>OZ018313.1:5732654-5950154 GCA_963969455.1 Arge pagana
AGGCAGAGTTCTGTGAATAACGATCATTGATCCGTTGCCGCCGAATCCCCTTCGTTCAATGATTATTTCATCACCACGCATAATCGGCGAATAAGCATATAACATCGAGTAAGTTCAAATCGTTGGCGATTCGTTTTCCACAGTTTCAACGTTCATCGGCGATCGGTATGATTTTTTGTATCACAACTACGATCTACAGTTCTCCTTTACCGACACAGCTGCTGTCGGTAAGCCGAAGAACGATAAAACAATTTGAGAAATATAAAATGGAATAAAAAAAAAAATTTGATTAACGCTCGTCGATGATCATCGATGGAAAATATTGGTCTCTTTATTTAAATTTATATTGCATGTACTTAAAAAACAATCCAGGAAAGGCAATCAGCAATCCTCGTAATAATAGCATTAACCGTAGTAATAATAACAATAATAGTAGTAATGATAACGATGATAATAATAAGAATAATAATAAATCATAATAATAGTAATGATAACAGGCTTCCTTTGTACAAAATGACGGCGCGATGCTGTGATATTTACAATGAATGTACACGGATTTCTTCCAAATTTACATCACCGATGCTAGTATTTTTCCCCGGCCAGCGATAGGTACTTCGAAAACATGGGAATTTTTCGGGAAAATGACAATTTTTCGAAACTATTGCTGAATAGATAGAATCTGTTGGGAATATTTGAGAAATATATCGACATTTCTCGCGAATACTTCTGGATCGACACGGTAGTTTGGCAGCGATTTGCTATACCGTTATTCAGGAGCATCGTCCTTGGAACATTGGATATTTCATGCCAGTCCGGTACCATTCGTTGTCGATCTGTGAAGCTCGCAGGGGCACTCTCCACACATTTCAACGTCTACGTTCGAACTGCGGGTAACGATATCTCTGAGCACCAAGGGTCCTTCGAACGATGCGTGATCTTTCACAATCACGCATGTCTCATCCTTCCCAACCGATCGGTCCTGATTTTGTTGGATTTCCTCCCACGAACGTCGTACCGATGTCCTTTCTCGTTCGGCATTTATCGTCCCTCGTTCATCTCATCGCCTCTACTGCGTAGGCCGTATCCTCTTCTCTTCCTCGTTGTTCCTCGAGTATTCGGGGTTCTTCTTTCTCGGTGTCCTGGCAACTTGGCACGCTTAAAACAGCGCGCTATTGCCCGTGCAATGAAAACGTCGGAGATCCTTTTGTACATCTTTTTCAAAACGGCGGACAATTGACCCCAGGATGGAGATATTGGCATTTGTCGCCAGCTCTGCAGTAGCCGTTTTTCGTAAATTGTCGACATATCGGCGGTTGTTTGCCGTTTCCTCGCCATCCCCCACCGTTTCCACTCCTCCATCCACCGCCACGAGTGGAATTCGGGCCGCCACCGCTTCTATACCATCCTGGTCCGGGTCCTGGTCCCCCGCGTCCCATGCCACCTCTCATCGGTCCTCCGCCTCTCGGCCCACCGGGGAAGTTTGGACCGGGGCCCGGTCCAGGACCAGGACCAGGACCTGGTCCTGGTCCTAATCCAGGACCAAACATCCCAGGACCTCCCGGTGGTCCCTGGAAATTGTTGCCCATCGTTGCAGGACCGTAGCCCATCCCATCGGGTGGAGGCATCATTCCGTAACCCTCGGACTGATCGTACATGGGTGGTACCATCATTCCGGGTGGTCCCATCGGAACTTCGGGACCTGGTGGATAACCGCCTTGCATGCTCGCCATACTCGCATCAGGAACGACCACTTTTCCATCACCGGTTCTCCAACCACCACCGCCAGTGGGCATGGGACCACCCATGTCGGGACCCATCGGTCCCATTCCTCCCATAGGACCGGGACCCAACAATTGCGGAGGCATTCCTCCCATCGGTGCCATCGTTGCTTGATGACCCATCGGACCCATCAGCGGTGGCTGGTTGTGAGGGAACGGGACGAACGGATACGAAGAGACAACTGGCTGCTGGAACAGCTGGGGTTTTGGCTCCGGCCAAGGAATCGCCGTGAAATCTTTCTCGCTCTCCTTGTTTCCGGTCAGATCGTCCAACGGTATCACTTTTGGATCCGTCATCGGATGGCGTTCCTCGTCAGGCTCCGCAGCGGAGTCAGGAATCATGCTGCGATTGAAATAGAGAGCTTGAAGGATTCCCTTCTCGCGAGCATACTGGATATCCTTCTCCTGACTGTTTTTCCCATACTCCACGAGAGCTGGGGGCAAATCGATGCTGATCAACGCCCTCCACATGGTCTTCTCTTCCATGAGATCTTCCGTACCTAGACAAATAAAGTAAAAGAACAATGATGAGTCATCCGACTCGTCGAAAACATATCAGGTTTTGTACACGTCGCTCAAGCTATATGATCTTCATTTCAAAGAAAATTCATCGAAGCAAGAAGTATACCGGAAGTTAATAACAAGAAATCGAATGATTGAATAAAATCAGAAATTAGGCAAAGAAATCTGTGAAAAAATAAATAAATAAAGAAGCGTGTACTTACTTAATTTACGCGCCATCTGGAAAGCTTCCCTCTCTCCTTGTTTCTCCATTTGCTTCATGTCTGTAAACGTCTTCGTGACGTTCACGCGTTCCGTTTCATCCAATTCGAAATACCTCACGGATTCAATTTCCGTTTTCCATTTCAACGCCTTCTTAGGACCTTTTCGTTTTTGCAGTATTAACACGCTCTTCAGACCATTCACGTACCGAACTTCCGGATGAGGGCTACTCTCGCGTCTTTCTTTGTTCTCTGCATCTAGCAATTCGGATGTAGCTTCCGTAGAACCTGCCATCCTTGCTTCCTCAGGATCATCATCCGGCGTTGGAGCTGAGGAAAGAAAAACCAAGAAACATTAACAAATGCTTTCATGCTCCTATCTCCCGACTTCTACAGCACAGATTTATGCCGCTGCCTTTTAAGTCACCTATCTATGCTAATTTTATTTATACATTCGCTCGAATTTTTATACTCATCGGATGTTCTGTTCAACATGTTTCAACACTAACTTCTTCATCTATTTAATCATACGTTTACTCCAGTTTTCTTTAAATTGAACTACTCATTTTTCAGCCATGAGAAATTTGCAGGTTTTTTTCGTTGTTTTCACACTTTGTAGTTTGCCATCGACGAGAATTGGAGATTAGATGTTTGTAATACGTACTGGTTGAGCGTTCGTCCTCGTTGAAATTTTCCCTGCTTTCTCTCCTCTCCTTGGCCTCGTTATCGTCCGGCGATTCCGGATCATCTCTGTCCTTCTTCTCCTCATCTTTTTTGCTCTCCTTGTCTTTGTCCTTCGTCTCCTTCTCCTTCTCTTCTTTATCTTCGTCAGTCTCGAGGGTATCTTGATAGAACTGCAACGACAAAAAAACCGTGAAAAGTCTTTTCTTTTTCTTTCTTTTCTTTTTCCTTTTTTTTTGCGACATTCGACTGACCTTGAAATTGGGTTTGACGACGACCGGCGATTTCTCGTCGGAGCTCAACGGCGACGAAGGAGGCGGTGTCCCGTCGCGATTTTCGTTCTGTGTTTCAGTCTTCTTCGGGTCTGATGCTCCGTCCTTCGACAAAGATGTTCTTCTCTTCCGTTTTCTCGGCTCTTTACTCTTCGTAGATGCGGTCATCAATGCGTCCATGAACATGTCGCTTTCCTGCAAGACCATTGCTACAACAGCAAAGAATTTCCAATAAATACGTGAATAACGGACAAGCAAACTTCATTAAATTTGATCGATATCTCAAACGAATGTGGATGTACGGAGCGTCGAGTTCCTGAAAAGAAACGTGTGAAATGAAAGAAACGAAAGTATCCTCGATCCAGGTAAATTCCGCGATGTGCTGGGAAAACCATCAAAACTCGACGACTATTTCACATCAGATGCAGCCGATCAAAAGTGTATTCGACGAGAAGAATACAATTTGGACGGATTGGTCGATGCGAAACCTGAAAGGATGTGAAAAAAAGCCACGTGCATTCTTTTAGTTTATTCGATCTTAGGAATATAAGAAAAATTTGAATTGGCTCACTGTGAAAAATGAATCACGAGCGAGATTCGGCTTAGAGTTTATAATTGTTTTAGTACTCCTTTGAAAAGAAACGAATGATGCTTGAGAATGGAAGGCTTATAAGATTGATGATTGATATGATATGAAAAATACATAAATAATCGAGAACTTCGTTCGATCGAATTGAAATTTGATCCGAGCGAAAGATAAATAAAATGGTCAACGCCGACGCAAAGTGAAATTTGTTCCAAATATGAGAGAAGAAATTTAAAAAAATCACGAATAAATAGTGTATAATTTTTCCTTCTTCAATTTTTCGAATCATAAATGTGTAGAATGAAATTAAATTTGTAATTGCAAAACAAACAAGTAACATGGGAATCCGTTTGGAAGGAGTAGCGAGTTATTAAGAATGACAATTTAATGCGAAATGAAAATTAAAAATCATTTCAAATACGAATTCCAAAGGAGTTTTAAAATCGTAAAAATCTGAAATAACGGTTAAAACTAAAATACGAGACGAAATTCTATGAGAAAGGTGATTGAAATGGTAAATGAGTAGTTTGAAATCGTTACGATAGTACGAATAAAATATTAGACGTTCGAGTACGATTGAAAGTTTGAAAAATATCAGTCGAGAGATGGATACATAGGTTCGTGGGCAATCGTCGTTCGTTGTACCATCCATGGAATGGAAATAAAATATATATCTTATAATAAATATGGGAAATACATTGTTCAGGTAAAATTTATTTATTTCCATAATTATACGAAGATGGTTGATAAATTGGAGATCAGCTTAACGCAAGCAGCAGATGTAATAGGTACATATAACTAACGTAGCGTCGCGCGATACCGAAGTGCTCGCACCTCCTCTCTTTTCGAGCTCGCGCAACGCGGCCTCGCAGAGTTATAACCGGAGTATCGTGTAGCCACTACTCGTGTGCTGTACAGCACCCGAGATAGATATAGCGTCAGTCAGCCGGCCGCGCCGAGAGAGAGAGAGAGTGTGTGTGACGGAGGGACGCGCGACGCGTGACAGACAAGGAACGCGAGGGTCGATGTTCGCTGAACGGTTAGTACGCGCCTCGTCAGCGAGACGCGTACGTCGCGTGCGGAAAACATTGGGAGTTTCCTAACGTAGAGGCAAAGGTGTACGACTATTCTTCTCGTCGACGAGCAAATATACCGAATGGCCAGCAAGTTGGTCACATTAATGAAACGAAAACGATCGGAATGCGACTTTTGTACTCAAAGTCCCAGGCAACGATAATGCGACAATGAAAGTAACGGAAATTGGGCATCGTTGCATTTTTGCTTTTCATTCTATCGGCGTCTTTTGTTTTTCTACGAATTCCATTCGTATGTCTTCGGTATCGTCCTCGCCGAGATGGTATTTTCTATCGACTTGTCGCGTCGTCGTCGTTCTCGTACGGACGGCACAACGAGCGCGTCGTCGTACCCGAACGAAAAGATTTCTTCGCCCAACAGGCAGTCAACGAGCCTCTATCGCAAGGACGCGTCGCCGTGCCGCATCCACCCCCCGCGGCAATGGGGTTGCGAGGAAGGGGAGTAGCTGTGTCGTCAGACATTACGATACGCCTCTTTCATTCTCTTTTCCTCATTCGCTTGATCGACCGACGCCAATTTCGTCGCTGGGTCGTCTCTGTTTTTCCCTCTTTGATCTTATTCACTCCCTCGAATCAAGGTCACTGGTTCAAGCTATCGAATTCTATCAGTTCCGATCCACGATAACGATGACGCATGACAATGACTACATTTTTAACGACACAGCTCCGAGCCTGATCAACGTATACAGATTTGTAGGTGTAGAGAAAAATGAAAAAAAATACTCCCAATTTGGCATTGGGCCCATCCGACGAAATCATGTTTCGGCGCGAATTTTGAAAGAAAAAAAATGCTAGCACAAACAGTTTTTCAACCTTAACACGAGAGCTGTACACGACGTTAGATTCTGGGATTTCTACAATTTTTTTCTTTTTCTTTTTTTTTATGGCGATTTTCAAATACATCTTGAAATAAGATTATAAGACGAGTACATGTTGGCTACGGAAAGTTGATTTGTCTAACCCTATCGAATAGAATGTAGTCGGTACATTGTATGGATAAATAGTACATCGGACGCGTGTGGCTGTAAGATTGAGGAAATGCAATTCGCGCGCATTTTACAACGGTACGAGAGTTGGATAGACTCGAAAACGTGAGTCGCTCATCTGCAAATGGCGAATTGCCAAGAAATGGCGATTTTGTAGTTTTTTTTTTCCCTAAGCCCCGTCAAGCAAAATCTTGTAGGAAAATCGGATGCCGCTGTAAAATTGTGACAAAAACGAGAAAATGCGTCAACATTTATCGCGGTATCATCCTTTTTCGTTGTCATTAGTCAACAGATCGACGAAGAGCCGATCGACGTCAGCGCTGAACATGGCGTCGTGGAGAATCGTGGAACTAGCCAATTGTTTGTAATTCGAAAAAATTAATCGTGATATCGTACGAATAAATTATTAATAGAATGAAATATCAACGCGGTAGTTGCTCGAGGAATGTTGCAATTTGACGAAATAAATCGTGTCTGCTCGTGTTTCGAGAACATGGTCAGAAAAGATTGAGAAAAAAATATAATAAAAGTACGTGTGTGTGCGTGTGCGTGTTCTCTTATCACCACGTGTTGATGTGATCACGATGATATTACTGTAACAGTATATTGCAGAAACCCAACAGTTATGTTTCTAGATTTCTGATAAATTTATTTAAAACGCCATCATAAGGGTGTATACATGTACAAGGAGCAGTGATCATCGATTAGACAAGTTTGTTATTGCCTTACCTAGAGGATACGTCGTCTGGTAGTTTTTAAGAACGTTTTTTTTCTTTTTTTTCCATTTTTTTTCTTTAAAAAGAAATAAGATTATTTAGTCGAAAATATCACGTCGATGACGTTACTCCAATAATTTTATATGCCGATATCGATCGTCGCGTTATTACTATTGTCACCATGAAATTATTTTCTTTCAATGAAATGGACGAATTGGTTTCTACTCGATGAAAAATTATAAGTAGGTAGTATTCGTATTTTGACACTTACGTACGTTATATTCAAGGAATTATCTTATCGAAGGTTACCTGCTGGATTCTTCTCGATTCTTAATGGTAATAAAGCGTTGCGTCGATCTAGCACACTTGGCGATCGACGTTCTTCTTTCAACTCTTCGTTGTTGTCGACGAAGCTAAATTCAATTTCAGCAAAGTTTGTCTCTTCGACCAGCCAATGAACCGAATGGAACTGAACTCCGATGAAGGGAACGTTGCTCGTACCCAACCCGAAAACACAATCCGCACACGGGACTTACAAAGCGACAAATCTTTGATAGGAAGTTTAAAACGGTTCGGTTCTGTATCTTGCCTTGTGCAATGGTAGCGAGTGGATCGTAAAATAGGAGGGGTCAAAACTTTCGATTATTCCTGAAAGAAGCTCGCAATTTGATTAGTTTTACAATGATCAACGTTATAAACGACGACTCAACCCTTCCCAGGGATACTCTGCTCCGTACATCCACCTGGAAACTTAACGTTTTAAAAGTTAATGCAAATGTTTCATTGCTCTCTTCGTTGGTATTTCCAATAATGATGTTCGTACAACGTACATCGTGCAATGAAATCAGGTCGACCAGTTTTATACAGATCTGACTCGCAATAAAAAAAAAAAATACAACATTGCATCGTTAGCTTTCTACGTCAAGATATTAAACTAAATGAAAAATTTGGAAAATAGAGTCGAACGAAAAGTGTTTTGTCGAAAGTGGTTGAGTGTTGTCTCCGCGGTTGTATAAATGGGATAAAGTTAATTTGCATATATATTCGCGAAATAAGATTCTCAGCGAACGACATTGAAAGTTCGCGTGGTAGAAACATCCAACCCGGTAGATATCTTTTGCAGCCATTTGAGCAAATTGATAAATAAGACTCCTTTTGGAAATACCAACGATAAACATCGCTAGTCGAATCGAGATAAGTTCTGCGAAGGTAACGTTTAATGAGATGAGACAAGGTGGGAATTATATGAATAAAAGACAAAATAGCATAGCGATACTTACGTTTTGGTTTTGGTGGAATGAGTTTGATGGCCCCTTTTTTTTCTTCGGCTGGTGAGGTGATCGGAGTATCCAAAGAAAGCCTGGCTCGCTTCTCAGGAAGAGGTACGGTCTCTTTGGGTGGCGACGGGAGTCGTTTCGTTGCAGCAAGTTTGGGAGGGACGATCTTCTTGTCAGCGACATGATTAGGCTTCTTGGCTGACCTGGGTGGCGGGGGCTTGACTTCTTCTTCTAAACCTGTAGACCTGAATTTCGAATTGAACGTTTTGACCGTTTTGGGACGCGACGAATCGTGGGTCAAATTTTTCCGACTCTCGATGGACATGGAGATCGCTTTCTTGTCTGGGACTCCGACCCCCTTCTTGCCATCGTTCGACTTCTCTTTGGTTGAATCGGTAGACAACTTTCTGGAAGGCGACTCTGATTTTGAATCGTGATTCTTCTCGTCGTCCGATTTCCTCTTCGGGATTTTTCCCATCTTCGTACTCAACGCCTGTCCTTGGACTTTTTCCAAAGTTGCCTTGTCCTTTTCAGCTTGATCTTTCCGCTGTCTTTCTTTTTCCTTTTCTCGCTCGGTTTTTAGCTTCGATGTTGAGTTGGATGACGAGGATGACGAAGACGAGGAGTGCTTGCTCGACGACCGATGCCTATCCTTGTCCCTGGACGAGGATGAAGACGACGACTTGTCTTTGGAACTTGAACTTTTGTGTTTCGAATTCGAATGTCGCGAACCAGAACTGGACCCGGAATGACGCGAACTTGACGACGCGTGTTTGGACGTGCTGCGACTCGAACTATGACTATTTAGTTTTTTATCCGTCAAATTATTACTACTAGAGCTACTATTACTACTATTATTACTACTCTTCTTATCATCCTTTCTCTCGCGATTCTCTTTGTCACTCGACTTATTACTATCACTACATCCACCGCCATCTTTCGATAATATATCGTCTTTAACATCGCTGTCCATACTACCATTCCCATTATTAACGTCATTAATTGCGTTCTCTTTCACTTCACTGTTGCCAGACAATTTTGACGAGTTGTCCACATCGTTCGACGAGCCTTCCTCGTCGTACTGATTCGAATCTTCCACAATTTCTTCCGTCGAACAGAAGTTCTCTTCGTCACATTCAGCTGCTGACTCGCCGTTGGTAGTAATATTTTTCGAAATCGTGTTTATGTTCGCAGCATCCGTTTCGACCTTGGCTAACACCTGCTTGCCGTCCCGTATCGTAATTTTGTAAACTGGTAACGATTGCTGCTGCGACGTCGATACCACGACGTATTGCTTCGGCTTCTGCACTTTTTGCTGCTGCTGTTGCGGGGAACTTTTATTAACAACTTGCAATTGGACTGGCTGTGAGACGCGCTGATTGGTGATTTGACTTGGCGTGAAGTTTATGGATGGAGCATCGATGGCGTCAGGTGCTTGGTCGTTCGACAGATGCAACGACGCATTCGTCATGCCGATATCCCGAGATACATGGGATTGGATCGACAATGTTACGTCAGATGGCACGGAATTTGGGGCAGCTTCACCTTTCACGATTTTCAACCATTGCTCTACCAGGCGACTCGCTAGTACTCGGACGACGTGATGACTTCCCTCTTTCGATAAGCCTTTTATCAACTTCGGACAATTGTTTGTTTTCAGACGTTCCACATCCACTGGACATAATAAAAGGAGTTCTAGCAATTCTTGGATCAATGCCCAATTTTTTGCGAGTATTCCGTCTGTCAGCCACATATGGACCAGATTCCATCCCCCTGCGCCCATGAATCTAAAACAAAAGCCAAACCCCGGGCAATTCTTTAGCCCCCGATCCACGCAATATTTTTCACAAATCTACGATTGTCACCTATTCTATCATTTTCATAGACCACCTTGAATTATATCACTGTACTTTTTTTTACTTCCAATTGTCATCATGATTCATTGAACGTTAAAAATATGTTAACATTTTGTTTATTCAAAAATGTTACTGGAAAATTTTCATCTGAATAAGAATGAGACTATCCGTGTTCCAATCGAGGAAAATTCGAAAAACTTCATTCGTTTAAATTGATCTTTCTAATGCAACTCCTATTTTTCCCGTTGCTAATCAATGGTAAGAGAGTCTGCAGTTTTTCCCGTTGCTAATCAATGCTAAGAGATTCTGTAGTTTTTCAAGAACCTTTTAGTTTTTTATTTATGTAACTCTCATGAAGGCTGACAATAATCCGCAGTTTTTAGACGTTATTTTGAATTTCTGTTGTTGTTTTTTCTATACCTATGATGAAATTGGAGAAGAAATGCTTTCTTTGAAAGTTATTGGTACCGAATACATCCACAATGCTATGAAGTATATGAAAATTGAAGAATTCTTTTGTTTTCTTCATAAATGTTGTCTGAGGAACGAGAACAATTATCCTACTACAAAATCTTAGGGGCGTTGAACTTCGACTGTCTATTCACGATCTTATGACTTTTCCATGTAAGTAAACAATAAGTACAGATGATTTCAGACAGATTATAAAGAATCGATAACGTGCCAGGCGTATCTGTACACAACATCATTTTATCAAGTACGAGGTTTATCGGCAAAGGAGGTAGAAAATTCTTTGATAGCAAGGTATCCTGTGATATCAAAATGCTGTGTAGTTTGTCTGTACTTACTGTCCCAGGAGGTCGGTATTGGTAGTCTTCAAAATTTGAATATAGATGCATTTGGAGACGAGTTTTTTTGAAAATTTCGTCATTAGGCTTGCCAATCGTTGTACTTCGTCGTTACTTTTTATGCCGCCTGTCGGTCCCAGAAGAACGCTGAGACACTTCAGCAGCTGTAATGGATCTATTCGGGGCTGTAAACAGAAATTGAGAAAACAACGTTAGCAAAGATTAATCTCTTGAATACCATAAATGAAGTTTCCAACTATTTGACCCTCTTGTCTTTTTTTCAACGAGTAGAACTAATACTTAGGATAATTTGTCCTTCGTTTCTCATATTTTGAATGTATAAAATGATCAACAGAAATAGAAACGAGGTAGAGCACATTTCTCATGCCTTTACATGGAAGATGATCGTTGGTGATTATTGCATCATCGATATTAATCATATCCATTCTGGTTTTTCATATTACCAACATGACGCGCGAAGATTAAGTGATTTATCACTCATTTTTCATAGCTTGCAAGGTCTTGGAAAATTCCCACTTATTTATCATTTAATTCATAGACGTCAGAGATGAAGTCCGAGCGACAAATCATAGTATCTCGTTAAAAGTGTCATTTCATTAGGATAAGTTTTCCACGATACAACCGTTAATGATCAATCCAATATATACATATACGTATGTATGTTTCTGAGAATACGTGAAACGAATGTGGAATCGAGCAAATACAATATTTTTTTCTTCGACTTAAATCGTAGAATCGTTATCGCGCATAGAATTGGCAAAATTGCGGAAAGCTATGCAGTTGATAATATACGGTTTGGAATGTGAAATGCGAAAATTGAGTAACACTGGTAACACAGATAACTTTTTCAAACCGCGTAGAATTGTTATTTGATTAGGATACGAACGTAGATGGAAATACCTTCATGAGTCAACGTGGCAATGGGCGTACAAAGCATCGCATGCATTTACTCATTTGTGCGTACGGAATGGAGGGGAATGGGTGAAGACCGAGTGAACAAGGTTATTGATCCGTAAAGTACGCGAGCGAAGCGCCACCGTGGTATTATTCCCGGAACGAGGGGTGAACAAAATGGCCGATCGGACGGAAAAGTGATAATTATTCAAGGATCGTACGAAAAATAATTGTAATCCCACTCACCATGATGACGAGGTTCAGTATCCTCGATGATTATTTTCGAATTCCAAACGACGTGCGAAACATCATCACGGAATCTACAAGTAGACACAGAAAATTCGTTTTACGACGCGTCATAGATCGACGCCATTTTGCGTGTAACGACTAACGACGTGTAAAGCTAATTTTTTTGATCGCCGGTCGATCCGTATTTTCCGATACGTACGGAGGAGCTTTGTGAAAATTTAATAAATACTATACAATAACTGTACCATCGTAATAGAGCGTGATATATAACTTTGTCTGAATACAACGAAGAAAGTAACGCCCTGTGTTCACGTAGCCATATGGATTCTTAATAGTTTTTTTCGGCACGATTATTATCTCCCCTCGATATTCCCTGTCGATTAATATTAGTTATCTGGATAATAGATCGCCTATTTACCATGTGCGAGCAAGTATGAGAAGTAAAAGTGTCGAGTAATCGCTAAAAAATGTGATAAAAATGCGGATGCGAAATTTCTCCTGTGGCAAACGAGTCTCGCTCGACAATCAACTGGCCGGAACAGACTACTGCGCATAGCCTTCGCGCATGTGGAAACGCGTCGCGCATTCCAATCCCACCAACGCGATCCGTAACCAATCGGAATAGAGTGGCGATACGGCTCGACCAATGAACAATTTCGAATCCAAGTCCTCTCCGGATCTATTTTAGTAACACCGAGCACGCGTAGTTATTGTGATTATTATTTACGAGGCGATTGTTGCCCCGTTACTATCATTATGATTATTATTGCTGTTATTATTATTTTTATTATTATTATTATCAGCGACACGAATATTTTATGCTATTATTTTTTTATCAAGAGATTGTCAATACTCGTATATATGCACTGCCTTAGACACTTGACCAAAACTATGGTCTCATTATTCCTCACAAATATCGTCTATAAGTCGTGGACGGAGGTTTTTCTCATGACGTATCATATATGTATGGAGCGAGTCGGCGTAGCCTAACGGTATGACAAAAGGTAAACTGCATGCTGACCACGCCTTGTGTACCGTGTATGTGATTAATGGAATTATTGAATTTATCGGCCGTACGACAAGCCACTCACGTTTGTTCAATCCTTTTTCTTTATGAACAACATTCACAGTTATTTTTCAGAAGGTAGCAAACAAATCCTATACACAAAATGCAATCCATATGTGCGACGATATTCGAGGCGGGGTAGCAGGTAGAACTCGGTCAACTAGATGACTACCGGGAATCCGCATCGATCACCGTACAAGAGCGGCCATCTGCAATCGAAAGCACGATTTTCGTGACTACTGACTATTTTTATGGTCGGTTACGCTTATATTTTTCGATTTTCACGTATACCAGTTTTTAATTTACGAAATATAATCTCACCTGGTCACACATACAACACAGCTGCCTTAGCAAATTCGTCATTCGTTGTTCTTCGTCCTGGCGATGACGTCTCGGCTCGAATCAGCAACCATATACGAGTCGCATATACCCACAAGATCGTCCGAATCCTTATTCATAGGCGATAGGCTGGCAAATATTTAAGGCAAATACTTCGTTCCGTTCGTTTCATTATTACGACACGATTATTAGTCGTTCCACTGACCAGAAACTATATCAAGAACGGAAATTGCATCGTCGTTCTACATTACAAGTAAAACAAGCGAACACTCGTGACGTCACAGTGAGCGGTAGTTCCATGTTCGTCCGTAACCGCGCTAGAGTCGCGAAACACATCGGATTTCGGCGTGTGGAAAGTCCCAGTAACGTTTTTCGAATCACTGTAAGATAATGTCACTCATATTAAATGCGATTCGTGAAGGAAGTGCACTATTTCGTGGAGATTTCCTAAGCAGGGTAAAATCAACACCGATGCAAATTCCGATCTCGTCATGTGAATCGACCTAACCTTGAAATAATGAACATATCCAACTCTCGCTCTTTGTCTTGTTCAGGCTGCGACTAGGAGATTTCTATCGCTTACGACGACTTTGCGCGCCGAAAATGAATCTGGAGAGGTAGCCCCGAATGAGGAAGAAAAATCGAAGCCTCGATATCCACAACACTCTGTCGAGACTAGCATCAAATACTTGGCTAGCGGAGGTAGATTGATTGTTTTCCACATTAAAGTTTTTTTCATTGTCAACTTCCAATGATTACCTGTATTCTTTTGCAGCGTACAAAATCACCTACGGTGCAGATCCTGTTTGGAAACAGTACCGAAGAAATCACAAGGGTTCCATTCCACCAAGGAAAACTCGACGAACTTGCATCGTGAGCAAATCTATCAAGTTTTGGCGCCACCTCCTCAATGTTTTATTCTAATAGCAAACGTACAGAATAGCCTTGATAAACATCATGATTCCAAACTTGAATATGTCATTCGGAAAAGCTCTGGGTTTTATTCATAAGTCCTGTTCAACGCAAGCGACAAAAATCGTTACTGTCAATTGTGGTTTTACAGAGATACGGAGTCATCAGTACCGGTAATCCTTGCCCGATTTGTCGCGACGAATATCTTGTGTTGGACCACAAGCATCCCGCGCTGTTGAAGCAATTCATATCCGAGCACAACGGGGCCATTTTGAGTTACTCGTAAGTGTCAACAGTTGATTAATTTCCACTCGCAATGAATGATCGACCGATTTTTTTTTTTTACAGATTAACTGGCCTTTGTCAAGTGAGACATCAAGAATTACTTGTCGCCGTGGAAAGAGCCAAAGATTACGGCACAATAACGTTTGACGTCCCATTCCGAAGTTACGATTACTCGGAATGGTACACGCCGGAGCAGAAAGCTTAAAAATTGTAAGGTAGATAGTAATAAAGTACAAAACATGGAAGGAACGTTCGTAGTACTCGGCGGTGGAATAGCAGGAGTGTCTTGCGCGGAGAGTCTTGCGTTTCTCTCACCAAGTGAAAATGTAATTCTAATCACTGCGAGTCCATTGATCAAAGCTGTAACAAATGTAGTGCCTCTTGCTCGTACGATGACACAGTTCGACGTCGAAGAACGTGAGGCGGACACATTGAGTATTACACATCCTTCGGTCCAAGTACTTCGCGATGTAGTAAAACGTGTAGATATTCTGAAAAAAACACTCGAGACTGAAAACGGTGAGATCGTAGCATTTAAAAAACTGTGTATATGCACCGGAGCAACGCCGAAATTAGTAACTGAAGACAATCCATTCGTCATTGGGATCCGAGACACGGAGTCTGTGACAAATTTTGCAGCCAAAATCAAAGATGCAAAGCGTATAATCGTCGTTGGCAATGGTGGTATTGCTACGGAAATAGTTCACGAAATCGACGGTATAGAGATGATTTGGGTGATCAAGGATAATCACATATCCGCTACCTTCGTCGACCCTGGAGCTGCAGAATTTTTTCAGCACAAGTTAACGAAAGATCGCATACCTTCGCCCCAGTGTCAGACAAGCAAGCGAATGAAATACACCGTGTCGGATGGCGAGGTTTGCAAGGGTGGTGCTGCGCTAGGACCGGATTGGCACAACAACTTTCACTTGCGAGGATCCAGCCTCGCGTCCACAAAAGTACAAGTCGAGTATAGCTGCGAAATTGAAGCAATTGTGTCGAACGACGAGAAATGGCCTATCTACGTTAAGCTGACTAATGGTAAAGTCATAGGCTGCGACTTCGTCGTTTCGGCTACAGGCGTTGTCCCCACGTCAAATATCGAAGGTCTGGAAAAATTAGCTCTGGGTGACGATGGTGGATTTCTGGTCGACTCCGAACTACAAACCAATGTAAAAGACATCTACGCAGCTGGCGATGTCGCTACGGCAAATTGGAAACTTGCAGAGTATTGGTTTCAAATGAGGCTGTGGACGCAAGCGTTGCACATGGGACGTTACGCTGCCAAGTCGATGTCCTGTTCTCTGAAAAACGAAACGTTCTATCAGGATTTCGCGTTCGAGCTGTTTACACACGTGACCAAGTTTTTTGGCTACAAAGTTTGTCTCCTTGGATTGTACAACGGTCAGAAGTTGGATGGAAAATATGAAATATTGTTAAGAGTGACCAAAGACACCGAATACGTGAAGATCGTGTTGAAAGATGGCAAGATGCAAGGCGCTGTGCTCATCGGTGACACGAATCTAGAAGAAATGTGTGAAAACTTGATCTTAAATCAACTGGACTTGAGTGTTTATGGAGAGGATTTGTTGAACCCCGACATCGACGTGGAAGATTACTTCGATTGAAAATGACACTTACACCAATAGCTATTTATTTGTTACAAACTGGTCGCTACATTAGTTGCAATTATATTAGTTCGGTTTGAACTGTGTGATAATAAATATCGCCCGAACGTTGTCCGTCTGCAATTACATCACGATAACAGTTTTTCTTTTTCCTTTGCATTCTTTCTATCAACAAAAAATAAAAACACATTTCCAACACATTATGTCAATCAAGTCTTGAGTAATCACAGCTGCGCATCTTAGCTACGTATACTACTAACAAAACTTGTAAGCAGTCTTTACGTAAGAATATTTGAATAAATAAGCGAACACGAAACAAAGTGTGAATTAATTGTAAGTAAGGAACAACCGATCGATGTTGCTGCGCATTCTATCATCTTATTTAACACTTTAAGACATCGGTGCCACTTCTTGATCTGACGCTATTCGATTCATTGTTTCCATTTATCAAAGCCTCGAACTTTCGACACGCGTCGCTTACAATCTGTTGAGTTGAAAAATATTCAGTTAGCCCGACGGAAGATGCTAATCAAATTCGAATCTTACTGATTTCGACTCCGGTTTTGCGATGCCGTTACTCCTCTGAAAAAATGGACAACCAGTGGACGTTAGCGATGAAAAGATACTAAAGTTAGGGAGCGAGACTCTCTCTACCTCTGTGTTTTCGATCACAGTTTCGTCGCTGCTGCCATTCGACAAATTGCTACTTTCATTGGTCCTAGATCGACTTTCGCTAGCCAAAATTTCTTTCAGCGTCGTGATCACATCTTGCATTTTTTCCAAGGACTTTTTTATATCCGAGCTGGTTTCTCGGTTATCGTAAAGATCGCAGAGATTGTTCAAGTTTTTCGATGCGTCTTCCATCTGTTTCACGTAGTCGATCATGTCCTCGAACGTCTTGCCGTGGTTTGATTCTGTCGAAGCATTAGCTGCTGTTGTTTCCATCATCGAGGAGTCCATTGATAACTGTTGTAAACTTTCGTTGAGATGCTCTGTTACCTGTGTGTGTCGAGCATAAAAAAAAATATGAATATTATCTGTTTTCGAATTTTTAAACACGCTCCACGAGTGCAAAACTACCGCGAAAAATCTGATTGAAAACAAGTGGAGAATGGAGAATGATGGATGGAGGTGTTTGTTAGTCTAACACGTTCATCTGTATGATTACGACGCACAACTTCATTAATAAATCATTTTGGTACTGTTGATTCAGGTCTTCGATATCTGAATCTACGACCCCTATTCCTTCGTCTCTACGTCAACAAACCTCTTCGTCGATTCGAACCGTTTCGCAATTGGAAATAAAGATATTAAATTCTCGAATCGTCGCTAAACCTCTATCATATAACTCAAGGAATTCGGAAATTCTTCTCATTTTCTACAATCTTTGTTCTCATTTCGGAACGCTTGTTTAAATTGCTCAATCCATTTGCCGAAGGTTCAAGTAAACAAAGTGTAGCAACTCCAAGATAGGCCACTGCCTTGAAGCGGAAAATTATCTTATGCATATACCAATTCAACGTGCTACTAGTTCTGTACAATAATACAATTGTGACTCGCGCTTGCCAAAAATTCGAATACATCGCAGGAGTCTCATATCTTATTGTAGTAGCAATACAATCAAGCGATGCATGCGGAGTAGAAATTGTTCGATTATCCTCATTTGTCACGACCAAGATCGAGCTTCCGCCTCGTCTAAAGAATCTCGTTTCAGGGGGCGTAGCTCAGATGGTAGAGCGCTCGCTTAGCATGCGAGAGGTACCGGGATCGATACCCGGCGCCTCCACTCTGTTTTATATCAATTTTATCGTTGGTTCGACGATCTTTAAGCATAACAAATTTTATTGCTCCTTCACCTCTTAAATTTCTCAAACGAATTTCAAAGTAGAAACAGAATTAACTAGCAACCAGTATAGTGGGGAAAAGCTTAGCGGTCACTAGATTGTGAATAGATATTCTTTATCGATGCAACGGAACTAACCGCAGCTATACGAAGTATATCGATGCAAAAAAAAGTTAGATTCACATATTCAAAACTGAATGGACCAGAATGTGTTTGCATCACGCTTTATATGAATTACAATGACTGCAACGATCATTTTCATCAATCGAATTAAAAATTTGTGCGTTGCCATGGTAGGAGAAGAAAAGAATGGGCTCGTCCGGGATTTGAACCCGGGACCTCTCGCACCCTAAGCGAGAATCATGCCCCTAGACCAACGAGCCATGTTTTACTCGAGGACTGTTCCTTGAATGGTCCAAGACGAGTAGCAAGGTATGACTGATCGAAAGAAAAAGTTTAAAAACCAGCTTACATAGTTGATTCCGATTTCGCGACATCGTTCCGATGCTTCGCGTACTAAGAGTTGCATTTCTCTGAGGCTTTGTTGCCCGTTGGCACTGCTGCTGTTGAGAGCCATCTCGACGTCTGCTGTCGTTTCGTTCAGAATAGCTTCCAAATCTTGGAGGAAATTTGATCGATAGGGTGAGAAATTGATTTTATTCTCTTCCATCTGTAATCGATGGACTCTATCGTTCGTTTCGATTTCCGAAGCCAGTCGCTCCTTCTCCAATTCCAGTTGCCGCTTCTTGCGATTGACTTCCACAAGAGCGGCCTTCTGTTCTTCCAAACTCATCCCTAACATTCGGATTTGTTGTTCATACGTAGACTTCTGACTACCAAGCTGAATTTCAACTTCTCGTTTCGCATTCTCCAACTCTCTTATCACCTTCTGCTTCGACTCTTCCAGTTCTGCTCTCAACCTGTTCGAGGAACAAATAAAAATAGATTCAATACAGGTTCCTTAAGTCAACGAAATAGAAAGAGTTGAAATTGTGATTCTTATGTAGAAAATAAAAGTCAAGAAATGATTGCATTTTTTTTCTTGCATCGACACGAAGAATGTGCTGCTGCTGCGAGTCGTCGAAGATATAGATTGGGAAGTTTTCATACTTCTCTTGCTGAATTCGTATGATTTCAGTGTGAGCGAAGTCAAAATCGATGGGCTGAACATTGGCTCGAATGTTGCTGCTTTCATCGCGCGGGTTACAAACTCTAAAGTAATGATTTCCACCGATGACCAATCGATCCCCGTGCTTCAGGGTTATTCGTCCTGTTACAATCTGGATGAGAAGAAATATATGGTTCAGTGGTAGAGAAGTCTCCGATGGTACGAAGAACAATTAGAAACTACCAAATGAAATAACTTTATCCTAATTTTAAATTTGAAATATTACAATTTACTCGCATTTTTTTAACTCTTACCACAAAAAAAAAGTTTCTTTTAGCTATGATACGTTACACGCAACTAATACAATAAATATTCATTCCAATGCTTCTTAATATAATACAGAGCAGCTGCTCGATCCTCACCTGCCCATTGACGTACGTGTCGCCATCCATTTCGGACGACAAAGTCAACTTTCCGTGGCTGTTCTCGATGGTGCTACGAAAGGTAAAGACAGTTGAACCCACAATCTGCGCTCTTTGCGGCAAGCAGTTTTTTTACAGACAATTTCACATTTTCAAAACCGAAAATCCAACATATTCCAAAATACAGAAAAATACATTTGCAACACACGCAATTGATTGTTAAAATTACAACTAGGGTACCTATTACCAAACATTCAGGACTGACGAGAAGGTAAAAAAAATTACTTATCACCAGGGTGTTTCCGTAAAAGACAATTTGGATGACTAAAATCTGAAGAATTACGCCTTGTGCCATGTCTGAAATTGCGAAGAGGAAGAATTATGGAAGATGCATGCCAGAAAGAAATGCAATGTTGTTAAACCAGCAAAGGTGCGATGGTAGATTGTAACGGCATCAGACTGTTAATACGAGGGGAAAATTAGAAAACAGAGACAAATGCACGACGAAGGATGTCAGGAGCGATGCCTAAAATTATGAAGCTTTCGGGGTTTGCCATGCCTCGGACTAACCAGTGTCGTTGTTTGACGCAAGGTCCATCGAGCACAATCTCAGGATCCGTGGAATCGCTGCTGGATCTCCGACCAATCCTCACAACGCCTGGAGGTAGGAGGTACAACAACGTACCGGACAATATTGGATCGGCAGCTAAATTAACGAGACATGGTTGCTCTTTTTCCTGGAAATTAATTTCCATAGCAATACCGCAACGCCGAAGGTGTTTCAGCTCCGTATTTTTTTTTGCCACCGCATCTCGAAGCTTCTCCGACCAAGATCTGAAATTATGAACGGCTACCTACGAAGTTTCGCATACATTCGTCGACGATGTGACTCTGGAGTTGATGCTGATATTTGATCAAGCTTGTACAAGAGTGAAAGAAAATGCTCCGAAAACCCAACCATCGTATATCGATATATCGGGGGAGACATAACAACGATTCGCACATCCACTATCTACCTAATGGAATCTTATCCATTTTTTATACGCCCATAGTTATCTCCGCATTTGTCTAGTTGAACGACATTCGAAGCGGATATCAACAATTGGAGAAATACCATTCCACCGATCTCGATTGTACATCGTTGCCAAAATATCAGCAGCAAAATATCTGGTTGGGAGTAAGCATTTGCTTTTCCTTCTTTCGACTAGAAATATTTGTGAAGAATTCAGTGATTGATGGCTGTTCGTTTTTACTTTTGAGAAAGAGCAAGTTGCTCCTCGGTCTTCTTCAGCTGATCTCGCAGCGTCTCGATTTCCTTTTCCTTCGTTCGAATTTCAGCGACACTTTCAGCTTCCGATGCTCCTAACAACCTCCGGGGAATCCCTCCGAGTTGACGTTCGTAGTTTTCACGAATACCACGCAGCCGCGAAACTTCCGCTTTCAGCTCCCTAAAGTGAGCAAATGATAGATGTATCGATATCGAGAGTCCATAATCATCGTCGCAACCCGATGCCACATGTATGAAAGCCAAATCTTTGTGATCATTACACCACAAGTTGACAGAAAAACAAAGGAGAAAAGTATAATTCAATTATTTTACACACCGAATCAATCTATCATGGGAATCCTCGTTGATCCGTACACGATTTACGATGGCTCGGGCCTGACAAGCATATCGAAGCGTCGCTAACGTTTCCTCGAGGTGAATATTCGCTGGAGATACCGTGCCAAGCATGGCGGTGCGCGAATTTCCACCGAGACTCTCCTGTAACGAATAAAAACCAACACTGTTTAAAATGTACGTAGACATAGAAATTTATGTGTATCTGGATACCGATACTTCAGATAAATCATTTCGACTGTACAACATTTGAGAAAGCTAACTAAAAAGGATGTTCCGAGGCAGATGTTTCGATGATTTTTCACCGTCCTAACTCGATCGAATACTCTTCAATATGTTTCTCTACACGTTTTAGCGAATAGAACTGATTGAATTGGTTGCAGCAGGGGATATTTGCTATAAGCTACAATGTAATTGTTGAACGTCATCGGGGCAGCGACGGAGATACAGACAGTGGTTTAAACCGCTAAGCCAATGAATACTATTATCGTAGCTTCATTTAAGAAATCCAGCCCACATTTTCGTACACGTGCGCAAACATTAATGATATCGTTCGACATTGAACAGAGCGTAACTTTTTTTTACGACTAGCAATGGTAGTTGTCGTTAAAATTGCCTTCTGGGTTCGGTATTGCATAAAATTTGAGAGAATATAATTCTCAGACGTTTAAAATTAACATATAAATTTACTGTACTCGCAACAACTGGATTTGTTAATTATTCGTCTGCTTAAATAATTATATCTGGATTAGATTGCTGGAATAAATGCATATAGATGATGGATTTAACAAATCGCCCAAAAACGTTGTCCCGCCAAATAGTTTCATTTATACAATTTTGATTAATCAAGTTTTCATACATCTTTCTTCGTCCTCGAATCTTAATAGCATGCAATTGATGCGTCAGCATACGTGAAATGTTAAGAAAAACAGACAAATCCACTTGTCATTATTACACAATTGTATTCGATAAATTTGACTGAGATAATGGCATGTAAATACTTGTATCTAGATAATTGTATTTAAATAAGTATATGTATGTAAATATAAAGGCGACAAATATTTATCAATACTTTGCAACGCCGATGAAAAATAATACATTCTGGTTATGCAGACGTTAGAACCGTATACTCAAACACATGAATAATTCATTGTTAAAACGTAAGCTCCTGCGAATTGATTATCCATTTCTGGTTTATAAGTAATTTACAAGTCACGCGTCACGCGTCGTTACAGAAGTACAGGTAAAAATGATATTTTAAATTTGAGGAAATCCGATGCTTCCTACTTTTCTGTTAGCGAAGAGCATAGCAAGGCTTGGAAATATTAACTTCTGATTAATCCTAATTTTCATCGGTCAACGATAAATTGACTCGTCACCTAAGTAGCAACGATGCGTTTATTCTACGGAGTGCATATCTATAATCCATGATTACATACATATATTGAAGTGGTAATGAACGAATAAATAAATATACAAATAGATCATCTAAATACAAATGACGTTATTTGTTCGGACGGGTAAAAGATAAGCCGTGGTGGGACGACATGTCTGACGTAAAGTCATCGAATGAGTTATCGAATCCCGGTGAAATTTGTAGTGCACAAGAATCGCATACGAGTATGCAAGTACTAGTGAGTAGATAGTAGAGACCAGACGTCAAAGGTACTCGAGGATATGAGAAGTTGGATCAGTGTCAGCGTGGCGATAAGATTAACAGTAAGTCTTATCAGTCTGCAAAACAATAAGGAATCTCGATGTCCTCGAAAATTACCGGGGTAAAAAGTAGGTAAAAAGAACAGTGGGAAAGGTATAACGAGTAACGCTGACATTGAAAGTTGAACTACGCATATTGGAACGTTCAGGGTCGACGTCGTTTACATACTGCACGAATGAGAATCCTGAAAAAGATAAGCAACGATCGAACGGTATGCAAAAACATTGGGAGCAATACAAATTATGGCCGGTTTCAATGTCAGGGATGCGAAGGGCACGGCAAGTAAGAGGCTGTCGAACGGCGAAGGAGTCAAGGTAGCCACTTTCGCTGTATCGAAATGCTACCAGACTTCTCATCGACGTTTGAACGTTATTCATCGTTGCCGATCAATTTTTCATCTTTCCATTGCGACAATTAAAATCTAAAGTAGGACTAAACGATCAATTTTCAACGACAATAACAAATTCGATGTTGTTATAATAAGCAATAAACAATCAGATTTGCTGTTGAAATTTTGACAAACCAATATATGTATATAAGAGAAGTATAAAATTTGATAAAATTCTGTCGGTATGGTATGCGATTCGCACCTAACTACATCGCTCGAGGCAGAAAACCAGCAAACAAATTACGAGTAGTAAAAAGAGGTTTCGCTACGCAGTAAAACTTATTTAATCTATGAAAACACGTTTGATCGCTGGTGTATACCGAATATATCGTTTGTTTGTGGATCGGTATCTAGTCACCGCAGCCGGTGTAAAACATCACGATCGCGTGATGCATAAACATTTCCTGCTACGTGAATCGCGCTTGTATAAGCAAACAGGTAATATAAAATGGGTTGGAAGTGAACGAGTGGACGAACAGGATATTGCAATATTCCAAGCCGCGAAGGAAACATCCAAATTGGACTGCCGATGGTTCGCGTCGAAGATTGGCACTGATATTTACCACGGCTTCGTTTGCCAAGTTTGCTCATATAAAACCTATTTATCAATACAGTCGTAAATTGTCCTCGCAATATTGGGTATATGCACGTATGATTGTCGCAGAAAGATCCGTTGATAGCTCATCGGGCAAACATCTTGTTCTACCAGACGACGAAAAATATTATTGAAATCTCCCGGTTAATCATGGAAAAATGTTTCAAAACGTTGCTTTGTCAACGTGTTTCATTTTTGTTCCTAAAAATGAATAGACAACCAAGTATCGTCGAGGCGCTTGAAACAAAAAAAAAATGAGTTCTCCATTCTTTCTAGCCCGACAGAACCCATTCTGTGAAACATCTATGATATTAAAATTCCAGTTCTTTTTAATTTTTCCATTTAAAGCAAACTTATTCTTTGCTATCGATGCATTTTCAATGAATATTTGTTTCTGCGATCATCGCTCTCAATGCTGTTATTTCATCATTTCACTTTCTCTCTCCTCGATGCAACTCAGATTAGTTGGATATATAAATACACGAATGACAAAGCAGATTAATGTTCTAAAATTATTACAAAGTGACGATCAGTTGCCATTTGAGAAGAGTTAATCGCGACAGAAAAATCTTTACATAAACAAATATATAGATAAATAAACAGACATCTATATTATACTTAAGAGTCTTTACGTCTTGCTTGTCTTTTTTTCCTCAAAAGATTAATAATTTTAAAATCGGTTGTGAAGTTTGTTAGCTTCAGCTCCGAGATCTCAAGAATCTCGCCTTCGATCGGTGCTGGCAAAAACTTTGGACGTTCTGAAAGGTGCGAGAGCTGGGTAAAAAGTATTTGGTAATAATAAAAACATGCGAAATATCCGGTCACGACCATCGCGACGAATCGACAGTTCTCTAGCGTTGTACGTGTACAAATAAACAACTATGTGACCGAGGAACTTTGCACGTAGCTGTGATTCCATTTGTCGCAAGATTTCGAAGCAAGTTTATCCACTTCTTCCTTCCATCGTTTGGCGGAAACATTGGTAACTTTTGTGAATAGGATTCTTTGCGTACCGTTGTTGGTGGGTACAAAGAACTCGAATCGGCATCGTGCGAATGAATCAGTACCATACGAATGAATCACGTTATCTCAGGAAGAAATATGCAGCGCCAATCGTACAAAATTATCAACTGACAATCAGTCGACCTTTCCTCGGTGAACTCAACGAGCAAATGAACCAATGATTTGATTTTGGTAGGTGCATGTAAGCTGATCATTCTAACTATGACCAACGGTCATTCGCACGTGACAACGAGCCCCGTTAAACAATATCAACTAGTGCATCTAAGATATTTCTCTCGACATGTCTGAAACATTTCAAAGTATTGAATGATGAAAGAAGTGACGAGCTGCCTACAGTGCAGCCATGTTACTTCAGGCGATGATTTTCCTCCATTCTTCCCTCTTCAATGATTCCATTCAAAACCCTGATTCGAATTCGGTCAACAACGTAGAGATAATCCAACAAAGCTTCCATTTCCAAAAAAAAATACTCAGTCTCCTAATGGTAATTGTAAAGACTAAAAGTCAATAAAGTCTAGCTCATAGCCCATATAAATGAAAACAAATGGATAAAAGAGTCGCGAAAAATGCTAATCGAGTGGAAAAATAACGAATAATATATTTACTAATTTGAGGGGAAACCGAATATCCGAAAAAAAAGAACCAACGGGAGAAACTACCTTCTAATAAATGCTTTCAGAGAGCTGAATGTAAATAAAAGTGAATAATTGGACAAATAAAAGAGAAAAGCAAATAAACCAATGAGTCAAGCAAGAATAATCTTTATCCAGGGATGATAAGATAAACAAGATTATAACGATAAACAAAGTCAACAAAATGTAACGTGCTTTTTGCAATAGCAAAAGAAATGGTAAACAAATGAATATAAGCGTTCGATGATTACAAACAAATGTAAACCTTGCCAACTAGGATGCTAATTTTGGCCCGCGTATAAATTGTGGATGTTGGATCTAGTGATCTTAGTTAACAATTTATTAACGTATAGTGCGTGCTATTATTTATTATCTTTTACCACACGTAAAAATAATTGAATTGTAATGTGATCAGCGAGTCCCGACTCACGAGTGCAAAGTTTATCAAAGTTATGAATTCACTGACGAAAGAGGGACTTTGCTTACAAAATAGTCGATTGATTAATCTACTTCATGGAAAAATTTCCAACCATAACGGGAAAAAAAAGAAGTACGTTTTGCATAATAATATACAGGCGGTACGCCTATTTCTGTTTCCGCGCAAGTGATAAGAAGATTGCTGCGGATATCCACGCAAATCCGATGCGTAGATGATGACAATAGAGAGAGAATATCAGAGATGCCAAAGTATAAACGAATACGGAGTGGAGTACAACGTGGGCGCAACAGTATGCTCTTCTACAGTGTTGTCTCGTTGTCTAGCAGACACCTGTTATTTTATGGATAAGGCTTTGGATGCCGAATGCTAGTTTTGTATACGTGAGGCATTGCGCGTCACGAGAGATGATAGCCACTCGCGTGCGAACAGTCGCGTTCACCGACGATCATCGTACACGTGGTGGGACGAAGACTGTGAGTGAGAGAATCGGAGGGCGCGCTGCGAAGAGGGGGTCTGCGAAAGGAAGGAGAACCGATCGCGATGCTACGTACGTCGTTGGTCGTAAGTTCGTCGCAGTTTAACTTCAGCGTTCGCTGGCCACCGTCGTACCGTTAGGTGGGACGATACAGAGAGAGAGAGAGAGACAGAGGCAGAGAGAGCAAGATAGATAGAGACAGAGAGAGAGAGAGAGAGTTTCCCGGACGACGCTTATTGGTAAATAAACATAGGTGAAACGAGCTTATCGCGCAGTCGATTACAAAGTTTCTCTGATGCTCGCGTGAGGAATGCCGCGAGAAGCGCGGGTGTAAGCTGAATAAAACGAAGAATTCTAAATACGGAAAGTGCGGCGAGGTCGGTGTTTGATTGGTCTACAGGATTCGACGCGAACTTTGAAATGGATCTGATTTACATGCCGGAAGTTCTGAGTTACGGATCCCTGAGGCATCCGCAGTATCGCGACTACGAACAGCCGTGGAACAAGGACTACTTCAATTACGGTACGCAATTAGTATTGCGGAGCGAATCCCCCTCTCTGCTAGCGTATAGCATACACGTGTGGGATGCAGTTTCGAAAAGCGCAAATATCCGATTGAGTTTTATTTTCGAGCAAAACTTCTTTTTAGCTAAAAAATGAAACCCTTGACAGGGTTTTTTGGCGAGGAAGTACCATTCACTCCCCACCCTCCCTCAAAGTTTTTCCTGTTTTTTCACTGTATCTCGGAAAGTATTGATTTTGGACAAAAATGTTCCGGATAAAAAATGAAGCTCTTGAAAATCTCTACAAGAAAGGCAATATACTTTTTTAACGTAAATGCAAAATTTTAGCTGGTAATTTGAAAAATTTAGCGCGCATCCGAAAAGTAACTCTAACGTACGTGTGGTGTGGCATGATGAGGTGTGGTGTGGTGAGGTGGAGTATGGTGTGGTGTAATGTGATGTGGTGTGGTGCGGTGTGGTGTGGTGTGGAGTGGTGTGATGTGAAAATGTAGTGTGAGCTGAAAACAAGACTTTACTATTAAAATTAATCTATTCCAAGAACATAGAACGTTTATTTCCTATTTTCGATGAAAACAGATATTTTTCAAATTACTAGCTGAAATTTTACATTTTCATCAGAAAAGTATATCACCTTTCTTGTAGAACTTTTCAAGAGCTTTATTTTTTGTTTGAAACATTTTTGTCCAAAATCAATGCTTTCCAAGATATAGTGAAAAACAGAAAATACTTTAAGGGAAAGTGGGGGGTGAATGGGATTTTCTCGGCAAAAATCCTCGTAGGGTTTTCATTTTTGAGCTAAAAAGAAGCTTTGCTCAAAAATTGCGGCCAATCAGAGGTTTGCGCTTTTTGGAACTTTATCCCATGTCTGTATACGTGCATACACACCAACTACGATTCATCGTTCAGTGACCGTGGAACCAAAATAGCAAATGATCAACGCTCACGGATCGATGAAAAATTAACAATGACTACACGCCATAGGCGATCTATTCTCAATGTTATCGCCGATTCCCACGTGCCTGACGAATTTCACGAAGTGATTTTCTCTGGAAAATTTCCAAATTTTCCCAATCGTGTTGCCTCGCTCGATCAGCAGGTACCGTTAGTTTCTACAACTGTACCGAATTTCAACTTTGCAGGTCATACATTTCTGAGAAAAATGCCCGTGTCAGACAGACGAACACCAAGGTAATTCCACAAATGTGTTCCGCCTTTCCGATTCCTTGGTAAGGAGCAGTAAAATTTGATCGATACATCTTGAATTTTGCTTTGCGAATCGTTCCCTCGCAGATCGTTGTTTGTCGGCTCGAGGAAAAACCTATTGGAAACAAACGAAGCGTCGTGTTTAATATTTACAGTTTCCAATTCATTCTTAAAACTTATCATTTGGACGTTAATCGTAGTACGGTGTATATTTACATGATACGGAGGAGACCTTCGGAGTTGGGGTTAAAAAATTTCGTTAAGCACAAACAGCGTAGTCAGAAACGTTGCCTCGCTTCCACTTGATTTTTCTGCCTGGGAAATAAAAACTTGAAAACTAATGCAATTTTCGGAATTGCCCAAGCAATTTTCCCATCGGATGGGAATCCGAGTATCCTTTGGATTACTTTATGGGAATTTCGACGTTTGCCTGTAACAGATGCAAGCTGTTGGCCATTGCATCTTTGTTGTACAAATAGCCTAGGCTATCGCAGCTCTGGACAAAAAATATGGTTTATTTATACTCTGAAAGGCCGTTTCTTATAAAAGTCCAGGCAGGCATGTATGCATATTTAATCAACGCGGCTGGAAACCGGTCTGTTTATATATAAACGTACCACTCGGCCTCCAGCTGACGCAGCTATATATATATATATATATATATATGTATAAATGTACGTACAAGTGAAATAAAAATACGAGGACTGATGGACATTTCGTTGAGATAAGAGAAGAGTTAGACGTAATATTTTATCACGTATCGATTCCTATTGATGTTACTTAGCGATAACATTTTTTCAAACAGCGACTTGCTCGATTGATAAGTGGTTTTCTATAAGATAAGGACGAAAGCTATCGCGAAAAGAGTGCGCATAGTGCAGAGGTCTTTATAAAAGTGACGTTTATCTCACCGAGCAGGGAAAAAGATACATATATATATATATATAAACACCGTCTATTTAATCATGCGACAAACAATGTTTCTGCGCAATTGATGTTTATTATTTTTGCGGTAAATTGATACGGAGCCTCGTTACGACCAGATAGTGCTGTAATGCGCAGGTAAGAACCAAAACAAAAAAGAGAGAATTGGTGGTTCGATGAATTCTCGTCGGTTCGCAGCTTTTGGCCAACGAAACACGTCGAATAACGAGTTAAAAAACCTCAGAATGCTCAGTTGTAACGTAGCTCGGACGAGAAGGAAAATTGAATAGCCCACGATATTCTGGAAAAATAAAAGAACTAGTGAAAGAACCATTTTTAGCTGATTCGGCAAAACTGTAGATCAAATTACTGAAAGGAAAATATTGGAAAGACTAGCATTCACCAGTGCTGCTTTAGTTCACGGACCATTTTTTCATAGGAGATATGTGATTCCTTTTTCATATGAAAATTATGTACACGAGGGAGTGACCGATAACTCATCGATGAGAGTTAGTCGTGCTCTCGAGAAGGCACTAACTGCTTCTTCTTGGTATAAGATACAGGAGATCCGATGCTAAGCTAATTACAAGCAATGCGCGTCGCGCGACACGAACGAAAGTAGCATTCCTAGTGGGTGTATGAAGATAAAAACATAACGATCGGATATCGTATCCTCCAGTCGTTAGTAGCGTGGCGTCCCTTTCTCTTTGCTTAAGGGCCTCTGGCGTACGTGGTTATCGTCACGTGTAGCGTTTCTTTATCTAACCGTGAATAGCTGCTCGCAACGCGCTGTCTAGCTATCGTTTCCAGGGACGAACCAGAGAGATGCGAAATTGGGTCACTCGGTTAAGAACAACGGATGACTTATTTTTCGTCTAGCTAGATGCAACGTAGACACGTGAAGAGTCTAGCCAATAATTTAGCTCGTCAATCAAGCTTCATGCCGTAATTTGCTCCCATTCAACTTGCCATTTCCCATCGAGTCATGAATCCTTTTATATTCAATATCATACACCTGAACGTAATTGCTTGCCAATGTCCATACAATCATCATGGTTCAACCATCTTTAGTCGCACCTCATTTTGGAGGATTTTTTTGGACTGCTACGTACACACCAAGCGGCCAAATCATTTTATACGCATCTTAATATCTAGTTGGGGATCTCAACTAGAGATAGGTAGTAGCGAACAACTCTTACTTTTTCTGATTTTATGCACAGTGTTCGGGTTCGAAAAAGCGCTGGGGTGTATTACACCCCGTGTGAGTAGTAAGGGTTAACGAAGTAAGATGGTGTTTGAAGTTCCCATCATTTGACCATTGACCATACTTGAATCTATCATTCACGCGAGTAGTGGTATAATCTTGGTCTGATGTCGGATATATTTGAAGTATCGCCAAAAAATTCCTCGTTATTTTCTCTAAATAGTAAGACGCAACATGAATGTTTGTAGAATTTGCGCAACAACTTATCGTACGCCTGCGACTGTTAATTTACATAACTCTACTAATGTCCAATTTCAATCGTGACATCAGATTTGTATTTAATGAAGATCAAAGTCACGTATAGCTTTAGTTGTATTGAAAACGATAAAGATTTTATTGACACTTGAAGACAACGAAAACATGCTTCAGTTATCTAAATGATTTTCGTGCTGCCCGATTAAACATACAAAAAACTTAAATAAGCGTCCATTGTAATTCTGGAAATATTAAACTCAGCGATCCCTCCCACCCAAGGTACAAGATTCGATTCAAAGTGCATATACCGATCAAATACATAGATACCAATTCGTTCCAATAGTTAGAAATGTATTGTTGTGTAGTAAGTGAAAGATCTATGTAAACCAACGTGGTCTAACGTTCTTACAGTTTCTAAAGATGAATGCTGTTACGATGATAAAAAAAATTGGATGACACCCGAGAATTCATATCAATTTCCTCATCGGTCCTCATCTATGGTGCAAGAAGTTATTTTTCCACGGATCAAAACGTGCCAGTCTATCATTCGTATCTCGATTGGGAAACGACTCTGACTGTAAACTGACTCAGTCGACAGATTGCAACTGGATCCGCTTCGTTTTTTATATCTGCAAATGTCAATCCCTTGGTCAGCTGAGTTAGCGATAAAATGTAATAATTGGGATGATAAAATAAATGACGAGATGAAACATCGATAAGAATGAAATGTGGAGAAAATCAAGATGGTTATCGCATCGCTTTATCTTTGTAAGCGTGCAGAGAAGTTGTTCGCAATGAAATCGATGCTTCGAATAAAGATCGAGAAATTGGGGAAATTGTATTATTGGCAGTACAAAGAATTGCTGATTGAAAATAAAACCAAATAGTTATTGTGGCAAAGTAACGGATAGAAAAGTAGCACTGGGCAGTCACATTTATGTATTTAAATGCATAAGAAAAAAGTCACAGAGTTACTTTCACCTGGTTACGCGTCGGCAACTCGACATGTATCGTTTTTAGAAAGAGGAAATGAAAATGTTGCTTCGCCTTGTAATATAGACGTACAATATTTTTTCATCGTAACCAGTTTGTCGAGTGAAGTTAATCGTACCCCAAGAATACTAACAACCTGCGTTCAACTTTTCCTCATTTTTCGTTTCAGGCAAGCCAACGACTCGGGTGAATTATCAACAACGCACACAGCAGCAACATGATCGTGTCGGGCCAAAATCGACGTGTTCGCTGTGTAAAGAAAATAAAAGAAGGAGTCTGGCAGCCTATATCCGTGGCAAAGCAAGGAAGAGTTCTTGCAGTGAGATACATGAAGAGCCAGAAGAAGAAGAAGAAGAGGAAGAGGTAGAAGAGACCGCGGAGGAGACGGTCGAAGTCTCTGAGACAACAACCGAAGGTGCAAATGAAGAGCGACGAAAGAATAATCCTGGAACAGGCAACCGAGGGGATTCAGAGCCGAGAGGTGGTACGATCGGCAAAACTAATTGATACTCGTTGGTTGTCGCAATGGGGAGAGACTGAGTTGACTGCTTACAGCGTTCGCGAGCTGCGATCGAATAATCGTCTGAAAAATTGAACATTGAGATTAATTAGATATTTTTACGAGCCACCGTGTTGAAAATGAAAAATGTGTTAAAAACGAGCAAACATATTTAAATAATACTGGAATCGTTTTTCAGACCTTTTGAACTTGTCATAGGTATTTAATTGACATTTGTTCGACGTCAGCAGTCTTTGGTAATGTTAACGTAACGTAAAATAAGAAAACGTAAATGATATGAACGAGTATGGAGAAAATATGGAATAAGAATTTGCAAAACAATTTGATTAACTATTTTTTTAAGCTATTGTAAGTTATTTTATATTATGTGAAAGATAAGATTAATATATATATTTATGAGTTACGATCGAGGCATGTCTTCTTAGAAAGTGATTTTAAAAAACTGTTGATTTTTCGTTGGAAAATTAATTTTTTTGGACAAAATTTCGTAACTGTTACTCGATCAGTGATACGGTGAAATTTTTAGATTGATCCCGTGCTAAATTGAATATAAGACTGATTACGGAGTCATACCGAAGATCGGTGTGTCTAGAAATGTAATTTTTCTGCGAAAACTGCTAGTGTCAAGACTGGATCACTTTCGATATTCCATTTATCGAACAATGTTCAACGACGTTGACGTATCGCGTCGAAAAATTGCGAGATAAATGAATTGTGCGTCGACAATATTTAGAAGACTAGAAGTTCGAGTGTATTTAAGATAGTTTCAAGCATAATAAAAGTTTTTTGTCTACTATTCGTCATTCGCGGCGTACGGAATTTTTTCGAAAAGGTCAACTCTTCCTGAATATTCTGTGCCGCTGATTCATTTTGTTCCCTCATTCTACGACGTACACTGGTTTTGTCCTATTTTTGAGCCAGTAGCTTTCGCTCAATTGTCGAACTGAAAACCAAAATTAAACATTTTGAAATGCTCTGACAAAACCATTTTTATCACCGAGTACCCAGTAACCGCAACTGCTCGAGTACATCGACCAAAAACGCGAACGCATCCATCGCACTCGATCATATACAGATATAACAGTTATCTACCATATTTCGGTGATACACTGCAATATATTTTAATCAATATACTCTTTTTACAACCAGTGATATTACAAGTAATCTGTGGCTAAATTGATTTGTATCCCCAATCAAAGTATGAACTATGTTTGCTTAAAATTTCAACACTCTATGAATTCACCTCCTTGAATACTATAGCATTAACATTTTCAGTAATTCCAAGGGGAGCATTTATTCAATCATCTAGCTTCTAACTTTTCATGCATAGCTAAATAAGTTCATATAAATTCAAACAGCAGCTAAGAATCTGTGTACCATTCATAGTACCTTTTTCAGAGTTTTTCACATACAAGATTTTATAAATTCCAAATATTTGTTTGTTATCTAACATTTCTAACAGCTTCATCTTGATTTTTTCGAGCAACGAGATTGTTCTGAAATTTGCTCTGCTGATCATATTCTTTCAAAAGCAACAAGCTTTACCGATTAGGTCATCGGTGCGATGGCAACAGATAAACCATACATCATTTGGTTGTGAAACATTTAGCAAATATTGTTCGCTCGCATCTGAAGGAAAATTCTAAATTTATCGGTTACCAGCATGTTTTTACACCCAAGTACAGCACATAAAAGATACTGTTAATACGCCAACAAAAAAATATATGGAAATCAAAGGGTGTGCTTTCTATTTGTTGTTTAGGTGGCTTTGATCTGTTGGAAGCATTTAGCACGTGTATACACCGATTTGAATAAAATGATGTCATTGTTTCTAAATTTATCGGTTCGAACGAATAAATTTCAATGTCTATCGAATGTTCGGTTTGGCATTCCGCTGATAGAGGCAGCACCGCCCGTTGGTTTTTGCACTCAAGATTTGAAATGATAAAGAATAAGGATAACTACTTGATCGCGTAGCTGATCGGTTGTTATTTGATGTAACAATTTTGAATTTCAACGCTCGCACCATGTGAGCTATGCTAGAGAAATACACCAAGCAAATGACATCAGAAGGATACTTCTGGGGTATACTAGGTCATTCCAAATTTGTTGATCGAGGCCTGATTGCATCAGCATAGAGTTGTCCCTGAGCAAAGCATAATGCAAAATTGATCGATGCTCCATGGAAAAAATGAAATACTGCCTTTTCCAGAATTTTCAAGGCTCGATGACAATTTTCAGGGCTGGTTAAAAAATTTTCAACCTCGATAACAGTTTTCCAGGCTCAACGAGCATTTTCTTGGCTCGATGAGCATTTTCCAGGCTCGACGAGCATTTTTCAGGCTCGACAAGCATTTTTCAGGCTCGACGAGCACTTTCAAGGTCTATGACGAATGTTCCCAGATAAAATTTCATCTTGATTCAATCGGTTTTTCAGGGTGGCATGGCATAATCTTTTCGAAGCGGCGAGAAATCTTTTGCACACGGCACTACCATTGCGCCCAACACGACGCTCCGTGTTACACGATGTTGAAATCCGTTTGATCACCTGCATATAATCAGGTATGAAACGCTCGACTTTTCGTGTTTTTCTTTTTAGTTTACACTACAGCTTAGCAAATGAGACGAGTAAGTATCCAATTCGTGGGATATACCGGTACGGGATATCAATGAATAACAGGCGAGCGGTCGTAGGCGTGTCGAAGTAGCATCGTGTAACCTGGGCTCGTTGCGGTTGGTGCCGTGCGCAAAACGCTTATTGGAGACGTAACTTCTATAAAGTCGAATGCGGAGCGTCAACTCAGCCAAGTATCGCAGTCTACCAATCCGAGAAAAGATAAAGTGAACGTAACAGTCTGATAAGTCCACCCGAGTCAACATGGTCTGGCAACCATTTAAAAGTAAAGTCGACAGCCATCTAGTGACAAAAGACAAAGGTAAGAACAGAATATGGGTGTTGTTACGCAACACTCTGAGGATAAAATCTACTCTGCGTAGTATCGATAACGCAGTTATCAGGGTTTCAATAGAAAAAGCGACGAGATCATTTTCAATTTATGCTGTAATAGCATATTTTGCAGATCTTATGAACATGAGCAATGGGGTCGACTTGAATTTTTTTTTCCCAACATAAAATATTATGAGCCAACGTAGAAATGATTTTGGCGGTAGAAAGTATCATTAGCGCGTGTTTTTGATTCTGTAGAACTGATGAATAATAGTATAATAGCAATGTTTCAAATTTAGAGTTTAAAAAAAAAAAACAGGATAGATATGGTGGACGCTCAGTTTTTGAATAATATTTCATCGAGGTCACGCATTTGTTCGTATTACAGAAATGAAGAACAATGTTGAGCATCCAAGAAGAGGTTGCGACAAATGCGGAAACCGATGTAGGAAATGTGGGGAAAATTGCAAATGCAGAGTACACAAAATTGTCATACGACCACCGATGTTCAACTATTATACCGATATGATGCATTGATACGTCGTCCATTTCCTGAATGAGTGCGCTACAAAGAAACATATAATCTCATACGCGCTGGGCGCTGATCTACTTAATATTTAATTTGACAAGAATGATGAAAACTCATGTAACTCATACTTTACGCATAACTCAATTCACCTCACAACATACATGTGTCATCGAAGAGTTTCGATGGTATTTCGACTATTTTTATATGTGTTACGAACAATGATTCATTTTACAAAGGAACGTTCTTTTTGACCGAGATTGGCTTTTTCAATCAAGTGTTTCAATTTCCATCCGAAGAGTGACCTTGGTCAAAGATTTACGTTCAGACGAGTAAAATAGAGAAGTTGAAACTTTTTTCTTAGATCATTGACAAGTTATCGGTGATTGGCTCTATTATTTCAAGTGTTTCTATCAGTTTGTGGATCGCTGATTACATCTTGATGATCGTTATTTTTTTTCCTTTGAAGTTGATTATTTGTAAATAAAATATATTTGATTGACCATTGATGTTTCACTCACCCTCAATAGCCACGTTAGTATGGACTCTCGATACGGCACGAAACCACGCTTGCGATTCGAAGTGCTCTCGGCTAACGACGCAATAACTTTTCCCAGAGTCAACAGAGATTTGTTGATTGATACTCCTTCCTGAAGAGGAACCAGAATTTAATATTCGTTTATAAACGTTTCGAAGGTGGAAGAAATAGTTTTACCCGTAATCGATCACCGCTGGCACAAGTTTGACTTAGACGTTCGCTGCCTGCTAGATCTACGAGGTTTATTTTACTGCGACGACTTGGTTCGTGTTGTTGACCAGCCGAAATAGCACCAACTTGAGTTTGCGTCAGGACGACGCTGAAGATACTATGAGACCTGGAACTCTTCTCGTTCATCCCTGTAGCTGCAGTTGCCCGTTGCGAATTTCCAACTTTGAGCCAGCCCTGAGAATTATTCGATCTGAATTATAGCATGTGACGAATTTGATGATTATAGAAATACTACTAAAATGAAATTATTAAAGGTTGAATCCTCGGGTTATATCACGATGGACAAAGCATTTTATGTTATAATAAGAAAGTTGAATGTGGATACCTGGAGATCGGTATAATTTTCGACGCCGTGTTGACTCAGATCAACGACGTATGGTCCAAAAACAGGATGTTCTCGTACTTTCAGGGGAGCACGTTTGCCGTTGGAGTTGTTACATGCGAGAAGATCGTGTATCTTTTCGTTATAGATTTCGAAATAACTAATTTCAACGGTCGACGTCACGCTTTTTGAAATATCTTCGCAGTGTGAAAATATTTCGTGACAAAATCTCGGGATTATACCAGCTTCTGAATTCAAGGTTGCCCCAGAGAAACCTGTGTCTGTACCCATCATGCTATAACTTTTCCCAGACCCTGTTTGTCCATAAGCAAAGAGGCAGGCATTGTAGCCTTCGAAAGCACTGTCAACTAATGGTAACACCATGTTCTTGAATACAGTTTCCTGCGTCGCGTGTCCTTTTGTGCTCGAGTCAGCGTATGACACGAAACAGTGATCGTAAATAAATGTGTGCCTTGATGATTCGCAGTCCACGGTAATATTTTGTCCGCCAGCTTCTATGATCGCCATGATTCGATGATCGCTCAATTCTCTAGTGAACAAAAAACATACTTCACAGACCGATTATTTTCTCAAACGTTAGGTAATACATTTCGGTCAACAAATTACACAGAAATTAGTTATTGCAATTACCATAACAGAGAAATATCTCAATCAATAAACGTCGATCTTTCATGAACTTTATATTCGACATTGATGGAAAGAAAAATCGTGGTTTGTAATTTGAGAACGTATAATCAATAACTTCGTCACTTGAAAACATATTCGAGAAAATGCAAGCAACTAAAAAAATCTCCACTTCAATAAGATAGAATCTCTGATTTACGGGCCCATAAACTCAGTTCTTCCGTACTTCCATGCAAATATTATAAGATGAACACATTTTTTCCTCTTACTTCAAGTTTAAGGGACGAACGCGTACACCGACTGTTAGATTGCTCGTTTCACCTTCACATATCGTCTGTTCATCCGCAACCTCCTGTCTAATCCTTGGTGTCTCTACCTGTACGACATTATAATAATCTGGCGTGGCCGTCGGATTATTGTAATCAGTAAAATATCGTTTGGTAGGTGTCTTCATCGTAGATGCAGGACCGTTGGATTTGTTGCGCGATTCATTGGCGCTGATCCTTCTTGGCGTACAAAACTGCCCGATTGGAGTCCTTTCCACCAATAGTTTTGAGCTGGAATTTCCTCGAACAGGCGTTTCTAGCATTTCATCGGACGACGACTTAACGCAGAGCATTGGGTCTAGTTTTTGTAACATCGTTACCGACTTTGAACGCATCAAAGTATTTTGGAGATCCGTCGAGTTCCTTTTGGGACTCTTATTCGACTCCTGTGTTTTGTCTTGGCATCCACTGGGGAAAAAAATATAAAATGTTATTTCTTTTTCATCAAATAAATCATAGTGTGTTTTACAAAAACATGCCAACGTTCAAAGACTATTTCATCTCAAAGAATCATTCATTTTTTCGACCGATGAATAAAAATATCATCCAAATGATTTATTTCTCAAAAGAGAAACTTAAAAATCTGCAAAATTGAGCCGACTAGCATTTTCCTTCTGGAAAATGGTTTCGCCAGGCATTTGTTTCACCCGAAAATTGTGCCAATGTTCATTGTTTATCAATTTATCGCGAGAACATGATTCTTGAGATGACGGAATACAGAAGAAAATCGTGAAAGGAGAATTGGAAACTCACTTTTTCATTGGAGGTGTGTTTTCTTTGTTAAAATTAACTGGTGCGTTTGAGAAAATTGCATGGGTAAATCCACGTGACGTGTTGTTCCCTTTGGAAGACATTCTACAAAGATCCTTTACCTACGTCTACGAAGAGCATGCGAAGATAAAATCTAAATAACTTGCGAACAAGGGATAAAAACTTCGTGCAAGTATAACCATGCCACGCGTTTGACAGTTCAGCATTCGAAATGTTTGCTACGCATATCGGTGAAAAACCGTTGGGCGAAGGAGCAGGAATTCGTCACATTTATGTGTGAAAATTCGGAGAAACAATTGTACATTCAGCAAAAGAGGAACGCGCGTGATGTTTTTCAACCAAATACCTTATTTCTGTCACGTTATGATAAACTTTTTCGAAGTTTTTCGACGAATTCAACTGATTTTTCCAACTCGGCCGACGCTATTTTGTTCGTATTCCGGTAGTTCACGTCATTTGATCGTCGTTTGAACTGGACTCATCCTCGCGCGAAATTCAAATTGAGTCGCGTAACCATCAACGATTCACCGATTATCCAAGCCCGAGTTTAGAAAAACTCGCGGAATTCTGTCACAATTGTTACATATAGTCAAATGTGTTCGAATTCACGTTGTGCGAAGCGCTATATCACGAACAATCACGAAACACGAGAATATTATCGTTGGAGAGAAACAATTGACTCGCGACGACGAAATTGTAAGGCATCGATTACAAAAATTTCTAGATGGGATTACAATATGCCGGTTTGTGGGTATTTCATCTCCCTACGCTGCTTTTTTCATTACGGATCTATCTATGATATCTCACGTTCGAGCTATGTATAGTGTATCGTGGACCGACTGTGTTCCACTACATTGATCAGTGGCATATTGGTGTGGCGCCGAGCGTTCGGAAGACCGAACTTGGACCGAACGTACCACCCATCCAATGGGGCTGCTCGGTTGATAACCTTGCACGCTGCCGAACGATACTTCGGGTTCGGTCGGTCTCCGAAGCGACCGACGCTGCGCGCCACACCGACATGCCGCTGTTCGATGATAGTGGCGCGCGGTCCGTCACGTTCTGGCAGTACGGGTTATGTATCGTGTTTATACCATACGTAAATCGTAGATAGTTTCGGAACACGTACGTAGCAAACGTAGTAATATCCCTGCCACGTCGCATCGCACATGTGCAGTGTGCATCGGATGGTTCCTACTGGTTCCTACGCAAGGTGAATCGCGCATGAGCTATCGGCGATCGGGTTTTATCTTGTACCTCGTGTCACCTCAGCAGCATCGCGAACTCGTACGATCGGCATCTGCCACGCTCCCCGGTACTCTGCGAACCCTACGCGTTGAAAAAAATCCTCGGGAGGTCATCCGTTCACGTTTCGTGACTCGACACGTATCATCGTCAATGTGTTGATTATTTCTAACTGATAACAATGACAACAAAAATTAATCCCGATGATGGATTCTCGATTCGTTCATTAATCTCGAAAGTAGTGTTGGCGGTGTTTCTATTGTTGATATTTCTCGACTTGCCACAATTGTGTTCGGCGCACGGTCATTCCCACGATGAGCCACCGAGTTTCAAATATTCGAAGGGAGCCAACGAAAAATTCGCCGAACATGACCATATACATCATAAACCTAGCGAAAGTAAGACGGAAAGTTGGCAAAATCGGGATTTGATGGGTACGTTACCCCTCATTCACATTTTTCGTCTCGCATATCAATAAATAATTCTATAACGACACCGCATCTTTCACAGGTTTATGGTTGAACGCTGTGGGATCGACGCTTCTCATATCTGCAGCACCTTTCTTAATCTTATTTCTCATACCGTTGGATAACAGCAAAGAGAAAGAGCCATGGTTAAAGATGGTATTGAGTTTCGCGTCTGGAAGTCTGCTTGGCGATGCTTTCTTACATTTAATTCCTCACGCTTTGGATCCGCATACCCATGGAGAAGACGATGATCACGAACACAGTCCCGATCATGGACATAGTCATGGACACGAGGGACACGATCACGGTCGGGAAATGGCAGTTGGTTTATCCGTTCTCATAGGAATAATCACATTTTTGATGATTGAGAAAGGTGTGAGGTTGCTGAAAGGAGATCACGCACATTCTCATAGTCATGCAGTGCCGGTGAAAAAAGATGATAAGGGAGAGCTGATTAAGAAAGGAGATAAGAAAGAGATAGCGAAGAACAAAGAAACAAAGAAAGACATTAAAATCGCTGGTTATCTCAATTTGGCGGCGGATTTTGCACATAATTTTACCGACGGATTGGCTATCGGTGCTAGTTATTTGGCTGGAAATCGAATCGGTATCACAACTACGCTCACCATTTTATTCCACGAAGTACCTCACGAAATTGGAGATTTCGCTATTCTCATCCAGAGTGGTTGTAGCAAGAAAAAGGTAGATACGTTTTTTTGTGGATAATATTTCTTAACATTTGCTCACATGCAGAATGTTTTTGACCGACGTTGTTATTGAGTTCTGTTATCCATATTTCTTGCTTCAAGTTTACTCAAACATTTGCTTTCACTAGTCTACATGATTCGAATTAATTAAGATCACAAGTTTCGAACGATTTTTGTGATGCACAGAAACGTATTTACCTCTTGTATTTATTCATCACTTTCTGGTTTTGTTGATCTTTACTCGTGTTGACTTTTTCTTAGTATTTATTCATTTTTAGTATTTTCAGCTGTTTTTCATCATGCCTTTGACATCTATCATTTGCTAATATTTTTTATCCTTATTCTTATACATATATTTTTTTCAGGCCATTTGGCTTCAACTTAGTACAGCACTTGGTGCACTGACTGGCACGGTCGTCTCTCTTTTGGCTGAAGGAATGGGTAATTAAAAGTTACCTTCAGCTTATTTAGCAAAAAAGGTTGACGGGACAAGGAATAATATTTGTTTTGTTTGTAGGTGATTTTGCCACATCTTGGATTTTACCGTTTACCGCAGGCGGCTTTATATACATAGCAACGGTGTCTGTCATTCCAGAATTACTGTCAGACACAAAATTCTGGCAATCGGTCAAGGAAATAATAGCTTTGTTATTCGGCGTTTTTATCATGGTACAAATAGCAAAGTATGAATGAGGTCAGCAAAAACATATTGCTGGGAGTATCTATGAACTATTTCCTCGAAGTAATTTGTTGAACAGATTTTTCATTCGTCGTTTTTGGTGTATCGAGAAATTTTTTTTTTGTTAATTTGATATTACCTTTATAACGAATACTTTTTTTTTTACCAGAGGAGAATTTTATAAAAAATGTTTTGTTGTGAAAATGAACTTTCGCTTGTGAAGGGAATTTTTTGGCAGTTTTACGAAATTATGCTAATTTGAATTTAATTTTCATGAACCATTCCACTGCCATCAATCAGTTCTCGCGAAGTGTTGGAACTGTTAACATCACAGATCAAGATATAACTTCTTGACAATTTTGGCGATAAAAGGCGTAGAATAAGATTGATTAATCTTAATAATTAATCAAGAAGATATTAACGTTGGGATCATGGCTGAACAGCTTAGCATAAATTTTCTCACACGATTGAATATGAATCCCGTCGCAACTATGTTTTCTCGTCAACTCAACTCCGTCATAATTGTGTAAATAATTAAGGAAATTAATTATATTTTTTAATAATTAAACAACAATTTCGATTGCTCGCGAGTCTTCTGACATATTTTTATAAATTCTAGCGATCGACGACGAATAATTTATTATACTAGATCAATCGTACGGACTTCAGCTTTACAGCTCATACTAATAAAGATCATACATTACTGATGAATATTTGGACTATGGCGACGTAAGTTTGTTTATCTCTTCCAAACAAGCCTTTGCCTCCGTCGAAGAATCACGATCGCCTCGTCTGTTAGCGATAATCAAACCCTTTTCACAAGATTTTCTAGCCACGTCCTGGAGACCCTTTTTCATGAAAGCGTTACCCAAATTAACGTGTATCGCTGCCAGATCCTCCATTTCCGGTAATTTTTCACCTACAATTTTTTTATCAACAACCATAATCATATTTGCGCGACGCTGTATTCTCTTTCTCGGTCTACCATTTCAACCGGAGTAGGAGGAAACGAAGTTGAAAGTTGTTCATTATCTTACCAATATCGGCAGCATGTTGCAAGTAGCCAATCGCTGCATCCTCGTCACCTTTCAGAAAACTTATCGTTCCTAAATCATTTAATAAAACTGCAGTCTGCTCGTGATTCTCTCCATTGATTTCGACAGAAACTTTGTAAGCTTTCATAAAATATTCAAATGATTCCGAGTGTCGAGATAGCGACAACAGGAATCTTGCATACCAATCCATGCACATTGCCCACAGTAACTGTATATCCTCGTCCTGTGTACCTCCGTCTATTTTCTCTTGCAGAATGTTCTGACAAAACATGTAACCATCCTCCGCTTTACTATGGAGAAAGAATCAGAAATAGAATCTACCATTAATGACAAGTTGGAAAACCAATAGCATGGCTAAGGGAAGGAATTTATTTAATTCTAAATTATGAACACCTATTTGGAAAAAATATCTTTCATGTTTATCAACTTCCAAGCCCAATGGCAGTAGATTACAAAAACGTAAAAACCGAGACATGAAACTTGGGCAATCTCTGGAATGAAATCCAATTTGAAATTACCTAATATCTCCACGTTGTTCGTAAGCTTTGGCCAACTTCAAGCTCATATGAACTATCTTGATATCATCTTTCGGCGTGCCATTGGATATAAGTCGTTGCATCACGGAAACAAAGAGCGATTCTGCTTTCTTATAATCGCCGACATCGAAAGCTAAGTTTGCCATCAAATCATAAATGTAAGTCACCGCATCATAGTTCTGTAGAGTTTGAGCTTGTCGAAGCGTAACATGTAACATTTGTTCGGCCTTTTTGTATTCCTCCTTCTAGAAGGGATAAGAGTGTATAGATGACTGCGACTCGAGCTGAAATTAGTGCGAACGTAAGACTTGATATTGGAACTTTGGTAATTATTAGCAAGGAAGGATATTGATAGTCTTCGATTGTTTTCAAGGGTTAGGCGTAAGTGAAAGCTCGAAATATAACCTGGATTAAGAGAATGCATCGTTTGATGTTCATTATCAACTCGGGAATCTCATCTTCCTCTTCGTCTCGTCCGAACAAACCAAACCACACAGCACTGCATGTGACAATATACTTCCCATTGTTATTCTCGTCTCGAGGATTCTGCTCTCGTGGATAAATTTGAATTTTTGGTGGCACAAGATTGTCAAAACCGTTCGTGGGCATGTAATAAGATGAGCATCGGATAGAGCAATGCTGAAATATCCTTTTCGGAAATAATCTCGAAGTACCGAGTATGAATTTTATGAAGAGCGACATGACATCGACGATCAGATGCAGTCAGATGATCAAACTTTCCAAGTGACGTGATTTATATGTGTGTAGATGTACACACATGTACATATAGTTAGCGGCGCGCGCGAAATTAACGATTCGAACTTGATTTGGACAAAATGTTATGCGCTCAAATTTCGTGGCGTCTTTGTTTGATGCAACGTATTGAAACGGTTCTATTTTTTGATTGAAAAATTTGTATGTTGCAACATTGACGGGGGTGCGTTCATTTCGAATAGCAGATGGCGCTCCGCCGTGACAACTATCGTACGCGAGAACTAGTTACCAATATTTTCTTGATTACCCCATATCATTATCCATCAGGATGAAGTTGAATACATATACATATAATGCGTCGCGAAAATGTTATCTTGTGTGGTCCTCAACTGATTTGTGTCGTTGTGGTTATGTTTTTGGAAACAAAACATTCGCGAAGCGGTGGCACCTGGGGAGAAAAAATGACGATCGAGGGTGTCATCCGAAATTACCAAAGACAATAGACGATCGTCGGTGGAACCATCAGCATTTGGAGAAACAAACAGCGTCACTCCGTCGAAAGTTGGAAGGTTAGCAAATCGCAGACGTCGTTCGGCGAATGTGAAGGTAAGTGCCGAATACTTTTGATTCTGCGATAATGGACGCGTATCGGCAACATTTACGTTGACATACATACATCGTAATTCGTAAGGAAAGGCATAGATTTGATGATCTGAATGATCATACCATTCGTAAAATTATTTGTACAGCCGGAACGATTTGTTCGATATTATTAGTGAGATTTTTTTTTCGGGAACGGTTGTCGATTGTGCCTTTTTGCAAAATGGTGGGTTCTTGCGACATATGACGTTCGGAGACAAGTGACGATCGTTGATAATTGATGAACGGCGACAAGCCATCCCACCAGCTTTTTCAGGTATGCAACATTTCAAATTCACGGTACTAATGCGCGTGCATTAAACGTATTAATTTCGTTGGATATAGGCGATAGATAGAGGGACCACTCCGATTAGGCGCGCACGCAGCATCTCGGAACGCGAATTTTTAGGTTCCACCTGTGTCGAATGTATACGAATTATAATTTTACGTCCTCAATTTGATCGGCATTATTTGTTATATCTGCATTTCACAGCGTCGAATTGCTACACAACACTCATCACATTTTCAACGTACGATATAGACAAATATTTAACAACAGCGAAAGAATTTGTCATCAACAATTTTTTGAAGAAAAATTATATTTTCCAATATTTCTTTAATAACCGATCTATTATCTCTCGAACGTTCTCAGCTTTCCTAGCAACTTGTCTTAGTATTCGTCGATTATAACTTGATCTGTTGCGATTCGAATGGATTCGAATGCTGCTAGCTCTGAGCTTTCGTGGTGCTCGGAGCTGCGCGAAGCTTCCAAAGTCTGAAGACATCAGCGAAGCGATCGCCGGCAATCACACTATCACAAATGCGTGCGCTTTCCCTTTCTTATCTATTCTATTCCGATAAATATCTAGTCTTGTAACATGTTATTACCGCAAGGAATGCAACAAATCTAACAGAAGTTGCTATTGGTCCATTAAATTGGTCTATCACTCTCTATTTTTACAGCTACTTACATATTTTGCCAATGAATGATGAGATAAAGTCGTCAAATGACAAAAACACGCGCAATTTTGGATTTTTCAGATTTCGACGGGTTTTATACGTTTTATACATCGCGAACCTTCCATTGCTTAAGTATCATTCACAATTGGCCTAGTGCAGTGGTCGTGCAGAACTCAGTGCGATGCAGAAGATTGAAACGTTGGATCTCATTGTATGGTTCACAGTAGATTAGTGCCACCTACAATAATCTACTGTGAACCATACAATGGAACTTACCGTTTCAATCTTCTGCACGGCACTAAGTTCTGCACTACCACTGCGTGATCACTGCATTAAGTCGATTGTGAATGATACTTTACGCTGCCATATGGTTGTTCGCTCCGGTGTAATTTTAGAACGGATCTTGCATTAACATCGAATCCGTGTGTTTGTGGTTCTCGTTGTATAGTTTTATCCGTCAACATTGGGATTTGGTTGATCACCGATCTTAAAATATTGTGGAAAATCGTAATCCACGTATTCGATTCGCATTTGTTTTTTAAAACAGTCTCGGAGTATCATTTTGCGAACAATACAATACGCGCATATAATGGCACTGGTTACGAGTCCATCCGTTGACCTTAGCTCCTATCGCGATCAACATTTCAAGGTATTTTTTATTGCAGACACTTCGCATAATCCTTCGAGCCCAACGTGTTTCCAACCCCTAATTACTCGCGTAGTCCTTTTATTTATTCCCGTTCATTTCCGAAAAGTGAGGTTAGGTTGATTAATACCTTCAGCTGATATTTACTGACTTCGTCTGTCAGGGATCCAGGGCTGAGCAGGATCGACTTTTGCGAACGTCCACGACTCTCTACGTTGGAAATTTGTCGTTTTACACGACCGAAGAACAAATATATGAATTATTCAGCAGATGTGGTGATATCAGACGAATCGTTATGGGATTAGATAAGTACAAGAAAACCCCATGCGGTTTCTGCTTCGTCGAGTATTATCAACGATCCGACTCTGAAAACTGTATGCGTTACGTCAACGGCACTCGACTCGATGACCGAATTATACGTACGGATTGGGACGCTGGATTTATCGAAGGGCGTCAGTACGGTCGCGGCAAGACTGGTGGACAGGTACTCATTATCATCCGAAACATTCTCGTTTTCTACTAGCTCGCAAAGGAATTCGAATTCCAACAAATCCTGTTCTGTAATTTTGTACTTTGCTATGCATCGTCTTCATCGATTTTGATTCTTTTTACCCGTCCATTAATTCCTTCAGTTCGCAGTTGTATATTTTAATTCGGGTGTCGTCGCTCAATTTGAATCTTTTAGTTGAAAACGATTATTCGTTTGGTCTTGTTTTTTCTGTACCATTCCAATACATCCGATTGATGTTATCCGTTCGTATCGTTGTTCTGTCGACCAGAAACGTCGGATTATTACGTTTGTTTCCTGTTGGGGATGAAAGTAATTATTTTGTTCGACTTATTTCCAATCATGGAGCATGGTTTCCCCATCGTTTTCATTCGTACGTGAAATTGGTCCATATTACGGCAACCGATTTTATTCGTATACGAGCTAAAAGTCTTCTTGTTCGTTTCCCATTTGCAGGTGAGAGATGAGTACAGATCAGACTTTGACAGCGGCAGGGGTGGCTATGGGAAAATAATACAACAGAAAGCGACTCCGGTGGCTGACGGAGCATTCGGTAGATAAAGCTCAAGGGTCCATGTTAACGAAAGAGCAGAAATCACTCGCGAATTGAAAAGTGGATTGTGGTTCACCGAACTGTTACCAATCGTGTCATACGGACGAAACTTTAGGTCACGTATCATAAAGTTATTTATTACAATGAATACACGACACAATACGTTGGATCGTAGGTACGAGTCAACGTTGATTACTTCATACGAAATAAAAAGTTCTACATTCGTGTAATATAAGTATATTTGATGATCAATACGCGAGGATTGGAGAAGCACGTGTTACCTCTTATTCTATTGGATCGGATTGGACGAGGCTTGATTATATTATATTCAACGAAGCTTGAGATATATTATATTCAACGACGCTAATTGATTAGCAAATAATTAAACTCTATGTTAAGAAACAAATGGGATAGTCATTTATTTATTTACACAAACGAAGCGTTTGGTCGCTTCGATTACGCCGCACCTCAAATCCACGCAAAGCATTCGCTCGCAGACTCTTCTGTTCCCGATCTTTCCCCAACATAACATCTTCGTATTTCATTTCTCATTCTCACCGCCTGTTTGTCCTATGCAACAACCTGGCTGTTTTATCGATAAAAAAAAATGGCGGATATGTTCGAGCCAGAAATGTGAAACGAATCGTCGACGAGAGGATCACATGAGACAGCAAAGTCTCTTCTTCCTTCGTGGTTTCCGGAGGACAGCTTTTATTGCCTCGACGAAAACTTCCTGTAATCCTTCTCGTTCCACCGCCGAACATTCCACGTACTTTATTGCTTTGATCTTCTTTGCCATCTTTTTACATTCTGCTTGTGTCACGACATCTGAATCTTCTTTGTTCCTCAGATCACCCTTCGTGCCTGTCAGCATCGAACGAGAAGTTATCGTTAAATTTCAATGATCAGAAAGTTGCAAAACTGACTAAAGAATTTGACCAAATCTTCATTCGTACCAACGAGAATGATCGGAGTCCCAGGACAGTGATGCTTTATCTCTGGATGCCACTTGCTCGCCACGTTCTCGTACGAACTGCGAGCGCTGACCGAGAAACACAGTAAGAAACAGTCCGTCTGAAATGACGATAGGTTAACATAGCTGACCAGTCACGATGCCTCGCGCGCTGTGTTTCTGCCAGTCGATGCTTCGCCTCGTTTTTCAAAGACACGACAAGCCTCGAAAAGACAAGGGCAAAAGTATCGAGATTGCAGAAATGGAAAAAAGCACACGACATGAGAATATGGACTACGAGAAACGGCAATAAACTTCCAAATGACGAATGGATTTTGCACAGCAACGTGAAAGTACCGCTGAAAAATGAGGAAATACTTGGGAATCGAATCGATACAAGATGTTTGGCAGAAACTGAGGGGACTCGAAACAATCGAAAGAATTCCTAAAGAATGCGAATTGGTTCGAATCGACGCGTGATGCTTACGTTGATATAAGAGAGGGGCCTCAGCCTTTCGTAGTCCTCCTGTCCAGCCGTATCCCAAAGCGTCATATTGAATTCTCGTCCATCGACTGTTATGTTGTCCGCAAAGTTGTCGAAACTGGAAGTTGCATGTTTATCACGGTTAACGTACGATTTGGAAAGAAGCTTAGTTTCGTCGCTACGACGAGTACGAGGAGCTTGCGATGGATAGGAGTCAGTTTATGTACGATATCGCTACCTACACCGTGGGAACGTATTCCGTTGGGAATTGCTTCGTCGTGTATGTGATGAGCATGCAGGTTTTCCCGACCATCCCATCGCCGACTGCCGTCACTTTGATGGGTCGGATCCGAGACACCATTTTCGTCTCTTCTGCGACAGAAAAGAAAAACGCCGTGGAATAATTACAAAAAACGTAAAGAAAGCAAAACGTACGAGGAGTACGTAGAATGTATCTAAAAAAAAATGTAATTGCGGTCGCTGGAACATATTTCCAGCAAACTTGACAAATTCTCTATATTTGCTTTCGTTTTCAATGATAAAAACTCGTTAGTTTTCACTCGACGACGCGTAAGCGTTGTAAATTCTGAACGAACGACGAAAAAGAGTTTATTCTAAGTAAAATAAATATCCAACGATTTATTCAATGTCAACTCGAGATAAATATTTAACGCGAGTGTTCGGTTTATCGTAAATATTGAACAAACACATCGGAGCGTGAAAAACCGACGGCTATAAAAACGTGCAGATCCAAACAGGCAAAGGCTACGAGATACGAGAAAACTTTATTTGAGAAAATGGAGGAAAACGAGGAAAATTTAAAAAAAATCAACAATCAAATAAACAAAAGCAGCTTGAGGAAAAACATGGAATTCTGGAAGATGTGAACTTCTAAGAAGAAAAGTAGTAAACAAATTCAGGAAAAAAACGTCGTAGATCGGTGAATTTTCAGAATTTTCAAAAATTATCGATCTTTTGAAGGATAAACTTCCCAATAGGCCATACCTCCGATTAATCTGAAGTTTCGTATACAGATGTATTTCAACGCGCTGAGAACGAATATGATAGGTAAAATACCCGTAAATTTCATTTTCAAGGTCCAATCTAGCAAGAAAAATGAATTTTGAAGAAATTTTTTCACGTTTATTGTGATAAATATCGATTCTAGCGAAAAATAGTTTGAACAAAAGTTGTAGGCCATAAAAATATGGACATTTTTTGTTTCATACGATTTTCGTTTAGAGCCAGTCGTTTGTGAGAAAAAAGCGACAATGCTCCAAAATAGGTATATTCTGCTAAACTCCATTAGTTTCGATATTAAAATCTACTTACGCACTTTACCACGGGAAGGTTGGAGTTGAGTAAAAGTACGTATTTTTTTTTCTATTTTTCTGGGTTTTTAATTTTTTTTTTTGTATTTCTCTGTGTTTTTAATTTTTTTTATATTTCTGTGTTTTTAAATTTAGCTGTTTTTGGCGGGACGACAATTTAACAACCCAACCCAACCCAACCCACCGTGCATTTTCGACAAATGCCCGAAATTGTTATTGCCGACGACATATACACATCTTGGAGCATTATCGCATTTTTCTCACAAACGACTGGCTCTACAAAAAAATTGTATCGAACAAAAAATGTCAATATTTTGATGGCCTACAACTTTTGTTCCAACTATTTTCCTCTAGAATCAGTATTTATCACAATAAACGTGAAAAACCTTTTAAAAAATCATTTTTTCCAGATTTGACCTTGAAAATGCAATTTGCGGCTATTTTGCCTATCATATTCGTTCTCAGCGCATTGAATTACACGTGTATACGAAACTTTAGATTATTCGGAGGTATAGGCTACTCGGAAGTACACCCCTTTCGAATTTGGAAATTAATCGAATAAACGAATTAAAAAATTTGATCGGCGCGAGACGACAATTTTATCGGCGATGAAAGCGAAGTTGAGAGTCCTCGTCGTTACCAGTTCGTTGCATTATTATTACACGTCCTTACATACTTCGACTCTGGTCAATTTAGATTTTCAACGACACCGTAATTACGCGCGCTCGTGTCGTTTAAACTGCTCGTTTCCGGTTCTCGCGTTGACTCACCGCCGCCGTTATCACGCTGGTTCACGCGTCTTCGCCGATCGGACGACGCCGCTTCGTGCACGAGGACAACAAACATTGTAGTAATACAACGATGGGAAGATGGTTGAAAAATTCGCGGACAACTCTCGACGAGAGTCGTAGGGACTGCCAGTCGTATTATTCCGGTAGATTAAAACGCGAGGCGAGCGCTTCTCTCCCCGATCTCGTATCGAACGCGCGTGGGTGTCACGCCATACACGTATAATCATAATGCATCGAGGATGTCCCATCGCCGCTGGTTCTCTCCTGGCGCCAACCAACTGCCGCTCATCAGGGTGTCCACAAGGCGCGGCGCTTTTCGCTTTATTATCCCCAGCCCCGACGAGGGGACGAGAAAAAAAATGAGTGAATAAACAACAACAAAAAAACATTCCACGCCGCGATCACGAAATCTACCAGCTTTTCACTTTGCAGCGGGCTTAAAATAATTTACTATGGAAAATATCGTATGTCCATTAGGATGTGTCGTTTTTGGGCACCTTTTTTTTTTGATTCACAAACAGGTAAAAAAAGTAGTCTGTCGCAGTTTGAGCTTGTAATATTAATATCGAGAGGCGTCTCGTTTCGAATCTCTATATAACGTGGTAAATTTTTTTTTCGAATTTTGTACCTCGACAATGACATATTGTACGTGTGTTTTTATAGAGAATTGAAGGCTCTGAAAAAATGTTCTTAATTTTACCTACAATTATATATGAAAAATTGGCGTTATATAATTATATACAATTTGTATGTAAATTATGTATAATTATATTATATATATATATATATATATATATAATATAAATTTTTTAGAATATAATTATATTCTATATATATATCCAATTTTTTACAATATAATTATATGTAATAATATAAATTTAATAATGATAATAATAGTGTAATAATATAATAATCTCTTTTCTGGGGCATTCAAATGATATTCGAGTTGAAAGTTCACGTTATAATTTATTCTCGAATATATATAATTCTCAATAGAAAAAAAACTGGTTTACATAAATTTGGTGAAACACATTTTTAAACGAGTAGTCCAAAAATGACGCAGTATAATGTACACGCATAGAAAACAATCAGCTGAAAAGTAGACAAACTTTCGACACGCACGGTCGCTCATCTGCGTCCTCGAACGTCTGCGAGAACAGAATCGTAACAGCTGCGGGTAAAAAACGCGCGAAAGAATCGGATGCTTGGGAAAAAAGGAGGATCTCGAGGTAGAGAAGCGACGGAGAAGATCGAAATTGGTTGGAATGGGGAGGAATCGAACGATATGCGAATTTCCGGAGTAGGAATGCAAACGAACGCGAAGAGAAATCGGTGACAGGTAAACCGAAGAAAGATTATGGCGTTGGGGGGGGGGGGGGGGGGGGAGTGTAAGTGCGAGACGATTTCGGCGAGGAATTAGTATTTCGAACTCGCGACGCGACGTCGCTCGCCTCAGCATCGAGCGGATAATGTATGCGGCGTACACGCGCGCACATGTGTGTATATATCATTATCGGTATTTATCAACAGTCCTTTTACGATGCAGCGACGGTGCGGCGCGCACAGGAAACGGAATGAAAAGTTTATTTTTCCATCGCGGCTACCTACTGTCCTCGCCGTGTCTCGGTGCGGTGCGAGGCACGAATTCCGCTCTCGCGACGGTAGGTGCACATGCATCTGTGCGGCGCCTCGCCTCGACCCTGTATTCGTCGCTTCGCAAATTTATACCCGAATCAATCGAAAAAAAACTAGCGCCATAATTTTTTTTTTTTTTTATATTTCGAAATTTCTGCTTCTGCTTTTGTTTCAGTTCGCGTTCGTCGGTCGCGCAACCGATTTTTTTGTTCCTGTTTTTTTGTTCATGATCGTTTACCGGAATGTATGTCTCGGCCTTCGGACTTTCGTCGTCGCCACGTGATGCGTGAACGTATGTTCACGACCCTTTAAGGGGCATACGAGGATATTTCCGGTCCGATCCGAAGTGCGAGCGACACTCGTGCCTCGAATGACAACGGACGATACGCGACGAGGCATCTGATTCGATTAGCTGCGCGTGTTGCTACGATTACTTGCCGGCATGGAATCTCCCCGAAAACTGATCTAACTAGGAACATTACCAAAAATTTCATTCCACCGATATTTTTTTAAATTGACCGGCTGATCTGCGGCGGATAGATCGTTGAGTCTGTAAATGCCGAGGACTGTCGCGGTCTTATATTAACCCTTTAAGGTCCGGGCACAAACTGAACCGGATAGCATCAAACCAACTATGCCATTCGTAGGCAAACGAAGAGAAAAAAATACCCGCATTTTTACTCTTGTCATTTGTAATTGTTTATAACAATATTATTTAAACAAATTATGATAATATTGATTATTTTGACAAACTGATTGCACCACTCGATTCTACGAGAAAAATTACGACGAAAATTTGTATAACACTTTTTTGTCAAAGCTCAATTTGTTAGCGTAAAACAGTTATAAACAATCGAATGATAGAGAGTAAAAGTTACTATGCACATCAAATCCCAAGCAAAGCTCCGACCACATAGCATCAAGCCTACTATGCCATTCGCAGGCAAATGGGAAAAAATACCACTATTTTTTATTTTGTCATTAGCAATTGTTTATAAGAAATTATTTAAACAAATTATGATGAAAATTGGTATTTCGAAAAACTGATAGCACCAATCGATTCTGCGAGAAAAATGGCGACGAGAACTTGTATAACACTTTTTTGTCAAAGTACAATTTGTTAGCGTAAAACAGTTGTAAACAATCGCATGATAGAGAGTAAAAGTCACTATGTACATCAAATCCCAAGCAAAGCTCAGGTCAGATAGCACCAAACCAACTATGCCATGCGCAGGCAAATGGGAAAAAATACCACTATTTTTTATTTTGCCATACGCAATTGTTTCTAACAAATTATTTAAACAAATTACAACAAAAGTTGTCATTTTGAAAAACTGATTGCTCCAATCGATTCTATGGAAAAAGCTACGATGAAAACCTGGTCCTCAATAATTTCAGAAATGTTTCTCAAATGTTTCAGAAATTCAATTGTTTATAATCGCGATACGCTAACAAATTGAACTTTGTCAAACAAGTGTCATATACGTTTTCATCATAACTTTTCCCGTAGAATCGAGTAGTGCAATCGGTTTGTCAAAATAACAACTTTTATCGTAATTTGTTTAAACAATTTTTTTTATAAACAATAGCAAATGACAAAATAAAAACGCGGCTATTTTTTTTCCATTCGCCTTAACGGGTTAAATTCTCGCGTAGAGGCCAATGCTCGTTCGCGTGGTCGAATCTGTGATTCTTATCTCGTAACACTGATCGCTTTCTTCAAGCTTACCACGTCGAAAAAAAGCACCCTCGAAAAAAAGCACCCTACGCTCATCTCGCCGTGCAGATTTCGAGTTTGATGGTTTCGCTTACCGTCACCGCACATCCGTGATGAATTTGCCCGACGCGAAGTTCACGAGCCTCGAACCTCTCGAATCGTTTGTCGTCTTTTATCGACGCTTATCGTCGAGCTCCTCCACGGCGCCCCGTGTCTCTATCGCTTCTGTCGTTGGTCCTCTCTCTCTCGTTTCCTTCCGTCGACGATCCGTGACGAGACTCGCGGCTACATATCGTACACGCGCTGGATACGGCTCGAGGTAACGGCACCTACGCGGAGAGACGAAACAAAATTTGAAAATTATCGTCGAGCAGATGGAAAATTACCGATTTTGCATAAATGCAAAACGATAAAAATTATTCGTCACTTGACAAAACAGTAACCTTGAAATGAAAACCACGATGCTACAACGACAAAAACTCAAGACCGCACAATGTGAAAAAAAGTGAGGCATGTTTGACGATGCTACGCTCTGGATAACTAGAATTATTGAAATAATCCATCGTTAGAATAATAGAATTACAATAAAGAACGAAAATTTATTTAGGTGTGCAATTTTAACAAATGAAAATATTCAAATTAAAATAATCAAAACGACAAAAAGTATTGACGAAAAGCGTCAGCTTCTAAATCAGAGTGTAAATCAGTCTGAGACGAATACTGTTTTGTTAGAAAATAAATAAATAAATAAATAAATAAATAAATAAATAATAATAATTATAATAATAATAATAATAATAATAATAATAATAATAATAATAATAATAATAATAATATCGGAGAACTAGTAAAAATTGCTAGTGAGAATGGTGCAAATTCCCGTGCAAAATAGTACTATACAGGGTGTATCGCCTGATATGCCCCGAATGGGCGGGACTTGGTCGACCCCTATATCCAATGAACGAGCATAAGATGTTCGTAGGCCGGAATTCTCACGAGAATAGAAGATATAACAAGAGAAGAATGTCAACAACGAGTTAACGCGCTCGTTAAGTTGTCTGCGCGTCGACTAAGCCCCTCCCATTCTCGACGCGCGAGGCGATACGCCCTGTATATTAATCGCAAATGAATTTTGACCAGCCGAGAAATTAAAAATTACTAGAATCTAAAATTCCATTCTGTTTTGGTGAAAATTAGCGAAGGAACATTGAAACGGGATGATTTTTTCTCGCTTTGTAATACAATTTTAACGGACCAGAATGGTACTTTTTTTGCTCTCCGTGTACGTACAATTATTCTTCCACGTTCCACGGCAAATAATTTGGACGCGATACTCTCTCGGCATTCCGGCGGGATTCTTCGACGACCAACGAGATATTCACTCGCGGTGTAAATATAATATATAATAAGATGTGAAATATAAATTTGAACGCGAAATTAAAGTGTAATATGGAATGAAATTTCGTGGATCTGTTTTATTAGATCCTGCATCGATCAACGTCAATGTCGTGCGTAGCGTTCGTGGCGATCCAGTTAACAGTAGCTAGGCTTCCCACATCCGTTTCTCTCGTCGTACGCTCCATCGGAGTCTTTTCGAGCGACATCCGCTGTCGCAACGTGTATTTCCCTCGCGACGCGGATCACTCCGATTTTCCGCGAAAGCGTGAAACTATCGTATTTCGGAAAAACGACAAATCGCATGATAAAACGACAAATTTCCGCGAAAGTTGCGTTTTTTCTCCTCGCGAAGAATCGTTTTTCCCCTCAGCGAACAACTTTCCTGCATCGCTGCTCGCACGCGCGTAAATTCGAGTATACGCACGCGAAATCCCAGGGTGCGGCATCCCTCGCGTGATTACAGTTACGCGTGTACGTTACGCGAGATACAGTTAGGTAAGAGGAGCCACGTATCGTTACATTAGAGCTGTTGACGAATTCCGCGGTGTCCCCGTTACTATACGCGCATCATCTCCTATTTCACACGCGAGCAATGCTCGCGCCGCGTCGCGGGTTGCCTTCGCCTGGAAATCAGGCGCGCGACTCGTCGCGCCGCTATGACTTTTTTCGGTCGTTACATAAACCGGCAATTAGATCTAACGAGCCGCGATACTACACCGATTCTCGATCGTCAGGCTTAAAAATAGTCGGAAACGATTCACCGCCGAAAGAATTCCAAACATCCGCGGTGAAAAGTGACTAACAAAAACAAGGCACCGACGAAAATGAACATCAATGGCAATTAGCGATTTATAATTTTATCACGTGATTCGATAAACGGTCAGAAATGTATAAATCTATGGGACGATACTCGCGGGTTTGTAAACCACCGAAAAACGCGACGAAACAACCGTTAAAAAAAATTCGACAGGTATTTCCAAAAAATTAAAACTCAGAAAAATGAACAAAAAATGGATTTCGATTTTAGAAATATCCAAGCTCGTCGCAGACTGTGCGACTTGATTATTAAGATGCCGAAACTGAGTGTAGAGCAGTGTGAAAATTATTCCGTATCCCCGCAGCAAAAACATAAATAGAAATAGAAATATCGAACAAAAGAGGAGAAAAGTTGGAAGATCTAACCCGTTAAGGCAAGTCATGAATATATGGCATCAAACTATGCCATTTGTAGGCAAATGGTGCAATCAGTTTTTCAAAATAACAAATTTCGTCGTAATTTGTTTAAATAATTTTTTTTATAAACAATCGCAAATGACAAAATAAAAACACAGGCATGTTCCCCCATTTTCTTACCAGTAGCATAGGTAGTTTGATGCATCTGGCCTGAGTTTTGCTTGGGATTTGGCGTAGTCACTTTTACTCTCCATCCTGCGCTTGTTTATAACTTTGTTACGCTAACAAATTGAACTTTGGCAAAATAACGTTAGATAGGTTTTCCTCGTCGTTTTTCCCGTAGAATCGATTGGCGCAATCAGTTTTTCGAGATAACGATTTCCATCGTAATTTGTTTAAATAATTTTTTTTATAAACAATCGCAAATGACAAAGGAAAATATACGGGTATTTTTTTCTCTTCGTTTGCCTACGAATGTCGCGGTTAGTTTGATGTTATCCAGCCTAGTTTTTGCGTGCGCCTTAATGGGTTAATATTGTTAGCATAACGTCGCATTCGCGAAAATTTCTCTATCCACGCGACGTAAGCGCAGCTTACGAATCGCGAGGTTACGTTACTTTATGATTTCCAACGATAAGGAAAACGCGATAAGATTGTCTGTATTATTTGACCGAGTCGCGATACGAAATCGGTTCTAATCAGCTGTGCATCGCTGCTACGCGCGCGCGCGACGAAGAGAGGAGACAGACGAGGGTGCCGAGGGGACGAGAGAAAAGCGCAGCTTTTTTCGCGCTACGATGGAAAAAGAAAATGTTGGATCGTATCGCCGAGCAACTCGACGCGGCCGCGTATTTTCGGCACTTGTTACGCGCCGACCTACGGTACCACCGTCGAGCGGTCGGCATCCACGTCCCCCAAAGTTGGCCGACGCGCATTGCCTACATCTGCTCGTGTATTTTTCTTCCGAAAAACGCACGTTTCCCAAACTCTTTCGCGACCTCGCGCGCGTGACGTAACCGAGGTGTAACGCGCCTCGCGACCCAACTCGACGTTAACACCGTCGCGAAGCTTCTCCTCGGCGTCTCGCTGCTAATGCGATGCGTGGGCGTATGACACGTGTGAGTTTACTCTTACTGGCGAACACCTTTTTTTTATTCCCACTTCGCAACCGATCCTCGTCTCACCGCAATACCGATGTCTCCCTCCCTTTTCCTCCCCGGATTTGGCCCTCACACGTCGTCGACTCGTTTCGCGACTTCTCGACGAATTTTCGTCGTCCAATTGCTACCACCTACTTCCCTCGTCAAATTTGCGACTTGCCTCGAAATTTTTCAGATCAGCGCTCCTCAATTTTCGATCGCCGATTATCCTCCCGTTTTTGCCCCGGTTTTCCTCCTCGGCGTCGATGTCCCACAGTTTTTTAGCTTCTACCTCGGAAATTCAGACCTTGCACCACAAATTACGATTTTTGTTTATACTCCGCCGAAGTTCGGCCGGAAATCCACGGACGAACAGATCGCGCGATGCGCGTTACTCGAGCGTCGAAAACTCACTGACTGACGGAGTGGGCTTCCAACGATGTACCTCGAACGAACGTCGAAGTCGGAAGCGCTGACGTACGACGAGTCGCGCGTTTGTCACAGCTGCGGTCGCGCGTCCCTTTTTTTCCTTCGCGTAGTGAAGTATGAAAGGGAACGGAGAAGAGAGCGAGGAAGAAACAGGTTTCACGCCAGGGACCGAATCTCCGAGAGAAGGGGAGGCGCGGAGGGAGAGACACGACGACAGTTTCATTCGCCCCGAATCCTCCTAATCTTCGTTATCTGCATAGACGCGCGAAGATTAGCCCGTAGTTATACGACGGTCCGATAAGGAATCGTATCGCGTCGATATTATTTATACTCGGTCAGCGATTCCGCTTCTGAACAATCGTGATAATAACAACATCGCACGTTTCGTCGAGATATTGCTAGTTGTCCTCTCCAATTCGTCATTTTCGATTAACTTATGTAACCCTGTAAATTCCCATTTCCTCGTAGATAAGTATCCCGAGAAAATGATTGTATACAATATAATTAGACATTATATTATAGAAATATAGCGCACGATATGATACAATTATATTGAACAGACTATCATAATTTATATACAATTTATATACAGGGTGCATTACCTCATCCGTCCAGAATGGGTGGGACTTAGGACCACCCTGAGATTTTCGAAAAATCGATTTTTGGTTTAATTTTTTCCGGCAGTATGAACCTTGAGGAAAATTTTGAGCCCAAAACGAAGTCTGTACCTACAATATTGACGAAGATATGATTTTTTTTAAATATCATATTTAATGTCTTCTATTACATTTTTCGAGTTTGCGGGAATGATAACTCAACGACGGTGATTCCGATCGACTCGAAATTTACACCACACGCTCGTAACGCTACTATCTATTTTTTCGATTTTATTGACCTTTTTTTATGAATGTTCTCAGGTCGGCTTTTTTCGCGAAAAACGAAAAAAAAAGTTCGCGTGCTGCCAAAAGTCTATTTTCAATTTTTTCGGACAAATTCTACGTAGTATCACATATTTGACTATACTAAAGAACATATTTTCATCGCATACGTTTCAGATGAACGTTATGATTCCCGCAGTGCAGTGGTGCAAAAAAATATATCTCCGACAATTATGGATATTCTTGCATTAAAAAAATACGTTTGGAAAGCTGAATCGTTGTATTAGAAGTGTGCGAAAACAGAAATAAAAAGCATGGGTTATTTTAGCTCCAAAAAAATCATGAAAAACGAGTCTTATTTCAGCCTCTCAGGGTGGTGTCACGCCTCAACGAGCACGTTAAATCATTGTTGACATTTTTTTCTTGTTACATCTTCTATTCTGATGAGAATTTCGGTCTGCCAAAGTCTTGTGCTCGTTGATTGGCTATAGGGGCGTGACTTCGCGTCGACTTAGTCCCTCCCATTCTGGACAGCTGAGGTGATACACCCTGTACAATTATATGGAATTATATACAAAACTGCAGAAAACAATCTATACAATTATGTAGATCTATATGTAATTCTATATAATAATTATGTAGAATTGTATAGAATTATTAGATGTACATTTTATATAATTATATCGGACCATTGTTTTATATTGTAATCTTTTTTTCTCAAGTACAAAGAAACGAACGCATATCGAAGTTTCGCCGAAATATTCCATAAAAAAGACGCGAACTTTCACTCGTCAATCCTCCACAGTGAATCAACAAGAAATTCACCCAAAAACAAAAATATTACGTATAATTTACATATATAATTTATCTATAATTTAAAAAGAATCAACAGAGGGTAGCAAAGAAATACTACGGTCTTGTGAACCTAAAGATGCTGACTCTTCCTTTTTTTTTAATAATAATCAACGCCAATAAGACAAATTTTCAATTGCCACCGATTTTTTTTTATTTTTGCGAGCAAAATGGTACCCCCAGAAAAAGTGATTTTTTCTACCAAAATGAAATTGGTAAAACAAATTATTGAAACTCTTGATCGGGCAAACTAATGCTAGATGCCATTTTTTACCACTTACAAAATTTTTGGGAAAGAAAATTGTTCCCAAATTTTTTGGGTACTCCATTTGGTTGACCTACCCTGTTTTGCCCCCTCCCCCTCTTCCTCTAGTTCTATATAATTATTCACATTTTTTTCAATTTTATATAGAATATATATGTGATTATATAATTTTTATATACTTATAAATAATGTTTTTTCTCGTTGCAGTTGCTCGAATTTGTAGATCCATTTTTGAGTAAAAATTGGCGGAGCCAATTTTCGTCATTTTAAATTCGTCGTGGCTGATTGCATTCGATAAAAACTACCCGAGAAAAAAAGACTAAACAATTATTTATAAAAAACTCGGACCGATACAATTATCACAAAATTATACAAACTTCTGTATTATTATGTACAATTTTTTGGCAATTTTACAGAGAACTCTGTGTAATACGTATATAAATTATGTACAAATTATATATAATCCTTTTTTCTCCGGAAGTTGGGAAAACGTTGAGTAATCATCGATGGAGCGAGAAATTCGAGTACCTCGCGTATCACGTGCATAACAATCGACCGACAAATACGTACAACGTTTTCACGGTCTTCGACCTTCGCGTTCGCCCGGATATCGGCACGAGAAACGATAATCGCCACCGATCGTCGATAGCGCTGTGATCGACAACGTCGTCGTCGAAGGACGTCGCGATTGTTTCACCGCAAATGGCACAACAATGGGCCGTTCGGCGTGTGTAGTCCGTTTGATATTTCGTGACGGGTATTAGCATCGAATGAAACGATCGACTCCGCGTTCTACGAACCACCTCCTCCTAGTTTCACCTTTCGCCCTGCGCACCATTTCCAATTATTAATTTGTTGAAAAAAATTATTTCCACCCGATACGAACGGGAACATCGAGATACGGACTACTCGCGTATCTCGTTCCCGCATCACGTGACAAAATAATCAACGCTCGGATGACACACGACTATTTTTTTTATCTGAACGGCCGGATTCTTCTCGCCGCGAAATTATCAACTTTGCATCGCGACCTTCGCACATCGTAATTTTTCCGTCCCACAGACACAGTGCTCCCTTTCATTTCTCTCGTAGGAAAACTATCTGTAATTATCGAGCGAGTAAAAGTCATTTACTGGAAACTGGGAATTAAGTAGCTGCTTCGTGCCTTCTTTTTCTTATCAGTCTCCAGACGAGGCTCGAATATACAGAAAGAGAGAGAGAGAGAGAGAGAGGAGTAACATCTTGCTACGTGAAACCTTCCAAGTTTTTTGTCCAAATAAAAGGAATGGTAAAACGAGCATCGTTGGGGCATAGAGGATCGTTGTTGGACCGCGCATAGCGCGACTTCTGTCTGCTCCTCGTTCTTCGCTTCGTACACCATCGTAAAAACGCGGACCGAGGTTGATAGATAGCGCGGTAAAAATCTATTTTTCGAAGTAGCTCTGCATGGAAAGGTCAAGGCTGCAGTTTTTACTTGTTTCTCGCAAAACAGAGTTTGTACCACTACCTGAAGAATTTTCAGACCAATCGCGGGTTCCAAGTAGCTATATCGTTGCACGTACGTACATTCGCGACGCGTTATCGGGATGCGTTTAAACGACGATCGTAGGACGTTGACTTATATTTGTCACAAACGACAGATGACCAGGCGTGAGTAATATCCGGGAATTTTCTCGCGTTCGAACGAAATCGGCGGAATTTTCCTACGATCGCGAGCATCGTTCGACGGTCATCGGTAAAAAAATATTACATTTTCTTCTCGTCCCTTTGTTTCGTTCGTATTTACGTGTACGACTTTTGTGCCACATCCGTCTGCGTCATCCGCAAGTTTCTCAACGTAGCCTACACACGATTACGATTGCGATCGAGATAAAGCAAATCGTTCCTCAGAATTTATTAATACGCGTTTCTTTAAGCTTTTTTCTCGCGTTAGTTCGGATCAACGTCCGCCAGATGGCGCCCCGAGCAGCGGTACGATGGACTAGCTGCAGTGAGTACGACAGGAGTAGCTGTAGCCAACTGACTACGGCTACTCGCTACGTTACGGATCATCGCAGTCGATATGTTAGGAAACTGCCGGTTTTTTCGTCGTCCAGTCAGGGAGCTGCAGCGGCAGCTGTCGCTGATCCTCCGTTCTGGGTTACTCACCGAGATCTTTTTGGGTCTCCTTTCCTTACAGCTTGTTCTAAAAAACGTCACCTAATAATTTGACCTCTCCGATGATCATATTTCCTTCTGGATCTGCGAGATACGAAATTCCTCGGTGTAAAACATTGTAATTAACTACTATTTACGAATATTATTATTATTAATAATTAGTTAATTATAAAATAATTGATAACTAATTATTATTAATAATAATCAACGCAATTTTTTGGGTCCTTGTAGAAACGTGAATGTAATTAGATGGGTAGGTTTTTTCGTTTAACCCGCTGAGGACCACCGGGGTGTACAGCGACCCAGGCGTAGCTTTTTTTACTTCGAGGAAAATAAACTAGAGAGCTCGTCGGCGTTGACTTTGTTCGTAATCGAATTATGAGCAAAAAGTATATCATTGAGCTCACGACTAGACACAAGTGTCGTCCAGTTTCAGAAATTATTGAACATACTCGCGGGAAGATCGGAGGTATCTTAAGAAAATATCTTATAAGATGTGAATTTTGCGGGGAGTGGTTTTTGGAAAAATGGAATGTTCGTTTTTGGTTTCGGTTTATTAAAGTCAAATCGACGGGATCGCAGACCATTCGCGTGGTACGAGTTTTTATACGGAAGTATTATCAAACTTTATTGCGGGTCAACGGTGATGTATCGTCGCACCGATACACAATTCATGTGCCGTGGGAATAATGTTGCGGAATTTGTTGGTCAACAGTCAAAATCGAATAGACACGGAAAAAAATTAAAATTTAACACAAAGACGATTTTTGTAAAACAAAATTAGTTTGTTTTCTACACACTCCGTGCGTAGTGATGAAATAACACAGTGCTGGTTAAAATTAGCACGAACCAATGTTAGAGTAACATTTAAAGAGTGTTACTGCGACATTTTTGTGGGTTGAAAAACGGGCTGTGGGAACAACACTAATCAACACGCTCAAATGTTAAATGTTCTACGCAATAATGTTTACACTTCACACGATGAGCGAAATCTTTTTACCGTGTACATATCAGGAAAAAGTGAACGTTGGATACGGCGAAAATTAGATAACCATCGAAAATGATCATCATCACATAACAACAACAACAACAATAATACTAATTAATAGTTAATAATAATAATAATAATCTCCGCTAAGTCGTTGCTAGCAGGGTGGTACGATGCAGTCAGGCAATGTTGGATTCTGTTTGCTTTTAGAAATTTCTCAAATTGCCTGCCATTGTCACTGACCAGGGTGATCCAAAATTCGCAAACATATGCCTGCAGACCTCGGTTATCATTTTTGACGACGGTTTCTATATCGCGGTGAATGAGGGTTGGGAGGAAGGGGTGTCTTCGCGCTAGGTGGAGACACCAGAGTCGGGGGTAATGTCATTTTTAATTCTGACCGTCTCGGAGTATTTTATCCAATCTCTCTGAATTCGTCGACGTGTCGCTTCCACGCGCGATCGTCATCCAAACGTACAAGGTAGCGAAGCTTACCAAGGCTTTACTGACTCGACCAAATACTCATTTATACTGGTGGACATAGTCTCGCACGGCAACTCGTTGGTTCACCCCAAAGCTGCGAACTCGACTTGCTACTTCTACGTTTTCCTTCGGTGTAGTGGCCTTTGGTTGGAGTAGGTAAATATAATCTACAACGAATATTTTGGCCGAACATTAATTCTGCCGGAGAGACCTTGGTCAGGTAATGGGGCGTTCGTCTGTACTGTAGCGGATTTAGGGCTCGTAATGATTTCTTTAGGGTCTGGCGGCACCTCTCCGATAGCTGCTGCTAGCAGGGTGTTACAGTGCAGTCAGGCAATGTTTGATTCCGTTTGGTTTTCCAAATTTCTAAAAATCTCCTGAGACGAATTGCCTGCCATTACCTCGAGCAGGCATCCGCGAGCATGAAGTAGTAGGAATCCAAAAACGGGCCTGCATAGTTCATATGTACCCGCTGGAAGGGTGCATCTACTCTCTCCCACTGGTGAGTAGGTACAATGCTAGGATTGCTTTTACTTTCGTTACAATTTCAGCAATTTTGGCTTATTTTTCTATGTCCGCGGCAATGGTTTTCGACCAACAGAAGCCACTTGCTAAGCTTTTCATTTTATTTTCCCCGAAATGTGAACAATGCAGTTCGTCCGAAATCTCTTGCTATAGTGTTTGGGGTACAATAGCTCTCTGACCTCGAAAAATGCAGCCTTGTTGCAATGAGAATTCAGATTGATTTAAGTTGAAACTTGTAGGTACTTTTGCGCGGCTCAGGGTTGCGCACGGCTTAGCAGCTTGGCGGTTGCGGGTGTATGCACGTTGCTCGATATGTAGCGAAAACACTTCCGTCCTACTCTTATCGAGATTTGTATCATATTGTATGTATCGTATCTGTGTCTATTTCTCCAACCCAGGCTCCTCTTTCACTGTATCCCAAACGCGCCTGCATTTCCTCTTTGCACTTCCTTTTGGGAAGTTCCTTGTCAAGTCAATTGTTATTTTGAAGGTGGTAGGTCATAAAACGATTTCTCTCTGCTTTCTCCGTAGATTAATAAGTTTAATAACGAAGAGTTACCGGTCGGTTGACATCGAGCACACGACACGGGCAATCGCGTATATCGCCATCTTGCGCAGGCGCACCGGCTCGACTCAAGGACTATCTCATCATTGATGCCTGTACCAATAGTCATAACAGTTACCACAGCACATTAATAATAATCGCTATTATTATTATTATCGTAGTTGTATAATAATATTACTTATAATGATAATAATAATTATTGTTGTACGGATGAATGTTCGATCGCAACGCGTCGCGTCGCGGTAAGGATGATAGTAGAATCGCACAGCATCTGGTCAGACGCGCCATTTCTCCATATTTGCTCGAGGCGCGGCACACCTACACACGTGGCGGTCGACCATACACTGTCCGCACCCCCTCTCGCGTGCCGCGACACATGTCAGCTCGCGCCACTTGCCTGACATTTTCCACTTATCACTACGCGTCCGACCATCCCGTACGCGAGTACGAATCTACTTACGCTGCGCGATCTCGCCAGCGTGCACCGACGTCCGGCCTTGTCCGGTATTTTCCACTAATCCTCTGACGTCTGTCCCCGAAGCGCGCTACTTACGCGAATACCAACTGTCAAACACATTCACGCATATCTCCGTCCGCGCGCGGTTTTCCAGATTTTGACCGCGGTTTCGTGACATGGCGATATTCTTTTATATATTGAAGCCAAATGAAAACAAATTAAATTCGGAATGTCTCGGCAAAAGCGGAAATTATTTGTTCGTGTTTTTTTTTTTTTTAATTGTTTACGAATTTGGCGTTTTTAGAGGCGAAAACAATTTGAAGTGTTATTGTTAACGCACTGGGATGCTCGCGCGAGAGTTGTTTGTTTTACGACGGTCGCATCGTTGAAACTGATTGTAGTAGGTACGAGAAAACAAACCACGAAGAAATTGACCTTTCTCCGCGGATCACAAGAATTCGGGAGCAAACAGCGAGGAAAGCTGTTTGTTGCCGAAATGACAATAGCGAGTCGTGGCTGCGAGTTGGCCGAGGCGTATCTTTCACAGCGCCATTTTGTACGGTTCCTGTACTATCGAGGCGTGCCTCGTCGAGGCCTTGCCTACCGCTGGTTTGCCTGTTCGTCGACGCCAGCAGGTAGACACTCTTCCCATCGCGATACAGGTAAGGGCAATTCGATTCTCGAGGATGTTGGTAGCGTGGTGGTGGTAGTCGCGAAGCCGATCCAAACCTGCGAGCCTCGCATTGCCGTCTCGTCGTGAGTCCGAGATACGCGTGCCCGTCCATCCGTCCTTCTTTACCCGCGATTCCGTGACGTCACGAGCGTTGGATTACGGAACACTTGGGCCCTTACGGTTCCGGTCGTCGAGAGTGCAGCGAGCAGAGGAGATGCGCGATTACCGAGGAGTCGCGTGGTAATCGTTCGCGCGACTTTGCTGGCGATTCTTCGGGGGTGCAAAAAAAACTTGGCCGCGAAAGGTGGCGGGGGGAGGGGAGGGAGGAGGGATGAGCGGGGCACAACGGGGTGGATAAACTCGCGTTTGTTTCGGTGAGGAAGCGAAAGTTGGGAAACGTGGTATGACGCGGGACGACAAGAGTGGAATGTAAATGTGTGAGTAGGTACTTAAGCGAATTTGTGATAATCAATAGTGGGGTAAAGTGGGGAGGCGAGCGAAGAGGCATGGACGCGTAGTCGTACGGCGGCTTTGGAACTCAAATTTCGAGTCCTGCACCGTAACCGATAACAAAAAAACTGATCAGCGGGGCAAAACGGGGCGCGCATTCGGCGTGAATCAATTCAGTTTCCCACCACCTCTGGCGACAGGGGACCCCCGGAGCTTCATCTCCGCTTCCCGGGGACGAACTACGGAAAAGTGGGGTAAAACGGGGCGCGGTGTGGTGATCGAATAGCGCGTTGTCGTTCGACGTTCGACGGAGATATGCCATTTTTGGCGAGAAAAAGTGAAGAATTGAGAAAGTTGGGGTAAGACGGGTCGCGCACGAATCGAGCTCCACGAGTTGAATGGCAGCAGTGTTGGAAGTTTGGTGAGGAGGCATCGTTTTCTGCACGCGTAAGGCGGAGAAGACCGGAAGTGGGGCAAAACGGGGCGCGAAACTGCCGAGAATTACAAGTTATTTGTGGGCGAGGGTCGTTCCGTCGAGAAACGTGTGCTTCTCGTCGATGGTTAAGAGGACTGTCAGTGTTTACATTAATTCGTCGATCGTCTCATTTCGAGTTTCCGGTTCGTCGCGTCGATTCTCGTATAGGTACGCTCTTTCCGCTGTTGTTGTGGTCGTCGCCGAGTTGCGATAACGCGAGGTACGAGGAAATTCGACTCGCCGAGGCGAACATACATATAGTAATCAAAAGGGAGAATAAAAAAAAATCTCCGGACTAAGAGACTCCGAGCAGAAAAAGTGAACAACGCGAAAAACGTATCCAACAAATACGATACGAGTGAGAATATAAAAGTTTGTGACGGGATCCGAATGCTATTAACAAAAAACTGACGAGTTGGGAATTGGGAGAACAAAAGCGCGGCACAAGCTCTCGACGAGATCAAACGAACGAGGATCGAAAATCGTCGTAGAAAAAAAAACGGGGCGGTTATTCGATTGGCGAGAAATCGTTGGTAAGACTCAGGCGCCCGCGAATCGCCTGTCGTGTTCGTGTTTCGCGAAAGATCGTCAAAATTGTGGGCATCAAGATGGACCTGAGTACGACGCCGCGCCGACCGCCGGATCAAAACTTGATCGTTGGTACCGGAGCGGTGACAACAACGACGACAACCGGAGTTGGTGGTCCTACGAGCAGCGCGAGTGATCTGCAGAAGACGCGTGTCGCGAAGAGCGTCTTCAGCATCCGGAGTCTCGTGGACGTCGGCGAGACGGATCTGTCGCCAAAGTACGAGGATCGCGCGTTGCCACCGACGCCTCCGCACCACGGTAAGAGTTTTTCGCGAGGAGAGCTTTCCCCGCGTAGATCTGTCCGTGATTTTCCTCGTCTCGGAAAATCAAGCACGAACAACCAAAAAAAAAACGCAGCAGGATAGAGGAACGCGCGGCACGGTCGAGCGATGGTTACACCTACTTGAGCGCGGTATCGTTGCTAAGAATCAGACGAAATTATGCGTACAATAATTATAAACGCATTATACACGTTCGTCGCTTATCTCGATCTGGTGCTTTTCTCCTCTGCCTCTGTGTCCTCCGCCTCCTCCTGCGCCGGTAGCGACGAGCGCGAAGCCACGGGTATTCGTATAACGGGAAATGCTTCGTCGCGACGACGACAGATGCGAGTACGTTCGTTATACTATCCATCGGAGAGTCGCTTCTCTCCCGAAACGAAGTCTTTCTATTAACCCGACACGCGGAAGCGGGTTCCCTTTGTCTTCCGACGACGCGATTGAAAAATGATAAAAATACGACGTACAGTTATTTCTCGGCGTACATCCAACGAACGACAAAAAAAAAAACAAAAAAAAACTAACGTTTCATTATCGAGGAAGTGCCTATTTTTACCCGACACCGAATACTTTATCGCGCTTCTTACAAACGTTTTCCCCGAAATTTCTCGATCCCTATCTAGCATGCTATTTTCGCGTGTAGCATTCCAATTACATACGTTTCCTCGGTAACGGTTACGCAATCCTACATTTTCCACTCGCGCCTTCGTTTATTTCCGCCGTTTTTCCGACGATGCGTAATTTTGCGGCGTCCGTTTTTTTCACAAAGTTCTGAAAAAAAATCTACACATTTCTACGCGTTGGAGACGGGAAGCCTGTCTCGCGCATTGCTGCAGCATCAATCGTTTTTCCGCGCCCATTCCGAATAAATTAGGTATGGAAAATGGTTGTTGCGCAAGTTGCATGAAAATTCGTACACACTCGAGTCGCGCTTGTACGTACGTTTGTACGTACATAGAAACGAAGTAGCCAAACACGTTTTACGCGACAGCATTGGAAATATCTAAAGCAATGAGTCGGCTCGATTCTTGTTGAGCGGCGTAACAATTACGCGAGAAACAGATACGAAACACGTTTTGCTTACATTGGTGCGGTTACCAAAATTTCATTTTCCCCGTTTCTGCGCAAATTCTCGCTCCCACGTCAATGGTAACTTACTAAGCGTAGAGAATGTTTATTTAGCTTATTTACCTATCCGCTAAAAAAAACCTAAAAAAATCGCGCAGGTAGGTATTTTATTTTTATTATTCCGTTAAATTTTCCCATATTTCCAAATCGTTCGTTCGGGGAGGGAAAGTCGATTGTTTCCTCGGTGTTCTTCGCAACGCGGTGGGAAAACTGAGGACGGAGCTTTCCGAGAACAAAGCTTTCTGCGTTGTATAATAACGGAGAAACGTCGAAGGGAAATCGAGCGGCTTTATGCGTTGACGGGACTACGCGACAAAGGTCGTCGCGTGGGCGTAATTGAATCGAAATAATAAGGGCGACGCCGTGGTTCTCGATCGCGACGATTAATCAAACGATGCTTCCTCCCATGTTCTCTCGTATGCTGCGAGCAGAACGGCGGCGTGCGAGTCGACGATTTCGCCTTTGAATACACCCGCGAGGGCGCAACGTTGTTCCGCGTGAAACATATCATAAAGAGCCACGAGGGAGACAGAGAAAAACGCGGCTTTTCGCCCTCGTTGCCGGGTGAAAACTCTCTTGGCTCATCGCTCGACTATTATTCCCGAACAAATTGCATCAACAGATGAGAATAAACCTAGAAACTTGAAACTCAACGTTTCCCAACCTTTAATTCTCATAATCAGCTCGAAATAATTTACGAAAATTCGTAAAAACAATTTCTGACATCTCGTCTTTATTTTGTCTCCGTACGTTAAGAATTTTCCTTCGAAAGAAAATATCAATTAACAATTTTATCAATTATTCGAATAATCTAAACTTTTCGAATAGTTTGAATTATTCACAGTTTTTCTATCAACTAATTTGTCGTTAAATAATTAATTTTGACAAAAAAATCCGGAAGTTTCCATAAAAATCGATAAAACGAACTTTCTTTACAAAATTCATTTTCTAAAAAGAGTTTTCATTCGGTGAGGAGCGAAAAAAGGGGTTGGAAACAAAATTTCGTTCTATTTACCTTCCTTTGCAGCAATTACCTTTTAGTAGCTAGCTTTACGTACAAAAAATCCTAATTCAAAGGTACAAACATTCTAAGACACTGTAAATCACGAAAAATAACCACAAAAATAACACATAAAAATTTAATAAATAATTCGAGACAAAATTTTCCCAAGATATAAAAAAAAAACAGAATTGCGTATCCCACTTGATTTTTTACGTGAAAATGTAGAACAAACTCAACCTAATACAACTAATATTTAAGACATAAAACTGCATTTCTTTTTCACGAAGAAAATATTCAATTTTTTTCAACAATTCAAAACGTTCGAATTATTTAAATATTCTAATAATTAGTCTCCAATGTTTCGTTAATTTAAATATTCGCGCACCCCTATTATTTTCCTTTTAATTAAAGAAAAAAGAACTACGAATTATTAGGATTGGTCGAACAAAAATTGAGCAGATTCGTCGAGTCCTGTTGAAATGTACGAAAATCGGGCTCCTCCATCGTCGTCGGGGGTTGCAAGCCGCGGCGTCGTCCCAGAACCGCGGCGTCGTCCCAAAATCGCGGGTAAGATGGCTGTAGGCGCAAAAATTCGGGGTGGTAAATCGGTCGTCGGTGTGCCTCGGCGTCGCTGACGTCGGCTTCGCGGTACGATCGTCGCCGTTCGTTATAGTCATCCCGTCCGCCAGAAATGGAGACTCGTTAGAGCTTTGGGAGAGCCATTATTATTAATTCTCCGCTTTCGGTTGGCGTATAACAGCCTCGATTGAGTTTCATCGCCGAGTTACGTGGGTACCTACCTCTCGAAACGAGCCGGTCTTCGGTCTCGTTGCGGGTTGCCGCCGCCGCCGCCGCCGCCGCGAGCTTTCGCCGGGGTTGTCGTTGCCGCGCGGACGACGGCGAAGGAGGGAAGTCGAGACGATCCCGGCGCCATGGTCGTCGTCGTCGTCGTCGTCGTCTCGAGGGAAATCGCGACTCGCCGCTGAAAATTTTCGGCCGAGGACTACGAAAACGCGCGGAGCTGGGGGAGGGGGAGGGATGGAGAAACGGAACGGCGTTCGGCTCGGGATAATAAATAAGAGTGATTCTCGTTCTTCTTTTTACCTAATTAAATTTTCGTCTGACAAAAATGTAAACAAGCTTTATACGAGCCCTCCTCCCGGTCAATTAGGCCTAATAAATGGGACGAGACGAGCGGGGGTGGCGTCCGTCGCTGTCCGTCCGTTTCTTCGGACGAATCGTGGGATCGCGTTATTAAAAATGTAAATATCGCGGTACCGGAGCTCGTTAGCGCGCGTGTGCGTGTGCTGTTACGCCGGCCTCGGATCGAATCGAAAAGAAGGAAAAAAACGAACCAAAACGATCCCAAAAGAAAAGGGTACCGCGTTTCGTTGTTCCTCGAACCTGTCAACGGGCAGGACCAACAACGATGAACAAATTCGAGCGAAAATTCCCTCGCAGTCTTTTGCCCCTACAAGCTACGTTCTTCCGATCGTTGTGTTCCTAAATCCTCCCTTCGCCTTTCAGAAAATATTTCCTCGCCGATACCAAGTCTGTTTCTCTTTCTTTTCCCTCTTCTACATTCGTTTCACCTTTGTTTGCTTTTTCGCCTCCTTGTTGTTGTTGTTGTTGTTTTCCCTCGCGAAGACAGATCCGCGATGCGAGTGGACGCTTTTTGGCGTCGTTTTCCCTCGAGATTGCGACGATGACGAGGCAAGGAGAAGACGAGGAGTGCGAGATCTCGTCTCGTTGAATTACGCTCGTAAATAAGGAGTATAACGCGAGGGCGTGTAGCGCACTTGTCTCGCCTCGCGCATCCTTAACGCGTCGTACATTGTGTACCGAACCAAAAGAAACACGAGGAGAATTCATCCTCTTGAAAGACGCGAATGATTTACGATCGACAGCCTCGTCGTCGTATCGGCGAGGTGTCACCGCGCAATCAGCGCAGCTTCATGCCTCCCGTCATCGGCCGCGTCGTAAATTTCATCGAAAACTTTCGCCTTCGCCAAACGGATTCTCGGCGAACCAAAAATCCCTCGACGAAAGAAACATGCTTCTAAAACCGTAAGCTCTGAAAAAAAAAATAAAAAAAAATTTCGCGGTAAAATCCCATTTTTCAGCAAACGTTCGATTGTTTATAGAATTGAACGTTTGAAATTCGGTGAGCTTGGTGACATCGGCGAAATGTAGAGAGGGAGAGAGAAATGGGGGGGGGGGGGGGGGAATAAACGGGAGGAATCGCGAGGCTTCTGTGGTTGTCGAAACTCGAGGGTTTGTTTGTTTGTTAATCTCGCGAGGAGCGGAGCGACGAGTCCGTGGTGAAACTCAATTCAGAGGGATTTCACGGTTGCTCGACTCGCGTCGAAACATTCTGCTGCATAACGCGAGTTGAAAAGAAATTAATTATTTTCGTGAAGAGTCGAGGAAAAAGGGATCGCCGCCTCTGTTCGTTCCTCGGAAGGTGGTTTCGTCAGGGATGGCGCCCGGAAGCTGGAGACGACGGCGGACGCCGAGGAATCGGGGGCTCGTTTGCCTCGTGGTACGACTCTATCGCCACCCTGGAATCTCCCCTTCGGAAGCCCCTTTCTCCGCCACCTCCGACGACCCCGTGGCGAAACGATCTATGGACGGTCGCGCGAGTAATCGCTTTGTTCTCGCTTATCTCTACCACCGTCACGCCGCGACCGTTTTTTCCCCCTTTTTTCATTTTCTCCCTCTTCCCTTCGTCCATTCTCCCGTTTGCTTCGCGAACCAATCGGAAATTTCGGACCTCTTTCGTTCGGCTGCACCTGTTTCGTCTTTCTTTTGTTCGTTAGCGCGAAGCGTAGAGAAAATCTATTTATTCTGTATGCCATTTATTCGTCGAATTTTTTTCATTTTTCTTATCTCTTTCCTCGAATGATCGGTACGGTGTCGAATGGTAATCGGTAACGTCGCGGGGACGCGAACGTCGAGCGCGAGGCGAGCAACGCGCAACAACAAACGAGGAAAAGTCGTTTATCGGCGGGAGGGGGGGGGGGGGGGGGGCTTAAAAACGAATTACTGTACAAACATCGAGCGGAGATTCACGGCCTCGATCTACTCTAGCTTTCGTAAACGAACGGCCGTCCGATCGCTAGAAATCGTTTATCGGTTCTCCGATCCGAATCGAAGCGAACCGGAGCGTGTCGAGAGCGTTTTTTCTCTCATCTCTCAGTTTGTCTCGGAAATATCCCGGGCCCGGGCAATAATCTGTCCACTGGGTAAAAAAATGAGGGAAAAAACGACCGAAGTCTGGTCGAATCGAATCGGAACGACGACGAGGAGGAAGGGAAAAACTTTGGGGAAAATATCCGCGAAGACGTACCTAATTTCGTCCTCGAGCTCGATTCGCGCGCGCAACCTTTGCCTACGCCTACTCGAAAACGAGAATTTCGTTTTCCTTTTTCTTTCTCTCTCTCTCTCTCTCTCTCTCTCTTTCCGACTTCCTTTTTCTCTTTCCTCGCTGCGGCGCGGTCTCGTCGGCCTCTCGCCTCGCGATCGTAGTCTCCGTGCGTTTTTTACGCCGGGCTCCGCGAACGAAAAAAACGTGGTCGCATCTAACGCGCGAGATACCTGCCTACTCGGCGTAATGCGGCGGCGGCAGTCCTGTCGATGTTGAAAAAAAATTCCCATCTCGTGGACGTTAATAAGAATGCGAATCGTATTGTAATAGGTACGCGTACGCGTATAACGGAAGTTGATGGTGTAAACGCGATCTCGCCTCGTGATGACTCGTTGATTTGTTGATTTAGACGTGATGAGATTCGTTACGCTGCCGCGTCGGGCAAGAAACGATCTACCTGTCACGTAATTCAACTCGATTAAAATTTCATTCGAGAAAAAAAAACTCGGGAGACACGCAGGCGTGTGTGCTCGAACGACGATAATACACTTTATTACATCTCGGAATTACGTACCGGCGATTTATCGTGTCGAGCGGGGAAAATCAGAAGAAAACCGGCAAAAATCGGTAAAAATCGGTGAAAATCGGCAAAAATTGGTAAAAACCAGCTAAAATCGGTGAAAATCGGCAAGAATTGCTAAAAACCAGCGAAAAACGGCAACTGTCGGTGAATATTGGTGAAAATCGGCAAAAGTTGGTAAAAACCAGCGAAAACCGGCAATTATCGGTGAAAATCGGCGAAAATTGGTAAAAACCAGCGAAAACCGGTAAAGATCGGTGAAAATCGGCAAAAATTCGTAAAAACCAGCAAAAATCGGTAAAGATCGGTGAAAATCGGTGAAAATCGGTGAAAATCGGCAAAAAATTGGTGAAACCCAGCGAAAACCGGCAATTATCGGTGAAAATCGGTGAAAATCGGCGAAAATTGGTAAAAACCAGCAAAAATCGGTAGAGATCGGTGAAAATCGGCAAAAATTGGTAAAAACCAGCAAAAATCGGCAAATATCGGTAAAAATCGGTGAAAATCGGCAAAAAGATTGGTAAAAACCAGCAAAAATCGGTGAAAGGCTGTAGAAATTGGTACGAATAGGCGAAAATTGACGAAAATCGGGGAAACCTGGTAAAAATCCGCAAATTCGGTTGGTACAAATTTCACTAGTTTCGAGTACTCGGTGTTAAAATTTTGATGTTTTCTTTTTATTCGTGTGTCGTTTGCTCCTCGTTTTGGGTGAGACTTGTCATTTTTTCGTCGGGGAAAATCCGTTTTCGAGGGTATTATCTCCGGGTCGCCGGCGGCGGGAGGGGGCGAGGGAACGAGGTGATGGTCCAGCGAAACCTTTCTTACGCCATTCCGTCGCGACGGAGGACTAATGGATTCCTCGAAGTTTCGACTCGCTATAGACGCGCATGATTCATTTCTTCGGGAGCGACGCGACGCGACGCGCGGAGGAGTATTAGAGCGAGATAGATATGGCGAGTGGGATGCCGGTTATCACGCGCGCACTTTTCGACCACTCTCCGTTTTATCAAAGCTCCGAGGAATGTTCGCCGATTAATCGACACCTTATTAATAATACCTCCGAAAGTCCTTGGTCTTCGGTGACGAAAATTCGCGAACAAGGCTCTCTTGCGAATCGCAACGGGTGCCTCCTAATTTCTCAAGGTCAGTTTTTTTAGGCGTACATTCATCGAGTTTACGGGAAATTCGATTGGGAAATTACATTTTTTTCCCGATGAGGCGACGCGGAAAAAACGCGATTTTGGAGACGATGTTCATGCCTGCGTAAATAAGGCGAGTGGGTATCGTTACGTATCGCGTGGAGGAGTCTCGGGCGTCGTTTCGAAAATAGTAGGTACGCTATACCGATCATCTAATTGCAATTACCGTCGTTACGCAACTGCATCACGCGATCTTCTCTTCGTGTTTCACCTACGTTTACATGTCATTGACGCAACGTTGCGCCACGCACGATTCTATCCGCGTTCCTTCTTTTCCCGATTTTCTGAGACCCCGATATTGCGCCGGCGTGCCGCTCGTCTCGGAAATAACTTTGGTTCGTAAAGATCGTAATACACCGGAGAACGTTCGTCCGCTCCTCGCATATACGACAAGGAAACGGGAAATTAGCGACTATTTATAAGCCCTTCCATTTTTTCCCCCTCGCTCCAACAGTCCTCTGTCACGAATCGATGTTCCTCCCGGCTTTCATCGAATCTCCTCGCAACAAAGTCGTTCCGTAAACTGTAAACTGTCAATTTAATCCTCGAATCCGCTTCGAAATATTCCTCACTAACCTGACTAAAAACCCCCCCCAAAAAATCATCATTTCTCAAAGGCCTACCAAAAGTGAACAAAGTCCATTTCTAAACGTGCCTCATCCTCATCACGTGAAATGCCACAGAAAAAAATTACTCCTCGTCCGGAAAGATTCTATCTACAGAGTTTTACCACCTCCGAAGCTGAAGCGCGAAAGAAAAAGTCAGTTTTTTCCTCGAAAAACAATAATAATTGTAGATCAATGTTCATAATAATAACAATTTCACTTCGAAATTGCTAGTTACAAGTGGACTCGCTATCGCGCGCCGAATTTCGCCTAAAATCCGGTGGAAAACCAAAAACAGGTGAAATCTTCGTATTTTTGGAAAAAATAATCGTGAACGGTAAAGAAATTCCGTCAAAGGACCCCCCCCGCAGGATCCTTGTGGTAAATGGCGCCCGGTGAATTTTTGTGCAACTTTGGGCCTGAAGTCAGAAGGTTCATAGTTTCGGAGCTACAGCCTGTCAAAGTCGAACATTATTGCCCTCGAGCTGCATGGCGTGACTAAACGAGTGAAGTTTTTGTTGGACTCGAATGTTTATATACGCGTATTGTGATACATGTGCGTATTATATAAGGATAAAGTAGTCATTCGGGTTTAACTGTCCGCCGCGGTAAGTGTGCGCATTCCCTCTATTTCCAAAGGGGGAGTGAGGGGAGTGCATGACATGCACGGACAATTTAAAGCTACATTGGCGAGAAATTAGTTGACGCCGGTGAAAGCGACCTCGCATAATCCGTTTTTTTTTTGTTTTTCAATTTAATAAGAATCGGGTACCGCAAAAATAACTTTGGCCATCACCGCAAAGATTGTCACCCCGCACTGCGGATGGCCACAAGGGTAAACGATTTTTTTTTCATGACAGCAATTTGTTAAAGTGTATTTTCCAGCATAACGTTGTTCGCGGTAAAGTTACATACGTATTTATAAGACAAGTCCGACCGGGGTAAGTGGTTCCAAAAAAATCGTCTTTTTTCGTGACTGTGATCACTGCCAAGACGATTCCTCTTGAAATCCCCACCGATCAACTATTATATCGTAATTTATTTGGAGTTAATTTTTATGCAACTGATTTCGATGTGATTCTATTATAGTAAGTCAACCTGTTATAACCTATTGATCTGGTCCCTGACGTGACCTTGACTTGTCATTTCGGATCATCAAAGAAATAAGTCCCTAGTGAAAAAGATTTATGAGATTGGGATAATTTTCTGTTGAGACGTTTACATCTGTAATTAAAAAATGCGTACACTTACCCTGCACGAGTCCGCACAGTTGCGCGCAATACGGGTTAAGCGCGCGCGTTCCGCATTTTTCTAATGATTCTGTTTTTTTTTTTAATCGCGAAGATTTCGTACGCTATTTCTAAATGGAATTCTTGGTTAAATGAATACTTTGTGAAACACGTGACTTCATTTTTCTTTAACCCTTATTGTTTAATTTTTACACCGCTTTGAATGACTCTATATATATGGGGCATTTCACGCCAACTCGACTGTGTTAAACCCCGTACATCTCAAAATCATTTTATGTTTTTTTTCTAACATTGTGCTGTGTAAAAAACGTGACGCGAATTTTTCCCAAATTTTTGTATTCAACGGTTAACGTTTCATAAATATTAGAAGTCGCTTGGGAATGCGCATTTTTCAAAATCTGAAAAAATTCTCATAAATTCAGCGAATGACACGAAACACGATCGAATTTTGTTTCTTTACCTTTATCACTTAATTCGGAGTTTTTAAATGCTTAAACCCAAAATTAACACAGGATCATAATCGTAAGCGTCAAATAATTGGGTGATAAAAAATAGAGAAAAATTCGGCCCACGTTTTCCCTAACGGAAGGTGTTTCGTGTCACTGACTGGATTTTTGAGAATTGTTTCAGATTTTTAAAAAATGGGCATGCACAATCGACTACTAATACCTATTTATAAAAAATGAACGGTTGGGAAAAAAAAAGATTTGAAAAAATTCAGGCCACGTTTTTTACCGAGTATAATATTAGAAAAAAACGTGAAATGATTTCGAGATGGTCGGGGTTTACCACTGGTCGAGTTGGCGTGGAATGTCCCGTTTATAATTATATATATATATATATATAATTATATATAACTTTAACCTTATATAATATATAGATGTATAAGTATACGCATATATAAACGTATACATCCAACAAAAACATTACTTTAGTCACGCCATAGTGTGCAAGGGCAATAATGCTCGACTTTGACAGGCTGTAGCTCCGAAACTATGAACTTTCAGTCTTTAGACCCATGGGAACTTTTCTCTTACGTGTTTTGAACTATCATTTCCCAAAGTTACAAAAAAATTGACCGGGTGTCATTTCCCCAAAAAGTCTTCGACACAAAAATTTGTGTCGAAGACTGTTTTTCACACAAAATTAGTGTACCTCAACACACTTCGCGTGCAGTGACGAGGTAACACAGTTCTGCGTTAAAAGTGACACAAACCAATGTTAGAATAACACGTAAATGTTACTTTAACATTTTTGTGCGTTGAAAAGGGGAGTGTGAGAAAAACACTAATTAACACACTAAAATATTAGATGTGGTTCACAAAAATCTGTACGCTTTACCTAATGACGGGCATTTTTTGCCGTGTAATTCGTTCGAATCGAGTCAACGGAGGCTGACTATTGGAGCAGCGAATCGTAATTCGTACTTTCACATTTTTTATTGCTTATCTCATCGTCGATTCCTTCGCGGTTAATTGATATTTGATTAGCAATCGCCGAGGTCGTTCGCATTTCCGCATATTTCTTCGAGCTATGCGCGAACGAGCCAACGTTGAATCGAATTTAATTGAAATTCCTTCGCGATTTGCTGCAGTTCGGTGGTAATTTCGCGTCGAGTCGAAAATCAGTGTAAGATTCGTCGATTTCTGTCACCTTCGACTTCATCGATGCGAGATCAGAAGGAAAATGAATGTGCAACAACGCGATATCGCATTTCAGCAAATGGAATTTGTAAAGGCCGGCAGATTTGCGCGTGCGGCCGGCAACAGTGTACGGTCCGGGCTTAATAATGCCGCCATGTTCGCGGCAATTACAATTAACCAGGAAACTCGGGAGGTCGTAAAATCCAATTAAACGTTATTACCTCAGAGCTCGGTTAATGCGCCGCCCTGTGCGCCGGGGATTCTCCTTCTCTCGCGATTTATCATCTTCGTCTAGCCAGCACCACGAGCGCCGTCCTCTATGTAGCGTGTCATCGCGCACTGTAATTCCGCATCCGCGGTTCGTTCGACTCGCGTTGTAAATCTTCGGCATCCATGTAAATACGACATCGCTAATTTCTCACGATTTTACGAGAGACGTCCGCGAAGATCTGGAAACGAGAAGGCAAAAAAAACAACGGAAAAAAAGTCCCGAGCTAAGAAAATGACTCGGATAGGTCGGAGAAGGTCGCAGGATCGTGCGACCAGCGACCTTCGGTCATCGGTCATTCTTAGACGTCGAAAAAGATTCGGGGCAAGTAGTAGTCAAGAAACAAATTTCCTGCAAATTTAACACAAAAATTTGTGTCGACGACCTTTTCCCCACAAAATTAGTGTTACCTCAACACTTTTTGCGTGTAGTGATAAAGTAACAGCTCTGCGTTGAAAGAGTAACACGAACCAATGTTAGAGTAACGTTTAAAAAGTGTTACTTTAACATTTTTGTGTGATGAAAAACGGATTGTGAGAACAATACTAACGATCACACTGAAATGTTGAATATTCTACACACAAATCTGGACACTTTACACATTGACGGAATTTTTTGTTGTTTTGCAGCGATGAAGTAACACAGATCAGTGTAAAGAGTGGCACTGATCTGTGTTAAAAGTAACACAAACCAATGTTAGAGTAACGTTTAAAGAGTGTTACTTCAACATTTGTGTATGTCGAAAAACGAACTGTGAGACCAACACTAACGATCACACTGAAATGTTAAATATTCTACACACAAATTTGCACACTTTACACAATGACGGAATTTTTTGTTGTTGTGCAGCGATGAAGTAAGACAACTCTGTGTTGAGTAACGCAGATCAGTGTTAAGAGCGACACAAATTTGTGTTAAAAATAATACAAACCAATTTTAGAGTAACGTTTAAAGAGTGTTACTACTTCAACATTTTTGCGTGTTGAGAAACGGACTGTGAGATCATCGCTAACGATCACACTAAGATGTTAAATAATCTACACAATTTTTTTTTTTTACACTTTACAGAATAACGTCATTTTTTTTTACCGTGTACCAGTACCCACGAATTTCGATGCGACGAGGATTCCTCCTACCGTAACATCCGCGACCTTTGACCGCTGTTCCTTTATCAATGCTCTTGACACTTCTTCTCCGTTCCGTTTTTCTACACGGAGCGATCGATCCTCATCGACCCGTGATGTCGCCAGAGCTGAAGCCAACTTCTTTCGTTCTCTTCGTTCCTCCGTTGGCGGCATCGCTGCTTGTAGGGTACAGATGCCGAGGGATGCCGCGACTAATCCATCGACTCGCGAGTTTTCGAATAGAACCTCGATCTCTCGGAATCGGTTCCCGGATCGTTGGAAACGTTCCCACTACCTTGCCCCGACGACGACGACGACGATGACTTCCCACAGGTGACTCGACCTTGATCCGAGTTCTGGGCCACGGCGTTTGCGCGACGCACGAATGATCCGATCCCCGTGTCCCCGAATCTTTGTAAACATATGCACAAAAAATGGCTCGGTGCTCGACGAGATCGATGGATCGGATGACGATGAGAAAAGCAACGGGACCGATTCTTAATTCGCATTTTTATCTCCCGAGGAGGGCGGATCAAAGGCACGGGGAGCGGGACGAATCGGCGTGTAAACGCGTTCGTTCGATGCATCCGGTCCGTGCGGAGAAATAAACGTGACCGACGCTGCTCATTTTTTGCGATCCCATCAGCACAACTATGATGTTACGAGCAACTCACCGATCAACGCTCTGTGACGTCCTCCGACGGAATTGTGACAAAAATACGAGATGCTCGGGGTGAAAATATGAAAAACGGAGTGGTTGATCCGCACTTCCGCTGGTTGCGTTGGGCACATTCGAAACTCGTAGCACGACGCTCGGAAGCTTACTTCCGAGCTTTTTTTTTAAATTTTTTTTCCAGAAGTTTGTTTTATCTAGGCTGCAGATTTTAACTTAAAAAATAAATAGCTTCGGGTAAGTATTTGGTTAAAATAGGTAAATTTGTGAGGCAAATTTGGCAGCTAAGTCTCTGCGTGATCGGAGCAGCTGAGGCGAATTACGACGAAAGGTAGGTAGGCATTACGACGAAAACGATGAAAATATTTTGTATCCAAGTGGATTCGATAGAATTTATCTAAGACAAAAAAACTGTCAAAATTTCAGACTCTTTAGGTAGCTCGGTTCTGAAATAATGAAATAATAAAATTACACGTAGTCTTATGAGAAATGACAAAAAAGTTAAGATATCTCAACGAAAAATTGTACATGTAGAACAAGCACAACTATCCGTACCATTTTCAGTTCCATTGGCAAACGCTTTTTTTACTTATTCAACTATTTATACCATCATAATGAAACGTGGACAAACTTCTGACATTGATGGTACGTAGGAGGACCAAACTTTAGTAGAAGAAATATAACAGTAGTGTTTGAACATCCTTAAACTCCTTAACCGCTAAATTTACAGACTACAATACAATATTAACAGGTTTTTTTCTATTATAGCCCCCCCCCCCCCCCCCTCGCCAAAAGTGCTAAAAAATTGCTGGACATTGCATAATAAATATCATTGAGCTTAGTCAAAGTCATTTTAGCATGGAAAGAGATGTAAAGAGATTGGTGATTTACGCGTGATTCGACTGCAAACTTTGCGCGTAGAGAATTAGTCATGAGCAACGACGCTCTGACGGAATGGAAAAATTGGATCCGGGAGTTGTGTGGCCAGAAGTTATCACGCCGAATGGAAAAATATTATTATTATTATTACTATTATTTGCCGGGTGGTGGTGGTAATGGGGGGCGGGGGGGGGGGACTATGACAGAAAAGACCCTATTTACATGATATTATTAGTGATAGTAAAAAAAGCATCAATTGCATCGTTTCTTCGGAGTAGGGAGCTGCCAGTCTATCTCTCTTAGGGAGATGATAACTTCCGAGCATTCTACACAGCGAAAAATTTTCCACCAAATTTTACACGAAAATTTGTGTTAACGACTTTTTTCACAGAAAGTTAGTGCTATTTCACGTGCTATTTCGTGTGCAGTGATAAAGTAACACGGCTCTGTTTTAAGAGTAACAACAGCTCTGCGTGAAAAGGAGCACGAAACAGTGTTAGAGCGACATTTAACAAGTGTTACTTCGGTATCGAGTAACATTTTTGTGCGTTGCAAAATGGACTGTGGGACCAACACTAACGATCACACTGAAACGTTAAATATTCTACACAAAAAATGTCCACATCTTAAACAACGACGCAACATTTTTTAGCGTGTACCATCACACGAATCCTTCGAGGGTGCTTCGGAAGTTTCAATTGTCCTCGAATGTGTGTTTCGCACGGCGGATCGGCGGATTCGCCGTCCTTCAGCGTCCGTGTAGGACATCTAGCGGGGAGTGTAGATCGTCGGGGGGGTATGCGTTCGTTGTTAGGCCGATCGTATCGAGGGTATCGGCACGGCCTACGAGGACTCGACGCTGCCGGGGCTATATAATTTGTTAAGCTGGCCAACTTAGGCCCGTCATTACGAGCAATCACACTTGATTATTCTTGTCTACAGAGTTATATGTGCGGCGGCGGCGGCGGCAGCGGCGGCGGCCCTCCAACGCGAGATTATCGTCCGAAGCTTCGGAGGTTGGCTCTCGCTCGCTTCTTCTATCCTCGTCCCTCTCATCCCCAAGTTTTTCCGTTCCTCCGCGTTCGGGGGGAAGTTCCAACCTCAAAACGCTGCCGAGGGCCCCACTTACGTGATTACCCCCGGGTCCCGGGGGTTACGTGAACGCCGGATATGGATATACGGATCCCTTTTTGGACGAAATCGAACTTCGTCGAAGGGTGGTTCGTAAGCGTAGTGTCTGTGGAGAGACCAAAGAGGAGATGGACGTGGCCATCGAACCGTCTAACCGTACGACGACGAATGGCGTTGGCCATTGGCTCGTGCCAATCCGAAGTGGATAGCAATCCGTCCGAGCCTGGCGGGAGTCGGACGCTCGTTAATTACACTACCAACCGGCCGTAAATTTAACGCGGAACACGCGATACCCGCTCGCGAAAATAGGATGGGGGGTAGAAGACAAAAACAAACGTCGGTAAAACTCATTGTGGGATGATTACCTGGCTCGCGCATGGGCGGGGACTACGATGTTGCAGTCGTCGTTGCACAGGTGTAACGACGGAAAGGTGTACAGTCGCACAAATTCCGTTCCCATCCTGATGTTTTTCCTCCTCCAAGTAACGCCGATATCCCGAGCCTAAAGTTAGTTCCCTGGAACGGCTATCGCGAAAAAGTGGTAGCCAAACAACGATCCTACGACGAGATGTTTAAGACAGTTTCGGAAACTCGAGGAACTGCGACTCGAGCTGTGTTTTTCATTTCAAATTCCTAATAACGTCCCACCCTAAGTAGACCTAAAATCGTCCCCGGTATTAGGTAACGCTATTCAGTTAACTCCACCTCACTTTGAAAGTCCATTTCCCCCAACTCTTTTCCAAACTTATTTCATATTTTCCATTTTTCTATACAGGTTGATTTCTTTAACTCTGTCAACACGTCACGGGTATATTGGGGCTGCTCAGACAAGCATTTTCAGGTAACACACTTATGGTCGGAAAGTCCTCCTAACGGCTGTGGAGGGCTTTGAAGATTTTTTTTTCTGGTACCCAGGGGTTGCTCGTAGGGAAATGAATCAGAGGTGATTACTCGCGACCCAACGTTTCATTCAGGCGTGATCGATTTACAAATTTGTTACGTGATATCAACAAAATGATAAACGTTGAAGAACTTTTATAACAATGAAAAAACTAACAAAAACAATTCTTGTGGTACGGAAATTTCACGTTATTAAACTGATCTTTCACAGTCGATGTTCAAAGTGTCCGCCGCCTTGAAGAAGACACTCCGTGGAACGTCTGGTCATTTCCTCGGGTATTCTAGCGAGCTCGTCTCGAACGACATCGCTTGCAGCCATAATCCTTGCCACCAAATCCATCTCCGTGGCTACAGGTCTACCGTTTTCAGGGTACACCAGATCTTTCATTCTGCCCCAAAAATAAAAATCCAAGGGATTCAGATCCGGGGATCTAGCAGGCCGTGCAATGGGCCCACCTCGTCCAATCCATCTACCTGGGTACTTCTCGTCGAGGTACTCTCGCACAATGAGACGGGAGTAATCGCCTCTGATTCATTTCCCTACGAGCAACCCCTGGGTACCAGGAAAAAAAATCTTCAAAGCCCTCCACAGCCGTTAGGAAGAGTTTCCGACCATAAGTGTGTTACCTGAAAATGCTTGTCCGAGCAGCCCCAACATACCCGTGACGTGTTGACAGAGTTAAAGGATCCACCTTGTAGATACCGAAGAGAAAGCTGTGGAATCAACTTATACAATACAGTCTAAGTTCGTGCACTGCTCATCGTGGTCCGAATGTCGCCCCTAAAACGCAATTAGGCGCCGAAGTAATATTTCGACAATTTGGACTTTTTTGCAAAAGCTATCTTCGCAGAATTTGCAACACAGCTGACGAGATTTTGATTATTCTTATTGTTAGTAATAAAGGAGCCCTTCGTTATTTAGGCCTAATAGATCGTTTCCAATATTTTTTTTTTCTTTTTACAAAAAGGGGATGATATGGATGATCCGAGCCTGGCGAGCAGCTTCTCGAAGCTGCCGTTTAGATACTCCCAATTAGAGTGTTCCCGTCATCGCGGACGAAGTATCAGTTTTTGTTTCGGGACCGACTTTGTTGTACTTAGGTACCCTTCGACTCGACGCTTCTACGATTCTCCGAACTTTTTACCAACTACGCTTTTTTTTACACCAACAATCGATCGACTGTGTATTTACACCAGTTACGTGGATGATCCCTGACGGCAGCAATCACTTCACGCTCAACGGCAAAGAATCGCTCTCGGTGGTATCTCCGCTCGCCGGCTCTTCCGTCTCTCGCCTTGTAATAACGATAATAAAAGCTAGAAGATGTTTCGTGACGTTGCGAATCGTTAATTCCCCCCGTCGAATCGCAATTAAGCCAAAGTTTACGCGAACAAATCCCGCGCCTCGGTCGAGCTATTTCTCTATATCCCTGAAGATCGTAGAGCTCTTGGTTTCTTGCTCGATTAAGCGCCCGCTTGCGGTGGCCGACGGACACCGGAGAAGAAACGACGACGCTGCTGAGGTCGAGGTTCGTCTGCAAAAAAAAAAACAACACAACTGTCTATGCGTTCTTACATATTATATGCGATGTATAGGGTAAGTCCGGGGGAGATGGCCTTACCAACATCAAGGATCTATTATACACCAACCATGAGGAATAAGACAACAATTGAAATATTAAACAAAACTTTAGTTATAGCGGTTAACAAATTTCAATATTAGGGCAGTGAAAAAATAAAAAAATTAGGTCATGTCAATGAAATTAAAAAAAATACGCTTGGCTATCTTATCCGGAATGTCCGGGAGTGATGGCCATAGGTTTCGGGGTAAGACAACCAGTCCTTTGCTTCCCTTTTCCCTTACCTTTTGCACCTTTGGACTCCTTCCTCTTTTTATTCCCGCAGTTGGAGCACATATCGTCAAACTCCGTGCAATTCTCATGCACCCATAGCAGACAAATTATTGCAATTACTCTTAAACCATCGATTGTCAAGGGAAACCCGTTGGACTGCATTTCTTTAATATGTTTACACAACCTTTTTTCGTTGTCTACGCCAAACGTAGATGATGGACCCATAGGTTCTTTTGTATCATTGTTCAATTTGATCCTTCTCTCCAGATCTTTCTTGGTATATCGTAAATACAGGAGGCTCGATACTCTGTCATTGTTCCATTTCGTACTTCATCCATGGCTTTCTTAAGATCTTCTTCACTCCAGACACCCCGAACCGCTACCGCTTGCCGCACGTAGTTGTTAGGCATCTATAAAATATTTAATAACTAAAGAATATCTGAATATAGCAAAGTAAGGCCATCTATCCCAGATGTCCGGGAGAGATGGCCATATCAGCAAATCGAAGGTGAGATGCATTCCATGTGGTCACTTTGAGGTTAGAATAAGTAAAACAGTATCACGTTACATTCAAACTACAAAAACAAGCAAGATCTCGTGAAACTTTTATGGAATAATAGACTGTGTCAACACCGTAACTTATAATCAACATCTATTCGAATAAGAGACTAGTTTTTACTTACTTTTTATGCTTCTATCAGATAAGAATCTTTTGGGCGCCTGTTAACGACCGCGAAACTGAGCAATCTCGATAACAACTAACAGCATCTGCATATTAGAGCTGAAATTATTTTGCAGTGGCCATCTCTCCCGTACGGCCATCTCCCCCGGACTTACCCTACATTACGAATGCATTACTGTGATAAAGTATATTGATAGAAATTAGTCAGCCGAATTCCGTGTGATATTGCCTGATCTTTAGATTGCATTGTACACAATTATAATGCTAACTCAATTATCTCCAAGGTTAAACCGAACCAAGGTCAAGTTTCCTATCTACGTTCCGAGAAGTTCGATTAATTTGCACTGACCAGTTGATGCGATAAGAGTTTCCGGCTGGAATGAGAACACTGCTGGATCGTGTTATCATTTCCGGCGAAACAAGGCGAGGCGATTCGAGTCGGTGGAATTTTTTGCAAACGTCTTTCGAATCCGCGCGGTTTCGCGCGTTATCCATGTCCGATTGGGGAGTATCGTTTCGTCATGGATTCCGAACGTAATACAGATATGGACTAACGAGAAATATCCCGCTGAATCGTGTGGCTCTCGGTAATAACCGATGAATCAGCTACACATCGGGCGAACCGTTACTTCGGTATGCCGTAATTATCTTCGGGTGTTCCGCGATAACGTCTGCCGCTGCTACGTGGAGCCTCGATGCTCCGTCAACGGGTCTCTCTTCGGCGCACGTACGACGAGAGAAGAGACCTGGAGAACTCGGAGAACCGAGGGGAATCGGCTGCTCGTGAAATTGTCGATAACGACGTTCGTTTAACCTGCAGGTACGAGGATGCGAATCCGATGCCAGAAGCCGACGAGTGGCAGGGTGAGTAGTTCTCTTCGACGACTGGTATGACAAAGTGTTGGGCGCTACCGAGGGCCTCGGCGACGACCGTTTAAACGTTCCTCTCGGAGCTTTCTAATTACACATCGCGAACCGTAACGTTTTCAGTGTAAACCTTCCCCCTTGGTCCCGCTTCGACCGTAGCGCCGGCGCGCACGTGTACGACGACTGTGCGTGGGACGGAAGGTATATAATATTATGGCGTACGGCTACCATACGCGAAGGAGAGGACGATATCAATACGTCGGGCTAACGAGCTGATGAGCGAGTGTGTTGTAACAACGAAACAGGATGCTATTTAATAGCCGAATAGCCGTTTGTGCTCGAGGTAAGCCTCGCCGACAGGCTGTCACATCGTGCGCTCGGGGCAGGATACCCACGAGGCGTTGTGCCGTACACCTATGTACGGAGGTACCATTCCAGAAATGAAATTTCGCGTCGCACTTTTATTCCACCTGACCTTCGGGCCTTTTCGCGTACACTGTACACTTTTTCCCATCGTTGTGCGAAGTGTAGAATTCTTGGTGCAAGCAATTGAACATTTTAGTGCGTGGATTCAACACGATCGTAGTGTTGTGCTCGCAGCATACAAGTAACACTTTTGTGTGTTTTTCAACGCACAATAGTGTTACTTGATACTGAAGTACCTCACACTTTTTAAACGTTACTCTCGAATCGACACAAAAAATGTGTTCACGTTATATTATAAAATATTAATAATAGATTATCTATAAATATAATATCATAAACTATATTTTATTATTGATTTAGTAATTTTAAAAAATTCATATAATTAAAGTAAAAAGTTTATTTAAAGTAGATAAAATTAAACTAAATTCTAAAATGGTTGATGTAAATAGACTACGTCAATTAAATTTAATATATCTTAATTTTATTTATATAAAAAGTTTAATTTGAAGTAGATAAAATCATTTCTATTTTATTAACCAAATTTGAATCCAAGCAAAAATGGTGAAAAAAAACTTAGGATCAATTCGGTTTTTGTACGTCTATTTACAGCAAATTTGACTGAAAATAGGAAAATATCACTAGCACTACTGTGTATAAGAAAATAAACGCAAGGTAATTATCAGCTGGTTTTATGGTCACTTTTTCGAGCAGATTCAATTTCTTCGCACAGTCGATGCTGCCGGGCGAAAAATAACGAGCAAGTGGAATGCGTGTTACGAGTCGAGCGACAGTAGGTCTATCTCTTTTCATCGATCCTGGATCGAATTAGAACAGATATTCTTTTTGCCCGAGGAGGCGTCGGCCAGGTCCTCTCGCGTTATTCTTTCACGTGGCGTGGAACAATAAGTTGCCGTGAAATTGGTTAGAACCAAGTCGACTCGCAGCTCTCTACTCGACACTCGACCATCTCTTCCCGTTCGTCACGGATCAAACGACGAAGCCCCCATCGCCGTACGAACCGAGCGACACCCGTCTTTCCGCTGTCTCTCCGAATTATTTTACGCATTCCGGAACTCGCGCGTTCTCCACTTGCCGGACGTAGAACTCCGCGACAATTCTTTCACACCGCCAAAAAGTCTGCCCCTTTTTGGCGCCTCGCTCCCCCCTTTTCGGAATATTTCCCTCATCTCTGCAGCTATTAACGACCGTTTATCTCGTTCCACTCGTTTTGGCGTTATTTTCAGCGCATTCCGTGTTTTTTAACGATTTTTTTAAACTCCATTTTCACCACCTTTTGAAGATCTTCTGCTGTTTTTCGAATGATTGTGTAAAGTGTAGAAATTTGAGTGTAGAAAATTTAACATTTCAATGCGTTGATTAGGGTTGTTCTCAGAGTCCGTCTTTCGACGCACAAAAGTGTTACTTGGTACTAAGGTAACGCTTTTTGAATGTTACTCTTAGATCGACGCAAAAAATGTGTTGAATTTACACACTGTGTGCGTTAAATATGACGCTGCCGAAAAGGGTGGTTACAGTTGCCGTATCTCGTGGAAACCAAAGACTATATTGTCCTATTTTTTCTTTCAGTTCACTCTTCAGTTTCATCCTTTTTTGTTGCATTTGGTAAGTATTGAACCATTTGATTTGATCCGAGCAATAATTACTCTAGCTTCATAGTTTAACGTATTTTCATTCGATTTTGAGGTTAGGTCGATGCCTCGATGTTCGGAGCAAATAGCCAACGCTTCGCTTATATTTACAATGTTTTTCCATGTATCATAGTCGCAGTCGTGATAAATGTTTCGACGTACCACGCGCACCTCTATCTTTACTTTCGTCGTTGAGTGGCATTTATAATATTTTTCCGGCCGCGCGTCCGGGGCTGCTTTCAACTTCGGCCGCCATTTTTTAGACGACGTTCACGTAAATATATATATCCCTGTATATTTATCAGCTGATCAGAGTAACGCGCAGACAATGTTAGAATCAACATTTTTCACGCGTCACGAATAACACTCGAGTGTGTAGAATTCGATGAACCGGTTCCAGAGAATTTGAACATTGTTAAAGTAACCGTGTTACTTTTAACACAGAGCCGCGTTACTGTATCACTGCGCACGGAACGTGTTGAAATAGCACTTATTCTGTGTTGAAGATGTCGTTAACGCAAACAGTGGTGGTGAATTTGACGAAAATTTGTTACCGTGTACGGCAGTTTAGTCCGTTCGACCGGTCTCGCAGAATCGTTTCTCCGTTCACAGTTCCAAGCTACTCGCGATTACATCGTTATTAATTATAATTCCCTGTAATTTCGCGACGTCTCGCTCCGTTCGCAGAAGTTGGCCGGTTCGCCACCCGATCGTCGTGGCTGCCGCGTGCAGAGGCAATTGCGTATGAAATTAGATCGTCAGCGATCGGTTAAATTAAGGAAGTGAAACGCTAGGTGTACGCTGATCGGCTGGTGGCGTAGACGCTAGTTATTCTGCTCGATTGAACAGAGCTCGGCGAGTAACGAGCTGGTGGCGAGTTTTGCGTCGGCCCCGGTGCCACTAAGCTCGTTTGTCTGTTTGTTCGTTGTCCAGCTCTGCTGGTCGGTAGCTACGTCGCGAGTAGAGTTTTCCACAGCGATCCGGTGCGTCCGACGTTTTCGCCGCTTCGTTTTGTCGGGGGCAGCAGAAAAAGCGTTGATGGAGTTCGGTTCGAGAGGGACGCCGTGAGCGAGGAGCACGGTGAGGTGGTTGCTTTAACGTTAGTTTAGCTCAGTTTAGAGGAGTTTAATAACGCGGCACGTCTCATCGCTTTAGGCGAGGGACTCGGGGAGAGATCGTATCGCTCACAGTTTGTTTAGTCCTGACTTTTAGCCGAGGTAATTGATTCTCGGTTCGTCTCGCGATGCTCCGTCTCCTCCTTCGTACTTCGCTCCGCTCACCTTCTCCTCCTCCTCCTCCGCTCCTCCGCTCCTCCGCTCCTCCGCTCCTTCTCCTTCTCTTCGCGATCGTGGAGCACAACGCATCAATCACGCGTCCCGCGTTTGGACCAACGGCTAACGCGATCATCTTTTCTTCCTCCCGATCGACCCTAATCGACTCTCGACTCGCCAGCCATCCAGACTACGAACTTTAACGTCAAGCTGTGATCTCTCACCGTCGTTCCCGAAGCCCAGTATTCCCGACTCGCAGCACCAAACTCTAAGCACAACGATTCGAAGACTTGCACGGGACAAAAAGGAGCCACATATTTCCGCGAGACGGCGATCCGAGCATTCCGACTATTCTCGAAGTCCGTGCTCCACGGTCGAATATGTCCAGAACACGAATAGATCGAACCTCTACAGGGTAAACAGTCTTCCGTTAAATTCAACGCAACCATTCGTGTTGACGACTTTTTTTTGGCACAAAATTAGCGCTATTTCAACGCACTTCGTGTGTAGTGTAGTAGTGTTTTTGGCACGGCTCTGTGCACGGCTCTGTGCCAAGAGTGACACAGCTTTGTACTAAAAGTAACACAAGCCGATGTCAGAGTACCGTTTAAAGTGTTAGTTTAGCATCAAGTAACATTTTTCTGTGTTGAAAAGCGGACTGTGAGCACAACACAAACGATTGTTTTGAATAAACGCCTCAAAGTATTAAATATTCTACACACCAATTTGTACACTTTACACACGTTTCACCAGTTGTTCGAGGGCTGTCGTTCGAGTTACGCAACCGCGAATAGGATCGTTCGAAATTCACGCGACTTCAACCGATCCTATCGATCCTACTGATCCGACCAATCCGACCAATCCGAGTGATCCGATTGATCGGAAATGTGCGCCCGATCCCAAAAACAATCAAACAAACAGTGCTAAAAAAATCCGAATGTTCGGAAAAATGTGCTAATACCCAGCAAAAAATGTCCCGTCATTATGCAAAGTGTACAAATTTTTGTGTATAATATTTAGCATTGTAGCGCGTTGATTAGCGTTGTTCTCGCAGTCCGTTTCTCAGCACGCAAAAATGTTATTTGATACTGAGGTAACTCTTTTTAAATGTTATTCCAACATTGGTTCGTGCTACTCTCAACGCAGAACTGCCTTAGCGTATAACTACACACGGAGTTGGTAGAAGTAAGACTAATTTTGTGTTCAAAAAGTTGCGAGCACAAATTTGTGGGCTAAATTTGCCGGAGATTTTTGCAGTACTGCGTTGGTCACATCGTTTCTACTCCTTCCATTTCACCGATACCGAGTTCTCTGCCGCAGCTCGCGATCAGCACGGATGGATGTGCGAATATTTCAGCGTCGTGCTGACGCGGCGTCGAACTATATGAAAACCTTTTCTCATCACGATGGCAAATTCCAGACTGTTCGTAATTCGATACCATGTTAATAAGGCGTTTGGTTTCGATTCGAAGACGTTTTGCCTCGAAGAAGATGATAGGCTGCGCACCGGTTTCGAAATTTGTTAGGAAATGTGTTGACCCGAAGGAAACGTCTCATTAGAATGATACTCAATTACAGACGGTATAACTGCGTTCGGGTCGTGCTGATCGCCGAAGTCTGGAGCAGCTAAACGAAGACGAGATGGACGCGAGTGTGGCCGCGCGCGGTTCCTACCTACGTCGCGAGAAGGTGTTGGTGTCCGGTGAAAAACGTGACAACGGTCGCTTCGCCAAGGCTTCGCGGATCGTAACGAGATCGTACCTATTTCCCGAAGAAATTCTACGTTTGCGGCCACGTGACTCGTGCTCGCGATCGTTCCGCATCGATGACCCCACTTTTTCCCCTACTCTCCGGGAAGCTGAATCTTTATTTCCCTGCCTTCTGCGCGTCTCGACCGCAGGGATCTCCTCCGCGGTGCCGATAAGTTTTACCAGCCCGGTAACGAAAACACTAACGAATGCTTAACCATTTACCATTATCTAGGCCCAACACTCGCGCGAAGTGCTACGCGAGACGGACAAAGAGAGAAAGAAACGACGCCGGTCGCGGAGAGGAAAGGGGCGACGGATGTAATGGTGATTGGACGAACCTGCCGTCGATTGTCAAATTATCGATAATCTTGCTAAACCAACAACCATCAGCTGCGCGCGAGATGTAGATCGAAGAAGTTGCGCTGACCGCAAACGAAGATTACATCGTCGTGGTCGCCGGTGTACGCAACGTGAATCCGTGATGCTTTGCATCGCTACGTACAACGTTGCATGTGCTCGGTTATTGTTGTAACCACTTCCGAAACTCGACACGAATGAGAATATACGGGAAGTGGCACGATCGAAATTCTGCTCGGATTTAGGAAAACCACAGATTTATCAACCCTACGAAACGTAGTTGACAGAATTTTCGTCAATCGGTACGAAGAATTTCATACACTCGACGGAATGTTGTAAGCTCGACGAAATCTTTCTCAAAAGGGTTGAACAGCATTTCGTTGGTATCGATGAGATTTTGGTGTCATCGATAGGATTTTTCAACACGTTCGACGAATTGTGTAGGCAGTAAAGACTTTTCGGTCATGGTGTAAAATGCGAACAGTTTCATGCAGAATATTGAACGTCTTAGTGTGTTGATTGTGGTGTTGCTACCACGATCCGCTTCTCAATACACAAGAATCTTATTTGATACTGAAGTAACTCTTTTTAAACGTCACTCCAAGATTGGTTTGTGTCACTTTAACACACGATAAAACGAATTTCCGTCTGAGGTGACATAAAAAATTGTGTTAACGTGCTATTTAGTGCTATTTCAACACATTCCGTGCGCAGTGATACAGCAACGCGGCTCTGTGTTAAAAGTAACACGGTTACTTTACCAATGTTCAAATTCTCTGGAACCGGTTCATCGAATTCTACACACTCGAGTGTTATTCGTGACGCGTGAAAAATGTTAATTCTAACATTGTCTACGCGTTACTCTGATCAGCTGATAAATATACAGGGATATATATATTTACGTAAACGTCGTCTAAAAAATGGCGGCCGAAGTTGAAAGCAGCCCCGGACGCGCGGCCGGAAAAATATTATAAATGCCACTCAACGACGAAAGTAAAGATAGAGGTGCGCGTGGTACGTCGAAACATTTATCACGACTGCGACTATGATACATGGAAAAACACTGTAAATATAAGCGAAGCGTTGGTTATTTGCTCCGAACATCGAGGCATCGACCTAACCTCAAAATCGAATGAAAATACGTTAAACTATGAAGCTAGAGTAATTATTGCTCGGATCAAATCAAATGGTTCAATACTTACCAAATGCAACAAAAAAGGATGAAACTGAAGAGTGAACTGAAAGAAAAAATAGGACATGGTTTCCATGAGATACGGCAACTGTAACCACCCTTTTCCCGGGCAGCGTCATATTTAACGCACACAGTGTGTAAATTCAACACATTTTTTGCGTCGATCTGAGAGTAACATTTAAAAAGCGTTACCTTAGTACCTAGTAACACTTTTGTGCGTCGAAAGACGGACTGTGGGAACAACCCTAATCAACACATTGAAATGTTAAATTGTCTACACTCAAATTTCGACACTTTGCACAAAGACGGGAAAGGGTATAGCAGGATAAGATGGTGAATAGTCCTCCCAAACGAGTCGGGGCTCAATCATCATAGATCATTCGATTCTTCTTCGAAAAATAATCATTTCCCCAAATTTTCAGCTTCTAGGAGCACTCCCAACGCCCATAACCTCAAAAAAAGTTTATTTCTTATTTTTCGAATATCTCAGGCTCTAATTGACTGATTCCCATGCAATTTGTGTCATTCAAAAGGGCTTGTAACATAAAATACCTACGTGATAATTTTTTCGAACTTTTTCCTCAAAAATTCAAATTTCTGCACCATTTTTAAATTTTTGAACTCAATTTTCACATAATAAGAAAAAGGTGCCAAAAAAAGAAAATTAATTTTTGAAGTATTTTCTATCCTCTACCACAACGTACGTGGTAAACAGATTTCCCAGTGGTACAAGGGGGCGATAAAGCTGAAAATATCAGTTTTCACCCGGTTTTTGTTCGGCTTTCTGCATTGTAAAGTTATACAGGGTGTAAACGAATGGAGTATCCAAACTTTCAGGATAGGTAGAGCACCTCAATACGAGAGTATCCGAATGAGGGTTACGCGCCCATCGACGGCTTGCGTCGACGCTACGGCGCGTTTAATGTCATCGGTTCGCGCCACATTTGTCAAGAAGGTGTGAATGGGGTGTTGTTGACATGAAGAAACAATTGTCTCTTGTTTAACATGCTTCTTCATCTTATTAATTACAAGAGGTGATCAAACAGACGACCACCGGATTGTACACGAGTGGTGCACCTACGGTCAAGGGATTTTTCTTCTCAATCGTAACACGACTCGAGCTCATAACATGAAACGCCCTGTAGCGTCGAAACAGGCCGTCGGCGGGCGTGCAAACCTTAATAAAATATTGTTGAATTGAGGTCCTGAAAGTTTGGATACTCTATTCATTTACACCCTGTATAACGTTACAATTCAGGGAGCCGTTAAAACCGGGTGAAAACTGATATTTTCAGCTTTATCACCCCCTTGTACCACTGGAAAATCTTATTACCACATACCTTATGAAAGAGGATGAAAAATGCTTCAACGACGAGTTTTCTTTTTTTTCACCCCTTTTTTTTAGTATGTGCAGAAATTTGAATTTTGGGGGGAAAAAATCGAAAAAATTACCACGTATTCGTTTTTACAAGCCCTTTCGAATGAATCAAATCCCATGTAAATAGGTCCACTAGATCCTGAGATATACCCCCCTCCACCCCAAAAAGAAAACGTTTTTTGAGTTTATGTGCGTTGGGACTGCTTCCAGAGGCTGAAAATTTGGGGAAATGATTATTTTTCCAAGACGAATCGAACGATCTATGGTGGGAGGACGTTTCACCATCTTGTCCTGCGATAGGTACCGTTTCTACTGGGCACAGAGCTGTGTAACTTTACACACGGATTGTGTGTGGTGATATAACACTAATTTTGTGTAAAAAAACAAGAAGTCGTTGGTACAAATTTGCGTGTTCATTTTTTCAATGCGTACGTTGACAGGTATTTCTCGTGAGATCCATAGATCAGATCGATAGTTCCGGGTATCGTGTTGAGTTTGGGAGTATATTGAAAGAGAGAAGCGATCGCGGCGAAATGAAATCAACGGACGTTGGTCGTGAGGTGCGTAGAGAGGGTTGGTGGTGGCGAGTGGTGGCAAGTAGGTTCGGCAGAGAGGAGGAGGAGGAGGGTGGTAGCCGTGTAAATGGTCCAAGGTAAAAGTTTCGCGTCACGATGATGTCATTAACGGGCGCCACGCCTCCTACGGCGCTACCCCGTTACGCCGCATCATCTCACGATGATCCGAAAGTGTTTTGGTCGTGGTACGATCGTAGGGAGGCGAAGGAAAGCACATCGAAGCCAGATCACGGAAGCAGGTGAACGTATTTACCCTCGAAACAATGTTATTTATACTCTAATGAAGTCTGAAAAGCTTCGTAATTATTTGAGCACGAAAGAAGTTCGGGAGGAAGCGGGGTAAAAAACAGAGAGAGGGAGAGGGTGAGCGGGAGCGGGAGCGAGAGAGAGAGAGAGAGGAGCGGACAATGGTTTGTCGAACGAACGCGTTTGTTTCGCTTCGCTTCCCTTCGACCTCCGCTCCTCCCACTCCGCCGCTCCTTGGCGTTGCCTTACACTAAAAAAAAAGTCAAGTAGAGGCTACTAAAAGTCCAGTAGAGAGAATCTGTATTGGCTCGGTAGGTACTGTCAACGGAAGACCCAAGTTGTGGCTACCGGGGTTTTCGTGGATACAACCCGATTAGCACCCTGTTCACGCGCCTCGCGGGTTCGAGGTGAAAATATCGGGTAACGGCCAACGGCCAGTCGAAGCGATGTGCCATCAATTTGTAATCAGTCGCTCACTTCAGTGACCATTACCGAAAGCTCCGATTAATAGGGCTTGGTAGATGGCGAATTGAGCCTACTGCGGGTTGCCAAGTAGTGGCTACTACTTGGGTCGCGGGGTAAGTGCAACTCAACCTATACAGACCGGGGCACACGAGTAGGTACTAGCTAGCTATTACTTGGGTTTCAAGTAGTGTCCGCTGAACTCTTCCCTCAGGTACGAAAAACGTGGCGCGTAAGAACACGAGTAAAAAGCAGAAGCCGTAATGTTTGTTTCCCGATGTTGCACGTAGTATAAAGCCTAGTGCTGGAGTAAAACTATTAGGCAGCGACGAACAAATAAGCGGATAAACAAATGGCGCGCGCTCTTCAAGGTCATCGTCCTCCTGTCTCGGAGGGCTGCGCAGCCACGGGGGAGCGGATTCATCTCGCGCGGGATCCCGACTCCGATCAGCTCGATAATTATTATAATCGTTTGTAATTTCTACGCGCGGTAGCCGAGCTCGCGATCGCTTCGGATAGATAGGCTTTTCGGCTCGACGATACGAGATAAGGAAGAGTCGGCTCGGTCGAACAAAAGAGGAGCGGTGGGCGATGTACGAGGAGCAGCGCAAGAGAGAGAAAAAGAGAGAGAGAGAGAGAGAGAGAGAGAGAGAGAGAGAGAGAGAGAGAGAGAGAGAGAGAGAGAGAGAGAGAGAGAGAGAGAGAGAGAGAGAGAGAGAGAGAGAGAGAGAGAGAGAGAGAGAGAGAGAGAGAGAGAGAGAGAGAGAAGGGAAAGGATCGTGGATAGGCTTATCTTGGCGCATGACGATGGAATCGAGAGACGACGAGGAACGGAGAGGAGAGAAAATGGGAGTTGTGAGAGAAAAGACGAGTGCACGTTGTTAAATGCGGAAAAGACGAGAAGAGGGGAAAATAAAGCGCAGAGTAAATTAAATCAGGGGCTGACGAAACGTTGGGTTGGGTTGGGTTGGTTTTTTTTGGACACGCACGAACGGAATATACTACATCGGTATCGCGGTGGGTTCGTAGCGTTGACGGAATTTGGAGTGGAGCATGGAGTGGAGGTAGGAAGGGAAAAAGATGTGGCATCGAAGGGACGACAAACTAGTCGATGCGGAATAATGGGAAAAAGAATAAGAAACGGTGAAATAAAAACGAGGAGAGAAACGAGATCGAGGAGATTCGGAGGGACGAGCAAACACCGGAGGAGAGCAAAAAGATGCGGACGCGGGAGGTTAAAAAGAATAAGATGGCAAGCCAGAATGAGAAGAGGAGAGAAGGAACGGAGGATGAGGAGGGAAAAAAGAAGATGGAGACTACGAGGCTGCGCGTCCAGCGTATATACCTACGTCTATGTATATAATTGACCCGAACGGATTGAGCGTCGGACCATCGGGGCTCCGGATCACTTTGCATCGTCATCGTCGTGACTGCTTCGAAACACGAGTTCTCGGATCCCATTGGACGTGTACATACGTTCGTTCCTCCGGGAAGAAAAAGTCCGGTATCAAAATCCGAGCGACGAGAGAGTTCCGGATGAACGGAACGACGACACGAGGATGAACGGTGCGGCCATGGGCCGACGACGCAAATGGGCAAGAATATATACCTACCGAACAAACATCCGTACCTGTAGTTTCGGACGACACAATTTCTGAAATGGAAAAACGAGGAACGCATTTGGCCGGAACAAATGACGCCGATTACCCAGTAAACCTTGCGTCGGCCTTAATTGCCTTTCCAAATCAATTTTTTACCGTCTCATTGACGAACCATTTCCTTTTATCGGTACCGAAAAATCGGTCGCGCGTACGTACGTAACGACGAGGCCATGTTTGATCAACGTTGGCGAACGGTTTGGCTTTTAAAAACTGAATTAACTTTTTTTCCGAGGCCGTGCGGACGAGATGCTCGAGTTAGAACGAGCGTTACGGTTAACAGGAGAACGATCGGCTCGATCGACGAGGAGGAGGAGGAGGAGGAGGAGGGGGACGAAGAAGTGATCCGACGTTCGATTTTGCCCGGGGATTGACAAACTGGCGTGAAAATAGGCCTAACGTCAGCACGTGATTTCGAACAGTCGAGCTGCAGCAGCTCGCCGAGCCACGGTTTTTTAAAATCATTTTAATAGTTTACTTGATCATGGAGATCGAAGCTATTTTTTCCCACTTACGACGAAAGGGAGGAAACTCCCGCCTCGCAGCGGGAAGAAAAAAGTTGGAATGAAATCGAGCTGTATCGCTGAAAATGATACGAATTAGTCGCTACTTCATTCCCGATGCAACGTTGGTGGAGAATACGGGGGGAAAATTGTCGGGAGATAAGTAGGGACATCGGTAATTAGCTTGGTAGCGATAAACATTGAAGAAATTGCCGCTAATGATCGTTATTACGTCTTTGAAGCTGCATCTTCCGAACGGGGACGACTTATCTCGAAGAGATACATCGATCTGCGAAAAATCGTCACAGATTCAATTTTTCGCGTCAAAAATCCGTGCACGGCTGTGAAATGATCGAATCTCGTGAAAAATGTCGGAAATGAAAATATGAGATGCGTTGATCGTCGAATGGTTGGGAAAAGGCGTTCGTGCGAAAAAAAGAAAAAATTGGCGCCAAAAAATGATTATCCGCAATGGATTTCCCGATCTTGAGGTGGATTTTCGAAATACGTGTAAAAACCCAACCAGCGCCTTGCCAAAAATTCGATGTTGGAAAATGTCATGAGGTAAGCGGCTGTAAAGTAGATCCTTTTCATTTTTGTGTGTTTTTCAAATCGATAGACTTCCTCGGAGAAGCATCATTGGAAAAGGTAGCGATGATAGTTCGTTGTCCAATCGCAAAAAGGAGTCGTCGAAATTTCGTATTTCAAAAGCACGCGGGAACCAATCCCGCGGTAAGCAGCAGTCGACAAAACGGTGCACGTTTACTTTTACGCTGCACAAAAAGAGAAGCGGCTGACCATCCACACGCACGCGCATTCGTAGGTACACGACATACGGAACCGCGTCAGTCAAACCGAGCGAGCTGCGAGGCATGGGCGTGGCGCTCCGAGCTGCGCTCCGCGAGAGCGTAGTGGTTAAACGGGGGTCAGGCGTCGATTGGCTCGCGCCGGATTGACGGGGCGTGGCCGCTCGGACGCTCAAAGGTCGCGTAAGCACGGAACCCCGTAGCGACGCGGCAGCGCGACTCGCGCGGCTCGAGCCCCGCGCGGGCGCGGGGTGGGGGGCGGCTGGGAGCGGACCGAGCGGGACTGCAAGTCCGGGTCGTCGGACAACGGAGCGGAGACCTCGGACTAGTCCGTGGATCGAGTGGTGGGGGAGCGGGTTTCTCGCTTCCATCCGTCTCGCGCGAACACATCGGTCTACGCAGTCGCAGAGAGTGCACCAGCCGCGTTCACACATTCCCGAGTCACGTCGCGAGCCCCTCGTCGTAACGTCCTCCGTCTCACCGTCGCGACGATCCGTTTACGCACGCGCGTAGCACGTTGCTCGCGGAAGAACCGACCAATCTCCACAGCGACGCCCCGTCAAAATTTCCGTCATATATTCCTCGATATTTCAGCCCTCGCGAAGTTGCGCCTGTTGCGGACTCGGATTCGCGTCGATTAATTCTCGTCCCCGTGTCGCGCGCGATCTTCGACTGTCTCCGCGTTCCCGAGCGTTGTCTACTACTCGCAAGCTTCGTGGTGTTTTTGCAACCGCTCTGGTGCCGCGATAAAAAATTCGCTCGTGCGTCGTCTCGTGAATCGTGATTGACTCCAACATTGAGCCAGCTGTGTTCGAAGATCATTGGCGACGAAGCGAGGCTAAGAGTAACCCTGTCGACGCCCAGCGGTAAGTCGTATTTCCTGATCGCCAACGAATCCAAAAACCTTTCCTTACGTCGCGAAGAAACGATCCGCCGCGACCACCTCGCCGCCACGAAAACGTCGATGGCCGAACTTAGGCCTTATAAAAATGCCGATTTATTCGACCCGAACGCCCCAACGAAAGGGAATCGTGACGACGGAAATGATGTCTTACGGCAGGCGGCGTATTTGGCCTGCCGTCGCATAGCCTTTCGAGAAAACAAACCTGCGCCTGGCCACGGTAACCTGTTCGTTAATTTTTCAATTCAACGCGATTCTTTCACCCACGCGACCAATGCAGTGTATTTATATTGCAACGCTAATCGATCTTAAATAGCGCCGAGATCAGTTGCATACACCGAGCGGAATTTTTCATCCCCAGCCAATCCAAGTAAAGTAATTCGAATCGACGAACGTCTTTCCTAACTTTACCTCCGTAACGTTCCACTGATTCGGGAATGACGGAAAACTCGAACAAAATATAACCCGATAACTCTGCCAGCATCGAATGCGCGTGAAAAACAAAACACTCGCGTCTGTGTTAACAAAACAAAAAAAATCGGAATAAAAAAAACCCTCTGAGTCTAGGTCGTTCATTTAAACAGTTAAATACTCAAGGGATTGAAAGCTCCATCGTTGGGCGATTTTACAGAGGTGTATTTCATTTCTAAAACAGTTGAGCTCGACGTGGCTGGATTTATTTGAATATCAGTGATTTTCCTCGGCGATGTTTCACAAGATTGTCGGCCCGATAAACGAGCTCGTTTTTCCATTTCTGTCTCGTTCGATTCGTACGTACCGAGATCGTGATCTCACAGGAATTAGCACGGTCGGGGTCGGGGTAGCGCGTGGTTGTTACTGTTATCAATATGAACGTCAATTACTCGGAGTTGTTCGCGTTGCTTGTGTCCATAGAAACGTGTAAATTCGCAATTGCCTCAATCTCGGAGTGGACAACGAGCGCTATGCTATTTCTCCTTTCCGTGCTGCGTCGACGCGACGAGGTTAGCTGCGGGTTAGGAGCGGAGGAACTCTGATAGGAGACTAGCTCGGGAGTCCCATTAGCGTAATGGCGCCGTGGTTAGGTATAGTCTTGGGCTGACGGGGCTCACGAAGGGATCGGGTTTACTATCGCCTCGGGTCTCGGAGGACCGCGCGCACTCCGCTCTCCCAAGATCGTGTTCGTGTCCGCACCGTGAATGCATCGGTCGAGCAAAGGTGCAGGTTTTAATAAGAGTGAAATCTCCGGATGGTAGGTGTAATAAACGACTCGCGATTCTCGCGCCGCCAAGATCTAGAAGCCTCCTCGACCGGCGAACACCTCGCCACAGCCTCCGTTCCTATCTCCGAGCTATTATTTCCTCATCTGCGTGTAGCCGCTGATTTCTCACCTCGTTTGTCAATCCTCTCTGCTCTTAACGAATTACCAAAACTCGCAGAACACGGTCCAACCCAACGGAGCCGTTTTCCACCGCCCAGGCCAATCGTTCATTGCACACAGTGAACATTTGTCTCTCACCGTGTAAAGTAAGAGACAACATTAAAGTGAGAGAGTTTAACATTTTAGTGTGATCGCAGTTTTTGAACACACAAAAATGTTAAAGTAGCACTTTTTAAGTGTTAGGTACCTCAATATTGGTATGTACTCCTCGCAAAACAGAAGTGTGCCACATTATGGCTATACACGAATTGTGCGTTGAAATAACACTAATTTTGTGTACAGAGATGTAGTGTGTAGGGATGGATAGAATTATTTCTCCTACTAAATGGAATCACGATTAGCGATACTGCGAGAGATGACGAATTCCTTAGTTAGTTGACGGTATTGTCTTTGGTGGTTTGGGATGATTTTACAAGAATTTTCTTGTCGAAGGAATTCCCAGTATCGATAACGTTTCGAGAGAGGCGCACCGGGATTATCGCGATCCCGAGCGCCATAAAATTGTCAGGAGCACGATAAGGCGAGCTTGAAAGTTGATTTTCGAACGGAAAGGAATTTAAATGGGAAAGAATAAATTTTTGGACTGGCATGGAGGAAATCGGGAAGAAAAACGGAATTCCACGGCCTGGCACGTCTCGATTTTGGGAATACCTGCCGAGTGGGTAGTACGAGTGCTCGGAGTTGCGGAAAAACAAAACGAATTGTACGGCAGGTTATCAAAATTGAAAGACGGAAAACGTCGTTAGCGACGCGTTTCTCTACTTGGGGTCTAACCCCAACGGCGAGGACAAACAGTCACCGACTCATTAAGGACTACACGATCCGATAGTGCCGAGTAAACGTTATCCAACGGACACTTCCGTTCCGGAAGCAGTTGATCCTCGAAACTTATTACCTGCTGGTCACATTTAGAACGAGTATCGTATTTTTCCGAGGAAAGCGGGTAGGACTGGCGGGCTCGTAGCAACCCACAGAGACCGGCACACAGAGACGAGAAGGGAACGGAATATTCGCGGGAGATCTATGCCTCCGAGCAGGTCATTCAATTGTCTCGCCGCCCTGTCATTTGTGCGAGGGTTGATGCTCCGCGGCGCCTCTTTGCTCTGGGACAATCCTCGGAGCGGAAACAGTAACCGCTTACCCCGCTCATTAGCCGTGCACATCTCTCGCAATTCAACCGAAGAAAAAACGGCACCGGGTGAAACGATTAGGTAATCGAGTTCGACAACTACGTTGAGCTTCTACGATGTGCAATTCAAACGAAGCTTCACGTTTCTCCGTAGAACGCGCGATTTTCGTATTCGTGGCTTTGTTACCATGTTACTCCGATTAACCGCGAGTCAGCATTTTTTTCCTTCTTTTAGACCCACTCATTTTCTTATGGACGAGCGTTTCTTCTGCTTACACTAGTATTCGTAACATCCGGTCAGCTAACATGACGTTTTTTCAACACCCGGTACCCTCGTTTTCTGTACCCAGTCCCCCCTCATTTTTCATTCTCGTATCTCTTCTTCTGTTTTTCCTCGACCTCTTCGTCGCAACCCCAAAATGGACTGTCGAAGTCCAAGAGTCTCGAAATCCTCTTGCACAAGTCATCGTGCAAAGTGTACACATTTTTGTGTAGAACACTTTAAATGTTACTCTAACATTCTTTTGTGTTACTTTTTTACCACGGAGCAGTGTTACTTGATCACTACGCGCGAAGTGCGTTGGAACGACACTAATTTTGGATTAAGAAAGTCGTTAACGCGAATCTTTGGGTTAAATTTGATGGATGTTTTTACTGTGGATATTTAATTGACAGGAAGACTTACGACAGATTGATTTTTTTTGGGCGATGTGAATCGCCTCGATTATCTATGTTTCCCCCCGTTTTATTACCGGTATAACACGAGAAACGAGATGTTAGGTCGAGAGTACTTCCGCATTTTTTTCCCTTTTTTCTCTTGGCGTAGGAAATATTTTATAGCCGTACAGGGGTCAAAGATTTGCTATTAAGTTTCACGCTCGCTTGACTACGGACAAAACGTTCGAAGGTTCCGGTTGAGGCGATGAGACGCGATAGGTACAGAATTTCCATGGGCGATAGAAGGTAGTTTGGCGAAACGAGGAAATGCGCAAGAAAGAGGGAAAAGGAGTGAGAAAGAGAGAGGTAGAGAGAGAGAGAAAGGCAGAGAGAGATAGAGGCAGAGAAAGGTAGAGAGAAGTAGAGAGAGAAGCAGAGAGAGGTAGAGAGAGGTAGAGAGAGGTAGAGTGAGGTAGAAAGAAGAGTAGAGATAGAAGTAGAGAGTGAAGCAGAGAAGCAGAGAGAGAGAAGCGGAGAGAGAGATAGACAGAGGAGCAGAGAGAGAAGCAAAGAGAGAAGCAGAGAGAGAAGCAGAGAGAGAAGTAGAGAAAGAGGTAGAGAGAGAAGTACAGAGAGAAGTAGTGAGAAAAGTAGAGAAAGCGGTAGAGAGAGAGGTAGAGAGAGGTAGACAGAAGTAGAGCGAGAAGTAGAAAAGGAAATAGAGAGAGAAATAAAGAGAGAAGCAGAGAGAGGTAGAGAGAGAGGTAGAGAAAGAGGTAAAGAGAGAGATAGAGAGAGGTAGACAGAAGTAGAGAGAGAAGTATAGAGAGAAGCAAAGAGAGAAGCAGTGAGAGAAGTAGAGAGAGGACTAGAGAGAGAAGTAGAGAAAGAGGTAGAGAGAGAGGTAGGAAGAGGTAGAGAGAGAGAGAGAGAGAGAGAAAGAGGTGGAAATTTGCCCGCATCCGGTGTCGCGTGTTATCCTATTCACGGATGGACGAGCCGCAGGTTGTACCCACCGGCACATGGATTCCGCTACAATTATTGTGTACGTTGTACCTAATTAGTATTACCTCGCGGCCTGCCAAGTCGGAATTAATGGCAGCGATGTTACGATGTTACATAGGCATAGGGGCCAAAGCGTTCGTACGTAGTCGAGGCGGAGGCTCGAGTAGGTAGGTAGGTAGGTAGGTAGGTAGGTAAGTATCTCCCCGGGCTCGTATCGTTGCTTTTTTAAACCTTTTCCATTGCATGGTCACTTCTTTCTTTTATTTACAACTTTTTGCCGTTCGCTTTGAAACGACGGGAACGACGATCGTCGTCGTTATCTACGACCCGCATGCGCGTATCTCCTTCACCTTAAATACATACATCTATCGCGGAATAGTCGTGCGTGTACGACTCGTCGCAACGAATCGTACGACTCTAGCAGCTGATGAGGAGTCGAGGACGCACCTGTTTTCTCAACGTCCGTTCTATGACTAATATCCCCATATCCTCCCTCTCCTCTTCTCCCCGTTACACCTTTTCACTCATCGCTCACCTTACATTTTGTACACAACTCTCGGCCGTAAAACGAGTTCGCCCAATGCAACCGACTACAGAATCTACAACGGATTTGGGATCTAAAAAATATCGCGACTCCCCTTAGATTTTTGTGAATCATCGACAATCGACTTTTACCGATTTCCCCCAGATTTTCCCCAAATTTCTATCTTACACAGTAAAACACATTTTCTCGGCGTGTAAACTGTTAAAAATTTTATTAGCGTTGTTCGCTTAGTCCATTTTTTACCACTCTAAAATGTTAAAATCGGTTTGTGTTATTTTTGTACAACACGAATACATTTTTCAATAACACACGCTTTGTCTACAAACACAAATTTTTTTGTCTAATCTTGCACGCATTTTTTACCGAGTACCTTTTGGGACCTCGGCACGATTTTCAGAGGGGGCCAAATTTTTGGTAATACGTTCGATGAATTTTTTCTGGATGACGGAGAACGACCACCGTTCTATAAAACGGAGTACCCGTTACTCGTTCTTCACTTCTCTCGACGCGTAGTATTTTCATATTACCGCTCGTTGCCACGGCGTTTAAAGAAACGAGGACTCGGATCTCATCTCCTCGACGATGGATGACGAGTCGCCTTCCAAGGCTGGCGCATACACGTGTGCTGTATATAGGTACTGCAGCATTGGGTCTGCGGTGTCGGCGGTAGCGTTCTTGTGTAGAGGTACGCGTTTTGTAATAAGCGAGCACAGGTGAGCCAGCTAAATTAGCCCCGTGGTGGCAGCCAGTGGTTATCTCTCGAGCGAGCTCCCAGTTAATGACAACCCCTCAGCCTCCCCCCTCCCCCCCCCCTTCCCTCGGGCTCCGTTTAACTCTCTTTCACTCTCGTTGTTTTCCATCTTCCTCTCCGTTGCCCTCGTCGATTCGGGCCGAAGGAGAAACCAGTCGACGCGAATACGAGGATACCTTCTCTATAGATACCCGATATACGTAGGTACTATCTCTGTTCGCGCCGTTTTTAATTACAATTCGCACTACTACTATGCGTCGTGAAACGCCGGTCGTTTATCGAAGGATCGGAACGTCGCCTCCGAGCTCAGTGGTCAGAGTTGACAGCGGAGAAAGGCTCGCACCGCCACCTACATATTACATCCTCGGAGACCCCAACGACGGTAGATTCATCGAAGCATCGGAAGTTCCACGTCTCGTCTGAAATTAGTTAAATTAGTGGAAGTGTAACAAACAAGGGTACGGAGCGGTGAGCTCCAATAAAAAGACTCAGCTAGATGCATGTAAAAATATTCACGTGCATTGCTTGGGATGGGTTGCTAGTAACTGATAGTGGTACGAGGAGTTTGTAAAGTCCACCCGTTAGTTACACAGTCAACAAATTTCCCTCAAACTTAACACAAAAATTTGTGACCGCCACTTTTTTTTTACACTAAATTGTGTTACCTCGACACGTGTCGTGAGTAGTGATACGGTAACACAACTCGCTGTTGAGAGTAACGCAGCTCTGTGTTAACAGTAACACAAATCAAATAACACTTTTGTGTATTGAAAAATGAACTTATCGAATATGTTGAATCAACGCACTAAAATGTTAAATACTCTACACAAAAATGTGCACACTTTATACAATGACGGATTTTTCTTTACTGCGTAGCAAGTATTTAGAGGGATGAGTATACGGTATATGTGGCATTCTGCCTCAATCCAACCACCCTTTTTTCTCGATGTTTTTGAAAATTCTGAAAAAATGTATACTTTTCTACGTGCTAGACGGATTCTTTGTGATTTCTTGCGTGGATTTTTTGGAGCCTCGAGGCCGAAGTTAACGTCTACGAACACTGTTCATTTCTATTCTTTTTTTATTCTTTAAAAAATTTCGGGTGGCAAGTAGAAGTTTGTCAGTTTAACACGCGAGTGGGACAAGCGTAAGCTTCGGAGAAAATAAATCGTGACGGATTTTTTTGCAACCTTTCATCGATATCAACATTTTTTTATAGATTCTCAAATTTTTTCGAGAAAAAAAGCGTCGAAATCCGTGAACATGGCATTTGTAATCTTATTTTACCATTCTGACCCTTCAAATCAGATTTCTAGTTTAATTAAATTGTTTTTTTTTCAAGTTGTAAAAAAAAACATAACTTTTATACACAAAATTTTATTGTTCGACGCGAAATTATCGCGATGGACCAAATTTGAAAAAAATTCTTAGTAAACAATGTAACTTCGGCATCGGAGCTCCAAAACATCAACAAAAAAAATCCCATAGAGAAGTATAATTTTTTGTAACAATCTTTAGAGACATTGGAAAAAATAGGTGACTGGATTGAGGAAGAATACAAATTAGTTAGATGAATACATACAATGATTCTGGAGTTTTTATGTATGTTAGGTAATTATAGTCGTGCCGAACACTCTTCAGAATAAAAACCAAAGCACCAAATCTATTTTTCGTTTTTCAACCTTTTAAACTCTGGTGGTAGGATGGCCTCTTGTTGAAGCACCCATTGTTTTTTCCCGGCTCTGCGGGAGAGACGGAAACGGAGATCGTTGACTTGAGAGGAGTCAGGCTACCGCTACAAGTTCCTAACATCGCGTTTTGAGAGGAGACAAGCTATCCTCGGCGCGAAGGGATTATTATTGAGATGAGACATCTCATGCCGAGCGAACACACCTGGCGTTTCTACCGGCTACCCCACAGTTGCAGCGGCAGGCTGCTTCTTCCTTCGTTCGAGTTTTTGCCCTCGAACCGTGAATTCTCGCGGCGATGGGACCAAGCCTGAGATATTCGACCGTTTCTTGCGCTTCCGTCTCTCCGAAACGAGCGAAACACACCACCACGCCGGCAGATCCCTGCCCGAGAGGTCGTACGCGCGCACACCTGTATCCCCAGCGCGATGCCTCCGCGGAATTGACTCGTCGCGCTCTTTCCCCCCGGTGACTCTCGGCGTGTCGTCGGCTCTCGACGATCAAGACAAGAAGAACGACCCGAGAACACCAAATACGTTAAACGGATTAGACAGGAGAATGCGTCCGATGGATGGATCGCCTCCCGGATCGAATCTCTACCTCCCTACGGAACGCCACATTGCGCGGGGTGACCAAAGAACCGCGTCACGTGGCCCACGCGCACATTTCGGGCAATTTATTAAATAAATTTAATAAAAATCCCCCGCTCGCCATGACGACGTTTTCGCGTAAATTAATAATAATAATAATAATAAAAAGAATAATAATAATAATAATCTCTGAAGAAAAAAATATGTTGCCGCTGGAAAAAAATCCCAAGTAAATTAGACGCTTCGCTCTTTCAAGAATTTGATTTCCCATCTAAAGAACACGGGATTTTTTTTTCAATTTGCAGAAAATTGGTTGTCGATTGTGATTAACATTCTGGTTCCCAGCTCTACAACTCGCAAACTGTTGGTCGGACAGCGTTTGCTCGGAGGAGCTTTATTGTAGCAAATTTAGTGCCCTGCAAAAGATGTACACTCATTTTTTCCGCACAAATTGGTTGAATACCGAAAAATTGAGGTGAAGCTGAAAAGAAATGATTTAGATGGGAAATCGAATTTCGGAAAGAGGGAAGACTCTGGTTTACTTGACAATTTTGCTCCTCGCAGGTTATTAGATCTTCACGTAGGACGAAAAATATTGCCTACGAATGTAGCGCTCTAGTGTGTATAGGTGTGCCCGCACCCGTGTGCGCGCACGCGAAGAGCGTGGCACGCGCGCCTAGCCAAGGTCACTCCGGAACCGAAGACTTATCGCGCTACAAGGTGGTACGATCCCTCGCCTTGCGCTCTCCCGCCCTCGAAGTCCAAAGCTCGAAGGTGAGTTTCTCCGAAGCGTTGAGAGGATTAACCCGTCAAAGGTAGTCCGTAATGTGTTTACCTTGTTCACCGTCCGGTTAATCGGACTCTCGGACGCACCGCCTCGGATTTCCTTCTTCGACTGCTTCTCTCTCGCGCACTCCTCGCGTCTCCGTCTTCCCTCGACGACGACGACGACGACGACGACGACGACGACAAACTCGTGCCAGGGGAATCGAGGTAGTAGTAGGTATCGAGGCAGGCGACGTATACGCGATCGAGGATCACATTCCGGCATTCACTTTCAGATAATCCTCCGCTGTATCCTCCTCTCACTCTTATCTGTAATATACTCCGTCGATGTTAATTTCGCTTCTACCTGCGTGTTTCTCGTCTCTCTTTGTGTTCCCCTTTCCTCTCTCTCTCTCTCTCTCTCTCTCTCGAGATATTCCCCGTTCTATTCATTCTCGATGTCCACGAACCGTGATCGCGACGCCTCGTCGTTCCGCAACGTCTCGCACGAACCGCAGGAAATTGACAAATAATTGTCCACTCGTCGCGTCACTCTCGCCTCGTGTTTCGCGAATTTGTGTGTTTGTAGCCCGCGCATTACGAGTACTTAATTCTCTCTCGTCGGAATTTAACGCCGCACGCTTTCGACGCTGATGGAATTTTTCATAGCTATAACTATGAATATATATTTTATGACGATACGTATATGGGGCATTCCACATCCAATCAGGCTCTTTATGTAACTTTAATTTTTCATTCCCTCCATGTTTTGATCATTTCAAGTACCCATCCAAAAACTCTTTCCGAGGAAGTTTGAAATTTTTCTGATCACCGATTCCGAAGACGCTTTCTTTCGGTTTTTCGTTCGTAACTTCTTAAAAAATGGTCGAAATTCGAAACTTTTCGTATTGACATTTTGGTTTTCTTACGTACTTTTAAAAAAAAAAATACAAAAAAATTATTCAAGGTATTTTCATGTGGAATTCTTGAACTTGCAAGGTGTAATCTTGTTTTTAAAACTTCGATTATTTCATGATTTGTTATTTCAAACTTTCGTTTATTCTAATATTGAGACCAAGTTGAGAGTAATTACAATTTGTTTCTATTTTAATAGGAGTTTTAATACTGGTTCGTGGCAAAACTTTTTGTTCGAAATTTCAAACAAATAGATAAAAAATAGTAATTATCGTTGGCCCACTATGAACTTGGTCTTAGAATTTGTAGAATAAGCGGAAGTTTGAAAGAAAAAATTCTCAAAAAAATTGAGGATTACAGATAGTTTTAAAAACAAGATTAAAGCTTACAAAGTCAAAAATCCTTCATGAAAATACTTCGAATAATTGTTTTGTATTTTTTGCTGAAAAGTATGTAAGAAAACAAAAATTTCAAGGAAAATAAAATTGGATTTGGACCAGTTTTGAAGAAATTGTGAGCCAAGCCGAAAAACGCGTCTTCACCAGGAAGAGTTTTTAAATGGGTACCCGAAAATATGGAAAAACGAAGGAAATCAAACACTCAAATTATTCGACCCCGCGGATTTGGCGTGGAATGGCCCGTATATATCCTTATATATACTTTACGAACGATGGAAATTCGTTATATTCGATGCCGAGCGTTGGACGGAACCATAATACACAAATTGCCAGGAGAGAAAGTACCTGGTTCCGGAGGTGTTAATCAAACTTTCGCACGGGATGAAAAAAGACTACGCGACGAGTAGTTTTTGACGGTAATGGCGAAAAGATACGAACGTTTTCGAAAAGCTGCTTCGCGAAACGTGCAAGCGATTGCGAATAATTCTTAATTAGGACTCGCGCGGTCGCGAATTGATAATGGGTAATGGCAATGACAAGCGTCGACGAAGCGATAAGCGAGACGACGCCGATAAGAACGATAATGATGGTAATGCGATCGCGAACGCGCGGCCGGGAGGGGGCAGAGCGTCGTTGGTGCCTACGCCGCGTGTATTCGTGTAATATTTCTCGAATTCGGTAGTACGACGAAGATATCGTGCCAAGTCCAATTATCCCTAATCTCGCAATAATAACAACATGGTTAATGGTAACTGGCGACCAGTTTCTACGGCTAATAAACTAATAAATCAAAGATTATTGCTGTTATATCGGATTGTTTTATTACTAGTTTAATTGGTGAAAAAATCGTTTATTATCAACGACGTCGCAGCGCCACGATTGTATAATTATTTCAACGAATCGCGAGGGGATGGGCATCGAGATATTGGACTTCGTTAGTAGGCCATTGGATGTGATACCTATACATACCTGGCGAGCGGCAACGGTTTGCCAAGCCGATTCGGATTCACTTCGCGTCGGCTTCGCTTTCTTCTTTCTCTCGTTTTTTTTTTTTTTTTTTTTTTTTTTTTTTTTTTTTTTTTTTTTTTTGATGCTGTTTTCGTTGCTTTTTTCCTCCTCCTTGTTTTTCAATTAGAGGATTACGACAGGAACACGCGAGACAATGAGATTACCGCACTTCACGCGTCGCCTCCCTCAAAACTTCGCCGTCGTTTATCTTCCTCTCTATCTGCACTTTTTCCCTTTTTTCTCTCCCTCTCTCCCTCCCTCTCTCCCTCTCTCTGTTTCGGCGGACCCGTTCGAAACGAGCAGCGGTCCCCGAAGTTGTTGCGAGACTATTAATTAAACCATACTTTGTATCTATTCTATTTAATTGCGCGTCCGCGAGGTCGTTAGATATACTACGCGGCTAATTACGCGCTCAGATGCCCAACCGCCTCTCGCCCGCAGCACATCTACCGAAAAGAAACGTACCTACGACGAAATCGTTTCTCGGATTTACACCATCGTCGCACAGTGGCCGATTTTGCATTCGGTCGCTTTTAACACTGTCAAGCACACACATTTCATTTCTTGCAATCGTCTTGAGATTGCGTAGGTACGAGGGTATTTTTGGGCTCCCTGATACCGAATCTGCACTCCAAAATAGCAAATTCAAGATGGTGGCTCCAATATGGCGGATCCAAAATCCAAAAAGCTCGTAGTTCAAGTTGGCATTCGGGGGCTCTGGAGGTTGCTGATAACGACTACGCATTCAAAATGTAGAGACTCAGAATGGTGGATCCGATTTGGAGCCATATTACATCCGTCATCTCGAATTTGCTAATTTTTTTTAGTGCACATTCGTTATCAGCGAGCGCAAAAAACCTCGTCTACAAACTGAGACATGAAAACTTCCGGAAATTTAGGAGACAATGATTGAGAAAATGACCACCTTTCAACGTTCGTTTATGTGTTTGAACAAAATCACTAATTATTAGAAATTATTTCACCCCAATTTTTATTCTCAAATATACAATTTATATCAAAAGACACAAAAAGTTTGTGGCAATACTACTATTTTTTCTGCTACAATTATCGATCATTTAGAGGAAATTATTCAGATAATTTCTGACGAACCAAAACCGGAAAGGAGAAAAACTCTCGTCGAGTACAATTGCTGCGAAGTATTTTCAAACTAGAATGGCTTAATTCGGTCGAGAACTGCATTGTCAGCGAGGTTAAACCGACTAAATCCGAAATCCTCTTCTCTTTGATTTCCTCGTCGCGTCACCTTTTTGCCGCATGCTTAGGGACTTGGCGATTTTTTCACTCCGTGCGCCGACGGACACTGTAACGCCCGATAAATAGGCACGATTACGCGCGAGTTCGCGAGATGCGTGCCAACGCAGCTTTCTCTCCGATGCGCCGTATCGTAACAGCTGGACGAACTCGAACCTCTCGTCTCTCTCGTTACGCAATATGGCAAAATTGATCGCAACGTTGTTGCAGCCGGTTCGGTTGTGCCGCGTACTTCGTGGAGGTTTTCCATGTCGCAGGACTCTCGGTCCACCGAATATTTCCACCCGCCGCGCTTTCCCTCGCGTGGAACACGAGATTTTGCACGTGACTTTCCCCGCTCGACCGACGAATTGCGATCGTGATCCGAGAGGATTGACAAAATGTCCAAATTCAAGGTCGCCCTTTTTGTCCAGAGAAAAAATTGTGGAACAGGAACTATATAACGCGTAGATTAACGAATAGACCGCGAAACACTAGCCACGAGGCTCCTTTATAACTAAGAACAATTAAAAACTCGTTAACTTCGTTGCAAATTCTACGGGGAAAAAACAAATTTATATCAATTCAAGTAATCAGTTTTTATTATTGATTGACACAAAATTATTCTTACTTCTCATAATGTTTTTCGGAAAATAGATGTTATTTCGTTAATATTGAGTCAAAGTCAACTTTTAAGAGGGCATTTCCACGTAAAATTTGGATATCTACAACTTTTATGGGAAACATTTTTCAAAATTCTCTACCCTTACGGAGATAATCGCTAATAACCGAATTTCCCGTACGTTTTCCCTCGATTTATCACAATTTCCCGGCCGATTCGCACGTCGCAAACTCGAAAATCGCAGCTTTGATGAAGCCTGACGGCATGTTTGCGTTAACAACAACAAAAGGCGGGCGTCCACTCTGACCACTTACAGTAGGTGTATGAAGTATTCGTACACTGAGCTTTTTCGCGAAAAATAATGCTATTTTATGGTACAATTCATATTGAACAAATGAACATTATAAATTCCTCTTCTCTCGATGATCCCAAACAAGAAACAAATTATAAACGAGTATATTTCGGTTTGCAAAACAAAAAACAACGAAATAAAGCGATTTCGAGCAATACAAAAAATAATTCGTACACAGGAGTTCTTTCCCAATGAAAATGAAATTAATACTTTATTGGGTATCCTTTTGAATTAATTACTGCCTGCAGTCTGCGTGGCATCGAATCAACAAGATTTTTTGTCACGTCAGGTGCAATATCATCCCATTTTTTTTTAAAATTTCAATGAACTGTGTGCGATTCGATGCCTGACTTTGAATTTTCTAGAATACTCCACAAATGCTCGATAGGATTCGAGTCGGGTGATTGGGGAGGAGTATGCAATTGAGAGGGTACATTATACAGTAGCCAATTTTTGGTATTGTATGCTGTATGCTTTGGATCGTTGTCTCGTGGAAAAATGAATTCAGTTTCAAGTCCAAGATTTTCGGCACTCGCTGGTAATTTTTTTTTCAAAATGTCATTGTACATCTTATGGTAAACAAGCTTACCTTATGTAAACAAGCTTGCGAATACTGTTCCCGACCTAAGACCAAATGTTGCCGTTGGTATCATACTGTAAGAATACTTTTTGTACCGTACGAATACTTTTTGTTCTGCTCGAAATCGCTTTATTTCGTTATTTTTTGTTTCGCAAACTGAAATATACTCGTTTATAATTTATTTCTTGTTTGGGATTATCGAGAGAAGAAGAATTTATGATGTTCATTTGTTCAATATGAATTGTACGATAAAATAGCACTATTTTTCGCGAAAAAGCTCAGTGTACGAATACTTCATACGCCCAGTGTACATGGCACTGAGACCCGTGGGAGGCCCACTTGTAAATATAGGAGAATGCAAACGGCCCTAATTTAGTGTATTCAAAATCGGGGCACGGATCATTGTTTTACTGTCACTTTTTCGCGAAGCTAATTTTGGATCCGTGATTTCGAAACTGAACAGCGTTATTTGGAGGAGAGAAAACAACAGCATCAGAATTGGGCCGGAATTTGGGGACTGTACCCTACTGAAATACAATTCGACTGCTAATAGTAGGTACGTTTCGCGCATGTCGTTTGCCTCGTGCGAATTTAGATTTAATCGCGCATCGCATTTCGAACGCGTTGGGTCTGGACATTTTTGCAATTTTCATAGGTATGTAAATGGTATTTCATAGGTATGTAAAGATAGGAGGTACCGTTCGCATGGCATTTTGAAAGAGGACCGGATTTCATTTGTACGCTTATCGCGTGGGATGTTATCGCCGTTTGATGTCGCCGTATCTACGTTTTATCATGCACGATCACACCGGCGATAACGTCGTCCGCGCGTCATCCTCGTTTTTGTCCTACCAACTCAGTCGGAATACGCGTTCGCGTACGGCGGCTCTATAGAGGCCATCGCGATAATGCGACGACGACGTTTACTCGCCGGACGCTCGGTACGCCGTTCGTCGTTGTCGCGACGACGAGGGGGATGGAGAGAAGCGAGGTGGGTACCTCGTCGCGAGGTAATTATGTAATTAATAGTGACATTGTTGGTAATTACCTGCCGTGGATAATTGCGATTGTAGCGGAGGAGAGCCCGCCTGTTATATTCCCGTTCGCGAAACAAAAAGCGCACGTGTTCCTTCCGTCCTCGGCGCTCGGCCGCGAATTATTATTTTTCTCTTCATTTTTCTTTCCCAACGAATTTTCGAGGGGCCGTCCACTCAAGAATCGATTCTCAATGAATGGTTGTTTCTCTTTAATTTTTTCTGATTCAGTACTGTTTTAGACTTGAAACCTGATTCCGGAATCAGAAAAGTGAGGAATCGGATTCCGACTGAACAAAATGTAATCGACTCATTTTGACCGTTGTGCGCACTCGACCGCGTGAGGACGACTGATTCCAGTTGATTCCGGCTGATTCCGAATCAGTTTTTCATGATTATGCATTGAGTTCATTGATTCATTGCTGAACTACACTGTCGCCCGCGTCTCTTTTTTCACTTGCGACCTCGCTCGCAGCTTTAAATTAAAAATAATATTATGATGTCAATTATAATTGATGAAATAATATTATCGTTAAAATATTTTTATTTGCAGTTTGAACCATTTTGAAGTACTGAAATTTCAAAGTTTTTGTAAAAAATTATGGGTTCTAAATTTTTGGAAGTTTTATAAATGTTGCAAGTGTCCAAATTGGAAGTTTTTAACAATTTAAAGTCAATTATATGTTTTGAAGAATTTCGCTATTATGTTTTAAAATTTAATAAATCACGAAATTTTTGAGATTTTTGAAAGCTTCAAGTTCAGGAACCTAAAACTTATGCAATCTCGATGTTCTAATTAAGGGGTCAGTCTACTTTAAAACTTTCGAAAAATTGAAATTTTTTTTTGCATATTTCGAAAGTTGATATATTTAAAAATATGGTCCAAGCATTGTTGATTAAGTGTAAGTCAGATTTTTTTTTACGATTTTTTATAAATTAAAACTTTCAACGCGTTTTTCTCGACACACGAATTTGAAAGTGTTCGAGCATGACACATTTTTTGAAGTCTTAATGTTTCGGAATTTTCCAGTTTCCTCTTCACATTATTATACACTGTTAAAAATGTGTGTATTCATACTCTTCATACACGCGCATCTTAATTTTTTATTATATACAAGGTGTATTGAATTTCAGGCGATTTACATACATTCTGTATCAAAAGTGTATGAAATTCCCAAACTTTCTTCATAGTGTATGCTGACATTTTAATTCCCTCATATAAATGTCGATTAGTAATGTCAACATGTTTTCCAAGTTTGCAATACAAAATAAAAATTCAGTTTTCAATAGTCAAATGTTTATTTTACAAGTTTACTTTATTATAATTGTATACAATTATAGCACCCTGATTTTTTCACAAAATAAGAATACTGATATCGGTGAGTCATGTACATATATTTCTCTACTAAATTAAGCTCACAGCCATTTTTGTTGGGATAAATAATTGTGCATACATAATAAAAATCTTAAATAAGTACTTAAAAATAATAGAGTTGCGTTAGAACGGTCACTCTGAGTAACAATTTTTTTTACAGTTGCTACTGTTATTAATCAATATCGCGTGTCAAAAGCTTTGTCGTTAATTGCTACAAAACCCGTGTAAAGAGTCCTGAAGAGGGTCCCAAATTCGCGAGTAATACATTTGACATAATATTATATGTAACTTATATAGCATTAATTATATATAAATGATATATCATTATTGATTATATATTATATTACATTAAATTATTATTTATTATATATAGCACATTTTAAATCAAAGATTATATTACGTACCTTTCGAGAAAAATTGCATCTGCAACGAGGATGATTTTATTTCGAAAATCGAGTTGTTGAAAACGCAAAAAACCAAGAATCACAAATGCACGTGCTCGTGTACATGTAATAAAAAAACCGAGAGTGAAACAAAAGCTCGGCTCGAACAAAAGAAATACTGCCGCCTCGCCCGGGCCCACTGTTGCATACGTGACGAGGTACGTGATACTAGAGATGTTAACTCTTACAATGTAACCACATGAATACACTGATTATCGATGGTGATCGATTCTTCTGCGCTCTGCAATAGCCCACCACGAACTGCCCCTTTTCTTCATCCCCCGCGAAGGCTTCTCCCGTTCATTCCGTTTACGAATAAGATAAAGCCTTCGTCGGTCGACACTGCATTAAGTGTTTTTCAGCCTCGTCCTCTGTAACCTCTCGGCGACATAACAGTCGTATTACTCTCGACCGTTGTGCCCCGCGTAAAGATAGACTTAAAATCGAGTCGCGTTTCGGTTGAGACGCGTTTCGACGAGTCCGAGGACGAGATGACTAGTACAGCGGTATACTGATTCGGCTGATTCCAACTGATTCCGACTCAGTAAGACTCTGAATCTCTCAGGCTGGCTTAAACTTACCCAGAACCACAGTGAGCCGTGGTGATTCTCGAAGATTCAGTGTGATTCGTTTAAATCATACCGACTTATGTGATTTCTAAACCTCTGCAACATTTTGCCAGATCTTGTTGATTTTGAACATGATTCTTCTAAACCTTTCGACTCTGAATCGATTGGAAGAATAGAAAATCATTGATTCCCTGAGTGGATGGCCCCTCGCGAATTTTCGTCGACTCCGCAATTTTTTTAAAAAAAAAATTTTTATTTTTAAAAAATTTTTTTTGTTTCTCCGTAATTTTTTCAGTTTGCGTGTTTTTCCCCTACATTTTTCTCCTCGTCCCTCACCGTGCGTCGCGCTTGTTGTCCGCGACGGATCGGAACCAAATTCGCATTGGAAAGCGTACTCGTTTTTTTATCCTCATTTTTTTTTGGTTCTCATTCTCGAAAGCAAAGCGGCTCGATTGTGTTCGCCTGGCGAGTCGAGCGCGCGCGTGAAAGGAGCGGTAGAAACGAGCCGCAAGAACGAACCGCAATCAACCGGCTAATTAGTTTATTACACCGCGCTAATTTCCATGTTTACGATGCAATTTGCCTTCGCACCCTTCCCAAATATTCGCATCGTTTTCGACCGCTGCCGTGGCTATTTCTCTCCAAGCGTTCTCGATCCGTCAACAAATCGTGCCTTCCCTCCAAAAAACGCAACCGCAAAAGAAAAGAACAAAATCGAGTCGCTTATTTTCCAAATTTGCCGACTGATCGCGGAACGTACGAATTTGCTCGACTTCCCCACTTTTTTTTCCATCGCGTTTTTCTCTCGCCGCGCTCGATATTAATTCGTGTAGCGCTGATGCTCCTTGTAATTTTTTTCCCCCGCAGCGAGAAGCAAGGGCCTCCGAAGTAATTGAGCAATATAATCGAACGCCCGTAGTATAATTGGACCCGTTAACAACGAATTTCGTCCCCGGTTGTTCTCGGCTACCCGCGGGCGGCAACCCGCTTCCCGTTGCTTTACCTGTCCTCCGCCTATCTATACTCGCACGCACACGCACCCGCGCCGTATCTGGACCACGTGGCCGCGACGACGACGACGACTCCTCGATTTGCTACCAGCGGCAACCTCTTCGCGATGACTCGAGAATAATCGTGACGTCCTCGTCGTCCTCGTCGTCATTGGTGCATAGAGAGTGGGGGATTAGCTTCCTTTTATCCGAGCTATGAGCTCGCTCCGATCCTTTGATTGCCTCATCTCCTCGTTATTAACGGAGAAAGTATGATCTGTAACGGCGTTCGAAACCAATTAAAAATACAGACACCCTCGACGTACACGGTCAACAATTTTCCATCAAATTTAACACAAAAATTTGTGCGAACGACTTTTTAAACACAATGTTAGGATTACCGCGACGCGTTCCGTGTATAGTGATAGAGTAACACAGCTCCGTGTTAAAAGTAACACGAACCAATGTTGGAGTAACATTTAAAAAGTGTTGCTTCAACACTTTTGTGTGCTTAAAAACGGACTGTGAGAACAACACTAATCAACGCACTAAAATGTTGAATATTCGACACAAAAATTTTTACACTTTACACGATGGTGGGAAAATGTTTACTGTGCGTGTAGTGATAAAGTAACACAGCTTTGTATCGAGAGTAACACAAACCAATGTTGGAGTAACGTTTAAAAGGTGTTGCTTCAACACTTTTGTGTGCTTAAAAACGGACTGTGAGAACAACACTAATCAACGCACTAAAATGTTAAATATTCGACACAAAAATTTGTACACTTTACACGATGATGGGAAAATGTTGACTGTGCGTGTAGTGATAAAGTAACACAGCTTTGTATCGAGAGTAACACAAACCAATGTTGGAGTAGCATTTGAAAAGTGTTGCTTCAACACTTTTTTGTCCTTAAAAACGGACTGTGAGAATAACACTAACGATCACATTAAATTGCTCACTTTTCTACACAAACATTTCTACACTTTACACAATGACGGATTTTTTTCTACTGCGTACGCGCATAATTCGTGGGAACTTTTTGAGCCAAAAAAAAGGTAAAAAAGCAAATGAAACAATCTCCGTGTTTCATTGGCGATCGCGTCGACTCGCTAATTTTAAATCGATGATCGGAGAGTGGCGAGAGGCGTACCTGCAAGTTTCGGTGAACAGGTGCCCAACCGTCGACGAAATCTTTGCGAGGAGGTATTTTGTACGAGTTTACGCGATGCTGGTTGCCGCGAAGCGGAGCCGAGTAATGGGCTGCATTAATGCGGGGGTTTTGCGCCGAAGACCTGTTTTCAGCTTTACTTCGTTATTAACTGAAAATTACCGAAACCAAAATCTAATTCGCGTAAACACTGTAATCTACTCTTTGCCTCGGCGATCCTCCGCGCGATTTCGTCGATCCTTCTCGTTTTTTCGTAATTCTTCAGGTAGCTTCTTCCACGCTCGCTCCTCTCTCTAATCTAACTTCGATAGAACTTTTTTTTTATCCGTTTTTTGTTGCCGAGGAATCTCATTCGATACCGAAGTTATTTTATTCTCTGTTTCCAACGACAATATGGAAAATGTGTTATATCTAGCGAACGGTCGCTCCCACGAAGAAAAGACTGAGATACAATTATGCGGCAAATTTTCTTACCTACAAATTTGGCGGTGAAGATTATTTTCGTAGCGTCCATCGTTTTCGAGATATTTGATAAAAACTGTCGGGTTGCGGTCAGCCGATAACTCCGCGACTGTCGGATTCGCGTGAAAGGCTCATTAGAACACCACCAACGACGCGTGCATACGCGAACCTGACCTTCGCAGTCCCGTCTCGATGATCATTCCGTTCACTTCGAGCCCTCGGTGAATAGGTGATAGGTGACTCCGCGAGTTTCGCAAAAATGTCCCACCTTCCGACATTCTTCGCATATTAGGTGTCACAGTTTTCGTAGCGCTAGCGAGACGAGGACGGGAACGGAGCGAGGTATCTCGATACCGCGATGCACCTGTGTTGATATACGGATGGACGAGTTTTGATCTTCGGCGAGGATCACGAAGCAGGATAATTGATTCTTGGGTCGAGTTTGCGGCTAGGTTTCCGGTCCGCAGCTGCAGAGTATTGGCGGCTCGTCGTAATCGATTCTCCGGCGATCGACGAATTCTTCGTCATCCTCGTTTCACAACGTTGAGAAAAGTGGGGAAAAATCTCGCCACGATTCGTCGCGATCGTCCTACGGATATGACGACCGACCGAGTAAACGTTCGTTCGCGTTTTACAGAGACTCCGGCCCAGGGGAGCAGCGAGGCCGTCCAGAGGACGAGCCCCGCGGCGAGCAGCACGAACGGCACCGCGGTCAGCCAACCTAATCAACAGCCGTCCCGCAATTCTAATCCACGGACGGCTCGGACGACGCCGATGGGAATATCCACGGAACAGGAACAGGAGGTTCGCCAGGAGGACGAGGGACTCCTCGTCCATCCACGAGCGACCAGACCGACGAGTCCCGACAGCGAGCCGGAAGCCGACGACTACACGCCGAAGAGGAAACAGCGGAGGTATCGAACGACGTTCACCAGCTTTCAGCTGGAGGAGCTGGAGAAAGCCTTCTCGAGGACTCACTATCCGGACGTCTTCACCAGGTACTGCTCCTCTCGCGTCACGCGCCTCTACCCTCGTAGAACTGACAATATATAGGGCTTACAAAAATAGGGTAGATTTGAAACTGCTGTTGAACTTGCTGTCCGACTCTTATTCGCAGAGTGACGCGCCGATTACGTTTTCGCGAAGTAGGCCATCGCTGAACGATATCAGTTTATTTATTTAATTATTCATGCATTTATTCCATTATTTGTTCATCTATTTTTTTATTTACTCATTTTCAATCTTGAAGTTATTTTTAATTTCGACGATACGTTCTATAGAGGTTCTATACACAAATCTTAATTATATGACATACGTAGTACGAGAAATTCTCGATCGATTCGAAATTCGATAATACCGTGAAACCTATTGGCAGCTCACAATAGTTTCGTATTGGACCAGATCAAATTTTTAATAAACTAGTCAGGCACTTGTCCATAGCTTAAATTCTTTTTCTCTAGAGCTTGTTAGTACAGTTGAGCGTTTTCAAACTGTTAGGTGGGTAGTAGGTTTTTTATTGCAATATAGTAAGCATTATTAGAGCTGATAGTCCTATTAACGTCAGGTACAGTTATCAGTCACGAGCATGTATGAAGTTTTCTTTCAGCGTATTGCAATTTGCAGTCATTATAATAATACGTTGAGGCACTAATAGTGAGAGAATCTTTTACATCTAACGGGGCAGCAAGCTCGTTATTTATTTATTTATTTGTTTGTTTGTTTGTTTGTTTGTTTGTTTATTTATTTATTTATTTATTTATAGATCCGAGTTCGCGGTCTCGGCTAGGTCGAACGGGGTTCGCTCGGCGTTAATTACAAGAACCCACACCGCGACGCCGCGTCGTCGTTGTGGGAGCGCGCAGCTATTACCAACGATTACACCGCTATTAGTTACCCGAGTCCGGTTTTCAAGAGTCCCGGGATAGATTACCCGCGTCGCGACACGTATAGGATGATAATATCTGGTTGCAGCGCACATACGTGCCGAGGGATGAGAGTCGGGCGCCCGATTTTTCCCCCGTCCTCTCCCCTTTGGGGAACGCATGCGAACGGCGAGGATTCGCATGCGCGACAGGCGCGAGGGACAGAGACGACGGACGCGATGCGGCGAGGTGATCGGCGTCGATTTATCGCTTGACGGGTGATTTAGCGCTCGGCAGCGCGATCGATGATTTAGCGGAGAGCCGCGCCCGGTAGCCTGCTACTCTCGACCTTTGTCTCTCTCTCTCTCTCTCTCCCCCTCTCTCTCTCTCTCTCTCTTATCCAAATTACATCTGAACTCGGACGGTTTTACAGAACCCGCCCCCGTTACACCTACGAAAATCCTTTCTCGATTCCCTCTCGCTTCTCTCGTACGAACTGGCGCGATTCCCTTCTTCGTCATCGCCGAGTGTCCTTCCGAGAGGCCCGAGTCCTCCTCTCTCCTCGAGGCGTCGACGAGAGAATGCGAAGGCCTGCGCCGACGACAACTACTGATAGGTCGACGGAGGCGCGCGGACAAACGACTTTCTCGGCTCCCGGTGGTCTAGACGATAGAGAGGAGCTCGGAGATCGGGTAGTATAACGGGAACAACGAGATAGCAGGTACACCTTTCTATTAGTTTCGATCCTGGTCCCAGCCTAATTCTCGCGATAGCGACGCGGGCTCCGCGTTCCTTCGACCGCGACCGCGTCCAGGCGCGCTTGCGCCACCGCTCCAGCGTTTCCCAACTTCCCGATCTCCGGAGACGCGAATCATTTCGCGGAGGCAGCCTGCCAATCGGCAAAATCACTTGTCATCGACCGTTGGAACGCGACACGCGAATGGAAGCGCCGGGTGAATCGACAAAAAAAAAGTGCTCGGACGAATCCGAACCCGTTCGGGGAAGATAGATTGCTCGCAAAATCGCACTTCCCACCCGATTTGCCGGGCGGAAAGCATGCCTTTTCCGCCGCGGTATGCGAAGTATCGTGTTACCGCGCGCAACGCGAGGTTTACATAAGAGACAAACGACCGGGAAGCGTTTCGGGGGGCATTTCGAAACGCGTGGCTGCGAGAAGAGGCGACCACGCTTAAGCAGAAGAGATGAATGAAGATGAATTTGGAAACGGTCCAGGGTGGGGAGCCTCGAGGTAGCGGAGGTAGAAAAAGAGACGGGCGAAGATGAGTCGGAGGAGAGTGTAAAAAACGTCGGTGAAAAATGAAAAGGCGAACAGGTGAATGCGGGAGCGATGAGAATGGATGCACGGGGATCGGAAGCGACGAGGATAGTAGCGGGTTGTAGGTAAGAGATAGAGAGGGCTCGTAGAAGAGTTATTAGCGGGCCCCTGCCAACAAGGACATCATCCATGCCGCGTCTTTATTATTGCCTCGCATCGCTCGTGTTCGCGCGTGGGACTGGTAGCCGTATGCCCCGTTCGTAAAGATATTTACCAATACAAGCACTTCCCCACGACTCGTCGTCGTTTGCTCCGTGCGAGGCGACCAAGTCGAGTAATTACCTCGCAATTACGTTATCTAATAATTAACCTCCCCTCTACGCGGCACGCGGGGCCGTGGGCCTCGGGTGCGAGGCTTGATTGTCGTGCCGTGCCGCAATTCTATAATTACCCGCAGCTACTACCTACCTACTACCTACCGACGACCAAGCACTCTCTTATACCTACCTACCTCTGCTCTCTACTCGTCGTTACATACTCGTCGCCTGTACCCACGAGCGTGTCTCTCCGTCGCGTAGCTTCTCTCCTCGATCCGTCAGCGCTTTCTCAGCCGCCTTTGGACTTAGCAGCAATCTTCGACTCCAGTTTTTTTCTTTCTCTCCCTTGTTTTTTCCGTGGATTTTCCAGCTTCCTCCCCCCTGTCGCTGATCCAGCGATCGATTCTTCCCTCGTTTATCCTCGTTCTCCCGTCGTTGCACGCGCAGCAACGGATCCGTGTCGTAGAATAAGTCCGCCGTGAGATCCGTCATCAGTAGCCATTAGCCGATGCGTTTGCTGGCTTCGCTCACCTGTAATTTCTCCTCGAAAACATGTTGGGCCATTGCTTCGCGAGTGATTCTAAACGTTGCATCGGCTTCTGTATAATCACGAACATTTACCGCGCGCGGTGATTTTGCCAACATCTGGGGCAATTTGCGATCCAAATGAGCAGATACTCGGCTCCTGCTCTTTCCTATCGCGTTCGACTCCCCTCCTTCGCCACGCTCGTACACACGTACATCGTGGTATTTGCTATTTCGCACTTACGCATCCGCTGCGGATCGACGTGTTCTCTCTGCTCCCCGCGTTCGCAACCGAAGAAATATTACTCGTTCCTAACGCCACGACGTTCTCCTTTGTTTCAGGGAGGAACTGGCGATGAAGATCGGACTCACCGAAGCTCGCATACAGGTCAGTACCCACAATACTTGCGCTCGCTTTCCTTTTTTGTTGGTGTTGTTGTTGTTGTTTTTGCATTCAGTCAATATTTGTCTCATTATCAAGTGACAGAACGACGACGATCCAACGATTCGCTTCGTTCGAATGAAACTCCGGGCCGTCGGAGGCTACTGCTGTGCTGTACGCAAAAAATCTACATCCGTCTCTACTCGCCGACGCGCAAGGTTGTTGCGAGTATTTACAATTCGATAGATAGAAGTGAAACGTTTCTCTTGCTCGAGGTTGATCTGGAAGTATAATTCGCGATAAATTCATCGCGAGCGAAACGTCGTGGAGAAATCTCCCGTTTCGTGGATCGGATTATCGACTTGGCGTTTTTTTCGAATCACGTTCGAAACCGCGCGCCGACGATGAGAACCACTTTTGGAATGACACGCATCAAGGCCCGACGATAATTATTTCGGGGAATCACTCAAACTCTAAGTAGTAGCTTGCGTCTGCCTCCTCTCTCTCTCTCTCTCTCTCTCTCTCTCTCTCTCTCTCTCTCTTCTCTCTTCTCTCTCTCTCCCTCTCTCTCTCCCTCTCCCTCTCCCTCTCCCTCCCCCTCCCTCTCCTCCCCCTCTCCCCTTCCCCTCTCTATCTCTCTCCGTCTCTCCGTCTGTTCGAGTTCATCCGTCCTTCTCGCAGACTTCCTCCTTCGCTTCGGGACATCGTTCCACCCGTGAGCGTGCGTGCCTTCCTCCGAATTCCCCTCAAACTCTCTAATGAAATTGGCAACGTTCGCGAAACTGCTCCCTGCCAATTTTTCATGCCGATTCCATACCGATTTCTTGCCGATTTCCTGCCGATTTCGTACCGATTTTCCATACCGATTCCGTACCGATTTCGTGCTGATTTTTCATACCGGTTTCGATCTGATTCATATGATGTATATGATGCGTATGCCGAAATCGCAGTGAGGTGAGAAAAAGGTTTGCTCGAATATCGAAACATCGGGTCGAGACGAGATCTTCGCGAGATTTCCGCAGGCAGGACGAAACCCCATGATGATCGTGGATATAATTCGTCGCGTAGGTATACAACTGTTGGGCGTAGAGTTACGAAGGAAATCTCGACGCCGTTCCGAGAATCATCATCCGAGCACACATCCCCGCTACCGAGTAGCAATCCGATGATTCCTATCAATCGCGCTCTCGCGCGTGATTCTCGGAATCGTCGCGCCGATTCGTCCGTCTCCTTCGCGCCGCATCTCGTCTACCGATATTGTTCGCGCGTGACGGACATGTTCGCGGCGACGCTCGGCTTATTAATCCTTGACGTGCGTCCCGTCGGTATCGCGTAGGTAAGACTCTAGGCGAACGGGTTAACCGGTTGCCGCGGACAAAATTAATATTTATACGCCGCGAGGCAGAAGAGTCGATACCCGCTCCGCTCGCTCGCTCGCTCGCTCCTCGATCGTGCATCGCCAGCCGTGCTACCGGCACGAAGCCGAGCGTTATTAACCTACCCTCTTCTCTCCCCTCGCTGCCGAAGGAAATGGCTAATTAAGTGGAGCGGTTTTTAAACGAAATTAGGAAGCCTCGTTGCGACGCTCATCGCTTTCGAAACTCGTTTGCGAAACTCTGCGGAGGAAACGCATCCCGAAACAGGAGGAGGCGAAGGAGGAGGAGGAGGAGGAGAAGGAGGAGGAGATCGTAATTGGTGAAAAGAAAGAACGAGACAAAGACGTCGGGTTACACTCGATTCGAAGGAACGATCAACGGCTACGAAGCCGAGGAAAGAAGATGGCACTTAGCCGAAGCACCGCGATCGTGCGCTAGATATGCCTAATCTCGTTCACCTTAATGGCCAAACACCCGTCGCGCTCTTCCGCGTTTCCTCGACGTTTTCGTACCCTGCCACCGCTGCGCAACAGCTACGTCCGAAACGCTTCCAAAAACGGCCTCGTCGCTCGTGAGAAACGAGTCTTTCGGGGAGAGAGACAGAGAGACGGAGAGGAAGAGAACGCGCGCCACGATGCTTCGCGCCGCGTGCGACCTTCTCGTCGGCGGTGCACCCTTCCAGATGGTTCGTTTTTTTTCACCTCGAGCGAGCGGGCAAAAAATAGACGTCCGAGATCGGCGACGCTCGAAGCAGTGTCGAAGGTTCCGGGAAGCTCGAATAACGACGAGCGCCGACAAACGAACGAACTCGCGAATTTCCGATCCGACAGACCACCGTGGCTGACGACTTTTTGCGCGCGAAGATTTTCAGAGATTTTAGGAATGCGCTGATTGTCTTTTGTCCGCGGACCATGCGAAAGTTCCTTTCCGTCTGTCAGAATCGTCGAGCCCGATGGAAAAATGTCGGACGGAAAGGCTGATAACGTAGGGATCTGTAACGGCTGTAAAAGGGGGGGGGGCAGATCGCGTGTATCGGCTTTAGGGGTAAACGATGCCGAACAATCGGGGGGGGGGGGGGGGGGGGGACGAAAAGTCGCCGTGGGAGGAAGGTGATGGCGTACCGGGGTGAGTACTTCTCTAGATCGGGTTTGGGGAAGTCGGCTTGTTTTGTTTCAAGCCGCCGTAATGTTTAGCGTCCTGCTGAGGGCAATCCTCTTCGCTGCGGGGTGCGCGGCTCTCGCTCCGTTTCTCCGGTATCTTTAATTTTTCCATATTCCCAGGGTCCCCATCTCTCTTCGTCTGGCGGTCGAGCGCGAAATCGGGTTTTGGAAAAAATAAATAAACAAAAAATGTTTCCAAAAGGAGCACCGAGTACCTTCTCATCTCCTCGAGTAAACATAGACAGCGATCAGGTAAATTTGTCGAAGATATCCCGAAGCTTTTTCTCCGTTAAATCGGTAACAATGTTCTCTTGATTTCGATCTAACGCAAATGCGCGTAGGTTTGTGCGCGTGGCGCGTATCCTTCGTGTTGGACTAGTCGTACACAAATCGGTAATAACTCGCGCCGGTGGAACGAACTCGGATCATCGGCATCGGATTTACGAGTCAAAGGAGCGACCGAGAACACGGGCGGCCCGTGCCTACCGAGTAGCCTCGTCATCGGGGAACGGTTCTCCGGTGACTCGGCACACTCGTCGCCCGCAGGTAGCTGAAGAGGCATACGTGCCCTCGCACCGGCCATTTTCCATCTATTCATCCGTATCCTCCGACCCCCTTCGTTTCGTTCTTCTTCGGTCAGAGATCGTGGTAAACCGGAGGTAAAAAACGCCAGGAAGGTAGAAGTTAAGATAGTCGTTGTACCGTTTTGAATCTGGACAGACGAGACCGTGGCTCGGAAACGAACGAACGACCAATGACGAGGAATCCGGCGAAATTGACGGGAGAATAAAGACTTTCGTGATTTTATTTGCGGTCGTGTTCACCAGCGATCGGGGTAAAGATTGGATAAGTTGAGTCGTTGTGACATCTCCTAATCCGATAGCTTATCGCGGCACGAGACTCGCGAGGGTGGCTGAAACTAGTCTGGGGGAAACGATTCGAAACGCGGTACCGAGGTCGTTGGCACGGCACACGCTTCGTAAACTTAATCGTTGAATCGATCCAACAAACCTACCCGCTCTCTCTTCTCAGACCACGAGGGCTAGAGAGGAGCCAGTGGTATAGAGCGGAAGAAGTGACATCGTAAAATGCGTGTTCTTCCTCTGTTTCAGGTCTGGTTCCAGAACCGTCGAGCAAAGTGGCGAAAACAGGAAAAGGTCGGGCCCCAAGGTCATCCGTACAACCCTTACCTGAGCGGAGGTGCTCCGCCGCCGTCGGCCGTAGTGGCCTCTAGCTTGCCTAACCCCTTCGCTCATCTGGGTTCCTTTGCCCTGCGAAAACCGTTCGACGCTTTTCGTTATCCTCATCTTGCCGGGTATCCGCCTCATCCGTATCATCACAGGGCTCCGCCACCGCCTCCTACACTGCTGCCGCCCGGCATCCCGTTGTCCTACACGACGGCCGCTCAGTCCTTCCAAAGCTTTCTGGCCAACATATCCGCCGCTCAACGTCCCAAAATTGGCATCGATGCCGCCTCAGCCTCGCCACCCTCGCTCGCACCTAGGATCACCATTCCGCCTCAGGCACCCCAGCCACCTCCGCCACCTCCGAGGCCCACTTCCGCGTCCTCGGCTCCTGCTCGCACCGCTAGCTCGCCTCAGGGATCGCCCACGCCGACCACAACTACGACAACCGCCACTACCAGCTGCCCGGGAAATTTGCTCAGAACCGGCGTTGACATAGATCGGCGGACTCACAGCATCGCTGAACTTCGACTCAAGGCAAGGGAACACGAGATACGACTAGAGCTTTTGCGCAAGAACGGGGATCTCGTCAGCTGAGCTCCCGCGGAGCTGACCTTCGTCGACCTCCAACTCGCGACAATCGTCCATCGTCATCCGCGGTCCTGGCTCCTCGATGCGTTGTTCGGAATCCGGGACTCGTGATGTCCTGTCGTTCGTACTGCTAGATTCCTTAAGCCCGGACTCTGCGAGCCTCGATGCGTAGTCCCGGATCAGTGGTGTTTCCTCCTGGGGTCGTAAGCTCATCCTAGTAGCTTCTTGGCGATCGTAGTGTTCGAATCCGTGGTCCTCCGAATCTGTGCACAGGACTGACGTGAAGCTTGGAAGTCTTAGTTCGCGAGGGGTGCCACGGGCAACGCGTTCTCGTAGTGCTCGACGACTTCGGATTTTCGCGATCATCTCGCCGAAGTCCGTTGAACGGGTACGCGAGAAGATCGACCTCGCCTCGCGTAAAGTCGTGAAGTAGCGAGTCCAGATGACGCGAGATCTGGCAGTTTGCTTTGATCTCTGCTCAGCGTAGGTCCGCGTTGTTACGTGACTCTGCCGAGGATATCTAGCGAACCTCAGCCAGGAGAGATGAGTGGCAACACCTTCGCGCTTCTCTACCTTTACCTCCAATAGCAACCACGAGGTCGAGGTAGAAGTATTTTTCGAACCTTTCCTTTTTTGTTTTTTCTATAAATTACCCAAACGTTTTAGACCTCGAGAACGTAGTATGTAGTATTTTCGCGCGCGAAGCAAATCTGGGCGGGAATTACCAATAACCAATTCGGAATAAAGAGAAGTGGAGGAAGCACGACGGACAACGGTAAGGATGGAACTGAGGAAAGCGTTTCGAAAGGGCTTAATTTTCTAGTGTAGGTAAAGTTGAACACTGTAACTTTGAACTATTATGTAATAGCTATATATATATATACATATATATATATATACACATACATATATATATATATATTTATACGTTTGAATAAACAATATCGACAATGTTTCTATTATTTCGAATAATAACTAAGTCCAATGTAACCGTAATTATTGTAAATATAATAATTGTCATGCGTATACCGACGCGATTAGATCACTACCGCGATTCCCGCTCTCCTTCCCTCTTCAGACTTCAGGCCACTCCCGACGCGGGGTCTGTGTTAGCTGTGGATAACGACAGCTCGACAAAGTTTCTCGCGCAGCAGCATGCGATAGGCGACAATCACGCGGGCAATTGCGACCAAGCAAAGGTAAAGTAGCTATTATCCCTACATTACATATTTGTCCCTACACCGTGGCATCATTATTAGCACGTGATACGATTGACCTTGGGAATCGCTGTAGCAACGAGAACGAAACGCGGTAAGTGGCGCTACCTCTTCAATGTCACGAATTCATTTCCATTCCCCTTTCCAATCCTACGATCCTTTTCGACCAGATTTTCACGAGTTACCACAGATCAGCAGAAAAGTAACCGCAAACCGATTTTTCCTCCCTATTTTGCGTTTTCGCCGCAAACGAGAATTTTAGCTGGTACATTTCACTTTTCGGTCTTATCTCGTCTCCGTTGCAGCGAGACACACTCGTAGCCACGAGTCCGTTGACCCCTTTGCTGCGGCGGTGGTCTTGATCGATCGCGATCGGTTGTCGAGCAACGACGCGTTGTCTCGTGGCCGAAGTATCCTCCCTGATTTCGAGTCAAGAAAGTTTCCTTCCTTCGCCAGTTGGGAGACGAGACCGCGCTCCCAACGACGAGGAGAGAGCCGTAGGGAGACCAGGCATCGGTTGCCGAGCCTGATGTGCCCGCGTCCGGCCGAGATCCTCGCCGTGACTGTCTAATTGAGGCCTTCTTGATTGCATTTACACCGTGCCACGGCCTCCAGTGCGTAGTATACCAGGGTCCAACCTTCCCCCCAGAAACACTACCTGCAGCCACCTCACCGTTTGCTGGTCGTCCCATACTCCCTATAACTATCATGGTCGTCGTGTCGTTATTGCAAGTACCTGCATGTATCCGTGATGCTATCGTCGCTCGGCTCATACTAGGCCTAGAGGTCGAGCTCTGTCCTCCGAGTATATCGGTATCGGAGCACCCTGACAGAAGAAACGACTACTACCAAGAATTCTGCGGTATGCAGATATAAAAATAAGCCTGTTTGGCCAAACTAACAAAGTAGTTAGTAAGCTTCGTGAGCTGCACACTAACCAATTTCCCAAGGCTGTGCAAGGTGTACGAATTTTTGCGTAGAATATTTAACAATTTAGTGTTTTCATCAGTGTTGTTCTCACAGTCCGTTTTTTTGAACGCACAAAAATGTGGAAGTGACACTTTTTAAACGTTACTCCAATGTTGGTTTGTATACTCGCTACACGCAGCTGTGTTACTTTATCACTACAAACAGATCGTGTGATAAATTTGACGCAAGATTTTTAGTGTGTACTGAACAGACACGGAGGACAAAGCTACTAACAACAAGTAAAATGGCGTCGTAACAAAAGTTGGTTAGTATCTATAAAGTAGTCCGGCTGAAGACTTATTGTTAGTTCAGTATTCTTGGTAGGTTATCAAGGTTACTCGGCACTTAGTTCGGCCAAACATGCCCGATATTCTACGAAAGTGCCGAAGTGCTGTTGCGGAACGCTGCAAGAACTTGCGAGTTCGTTGTAACGAGGAGAACGACGTTGACTACGCAGAGCGAAAAGACGATGCGACGGTAGAATAATCGATGAGCACCGCCGAGGAAGTCTGGAGATCGCGTGGTAGGGGAATTTTTCTAACGGGGGTACGGAGGCGATGATAACACGGTGGTAGGAAAAGATGCGAGGACGGCACGCCGTCGCGGAATGAGACTCCCGAGCTCGCTCCACGGCCGTGGTCAGGAAATTACGTTTGGCGAACGTTTGCGCCTTCCGCGATGAGAAGATGAAGACGAAGTGAGAGAAGACGGCGGTACAAAGCCACCGCGTAGCTCGTTCTACCCACACCTCTCACTTCGCCTCTGTGCCCGAGTGTTTGCCAATGCCGTCGCGCGATGCTCGACCTTGTTTAGAGATCACAGAGTCTCGGGCGGCATTGTCATTAGTTAGTGCAGAGTGGGTGCACGGTAGTAGTGTAACGGCAGCAGCAGCAACACCACCGACGTGACTCTCGCCTGTAATTTGCCTCGTAATTGGTAACCGTCCCCGTCCGAAGAGAGTCCTTCGCGGTCCGTTCTTCCTCCGCTCATCCGCTGCGGCAAGCTCTCGTACGGGGTGGGCTGATGCAACACTGTTCTTTTAATTTTTGCACGGGTGTGAATCCACGTTCTTCTTCTCTATACTTCGCTGTGCGGAGAAGAGTTTGTGGAAGTTTACAGGTCACAAACTCCGCGTGGATGTTATTTTTTGGACTTACCGGCTCACTCGTTCCGGATCCATCGCAATGGGATCAGGAATTTCGGTTTCCGTGGTCGTTTTCCAAGACGACTCTCGTATTACCTGCTCGGTAAAGCGGGTGAAATTTTTGATAATTACGAGAGTCGGTCGAGACGGCGGCAGGGTGGAGGATCTGGGTTGCAGAGGGGCCGAAGATTGGGGAACGGCGAGGCGCACAGTCGGGGGGGGGGGGGGGGAGATAGCCGCGCTAATCGGCCGGCATTATCTCAATCACGTAAAACGCCAAAATTGCATTTACCTTTTTAAATGAATATTTGGCGGAGAGCCGCGCAGCGGAGCGAGGAGAGGTGATAGCCGAGGGACCGGCTGCTGCTGTTGCTGCCGCTGCTGCTGCTGCTGCTGCTGCTGCTGCTGCTGCCTTCGGTCGGTAAGTTAATTTACCCTGGAATGCCGAGGTGTACCCGCCCTTCGCGACGCGAAAGAATTGTCCGAATCCGCTGGATTCAAACTTTTGCACCGTCTCGCCTCGGCGTGACCCTCTCGTCGATAAATCGATGCCGATCGGATTCGACTTGCCCCAAAGAATTCTCGTCATCGCCTCTTGCTCGCGCGCGCGTTGCCCTCCTCTCGCTCCTCCTCATCCTCCAGCTATCAGACTTCGTATCCTGCTATCCGATCATTGGAAGGGTAATTACTCGATGATCAGTAGAGTTGGCTCCCGCGCATCGCATCGCTTGTTCGACCGGTCTTAAACTTCGACGTCGTCGTTTCCTACCACCTCGTCAGCCTCGCCTCGATTCTCGTCGCATCGCTCATTTCTCCCCGATGCTTCGCCAGATTTCTTGCAATCGGAACGTGGCTAAAGATAGATGGATAGACAGGATAGAAAGATACAGAGAGATGACCTTGAGCTATCAGAGTACCTCGGCAAGGTTCCACGACAGCGAGCGCGAACTGCCGTCCGGTATTCGAAAAGGTTGAAGACGAAGACGATGATGAAGAAGAAGAGGGACGTCGGAAGACGATGGGTACGTGCCCCATCGCGGTCGACTGACCCCTAAACGTCGAGTTAATTAGACTTTTGTTTTCCTCATTCGTTTGGCCGAGGTCTCCTAATAACTCGAGCCTCGCCGTAATGAGGAGTAAACTAATTATTGGCTGCTAGTTGGCCAAAGCGATATTTCAAAGTCTTGCTGACAGCCTCCTGCACCAGGAGCAACAAAGATGACTCCCTCCGTCTTTCCTCGCCTCCAATAAAACCCGGGGCGCGCTCGTACACACACGCTCCGAGTCTCCGGCCTAGATGTATCATATACCACGATTTTTCCTCCTATTCACGAAAATAGTTGATTAGAGTTAGCGCCCGATGCTTTCCCTCCTCGAACAGGTCGGTATGCATAGTTTATAGGTCGCATACGAGGATACAGTTTTGTCCGCTTCCCACCGGCTCGTAAAATCTGCTCCAACTCTCAAAGATACGACTAGTATTTTTAAATTTGAATCAGTTATATTATATCTCACCGTAATTAACTCGGTTACGATTCAGAGTTATGTATATACACGTACATACATATATACACGCGCACACACGCACGCACATATATATACACACACATACGTGTGTGTATATAGGAAAGAGAGAGGGGGGGGGGGAGGGAGGGAGAGAGAAGCGTCGCGTCCCCGCGACTCGAAGAAGGTTCGTGTGGACGAGAACGGAGAGGAGGGCGAAGGAGGAGTGTTCTGGCCAACCGTTCCTCGCTTCGTAATAAATTGGAATATAATCGTAAAATTTCAGGATCCAATGCAAACAAATGCATTCTAGTATTATATTCTCTCCGTGGGTTCGACGTCGGCCCGACAGTCGTTAAAGCGTAAAAAATGTGAATATTATGCGAGCCGTTTAAGTCGAGCGTCGATCGTCCTCCTCCTCCTCCTCCTCCTCCGCGCCCCTCGCCCTTCGTCCTCGTCTGTCCACCTCGCTAGTTTTCTCTCTCTCTCTCTCTCTCTCTCTCTCTCCTTCTTTCCATTTCTTTCATCCCTAGAAAGCAGCGAGGCACGGTGTGGTGGCGGATGAAACGGAAGATGCGGAGGCTAACAAATCAAGCACCTCTTTCGAGATAGATTAATTATTATTTCGAGATCTCGTGGAAGGGGAGTGGGGCGCGGAGAGGGGAGAGAACCGTGCGCTGTTTCGAAAATTCTTCTTTATGAGATTCCGAAGGTAGCGAAGGTCCGAAGGGGTCGGACCCGGGCACGCCCAACTGAGACGAGCCTCGGAAGGAATCCTAATTTAATTAAGACGAACCGTTATTAAGTTCTGATCGCCATGGAAATTGGACGGAGAGACGCGACCAAATGCTAACGGAGAGATTACGAAATACCGCGAGGAAAGAAGAGGCGAGCTTACACTTGTGCTTACAGGTAAATGCGAAAACTCGCTGTCGAGTAAAAATGAAGACGAACGTTGGATAATTAATCGCGACGCTTAGGAAAAACTTGATTAGAACGTGCGAGCAATCGACGAGAGAAACAGCAGAGGATTGGGAGGGAAGAAAACGCTGGAGAGAACGTAGTAACAGATGCGAGTCGTAAGGAGCGAGTGAAAAATGTGAAGGAACAGTCGTGTCTTGGAAATGGGTGGAACCGAAACAAGTGGAGATAAGAGATATGTGATATTTGGGAGAAACGAGAAGTCAGAGCCGAAGGAGATGGGAAAAAAGTAATTGAGTCACTTATTTATTTCGTGGACGGGTTCGATCGCGATGAATAATAATAATAAAAGGGAATGGACTGTTGGAGAGAAAAGTAATTACGCGAGGCATTTCCAGGTGGAGGAAAAGAGAGAAGAGAAGAGAGGGACAGGCGAGTCGAGAGGGTCTCCCGATTGTATTTCAAGCGTCAAGAATTTTTCATAAAGAAGGTAGCGATAAAAAATGGAATGAAATTTCGGAAAAGAGAACTATCGTCCGTGAGAGAATAAACGAATAAAGGAATAAAGTCGGGAAGGATGGTGGTAGGCAACGTTGATCCTCGTGTGCGACCCGTTAACAATCGAGTTTACGACACGAGCGTTCGCCGGCGATGGCGAGAGAGGGAGGGAGAGAGAGAGAGAGAGGAAAAATGGGACCGTAATTTGATAATTTAAGGTTATGGTGGCGCCAAGCTGGGATCCTTTCGATTCGTAACATTGTTTGTTTCGGGACCGAATCGAGTTCGTCCGTCGCCCGGTGTACCTACACCTCGTAGCGGGTACCAACTCGCGGGAAACGATTCGTCGAACCGTCTGATACTTTCATTTCTCAGTTGGCGCGAGAAACTGAGGAACAAGAAGAGGGAATACGGCCAGAGAAAAGACCGCGTGTGTCCCCGCAGCGGGCGCGGAGCTCCCGGGGTGCGCACCGGGCTTCGACACCCACACGCCGTGTCGCCTCACCAAACACATAAATTTACCAATGCAACTCGAGCGTGTTATCCTCGCTGTCCGCCTCCTCTCCACCGGCGCCGTTGACCACCTTCGCTGAAACGGCGAAAGCGCGCCGCGAAATGGTCCGGAACTCTCGAAAAGCGGCCAACACCTCCTGACATCCCCTAGAATCAGTTTAAAATATTGGAAATTTTGCGCAAAGGCTCTGTTTGGTCCCCAGTTGGTTCGAATATCCCCTCGGCCCGCTAACTCCTCACCCGTGGGTGCTATGAGTAAAAATAGATACAAAAATGGGGTATTTTGACGGTATGCTTGAGTTACATAGGCAAGTGCAGTGGCGTAGCGTGGGCCGTTGTCGCTCGGGGCGCAATCATAATTTGCCGCCACTTTGACGTCATAAAAATAATGCTGTTAGTGTTAGTGAGAAAAGAGTAATCATATGAAAGAGCTGAGCGAGAAATATTTATTTCAAAATCACGTGATAAGGTACGTCTGTGTTTAAAACGTTCAACACTGTAAAAATAACATCTAGTATAAGCCTAAAATTCAACTTTTCGGGCCTTACGCGCGTCAAAATCATCTATAACTTCGGCAAAGTCAATTTCGTGTGTCACATCTTGTTCTATTGACAAAATGGCCAAATCACTCGGATTGCTACGCTACAAATTAAGTATCTTTAAAACGGTAGAAGGACGCATTTTGATAAAATCGGCATGGGACCACCTGGAAATTATACCCTATCAAACAAAAAAAAGTATTTTATTCAAATTAGTCCAGGCGTCTTCGAGTAATCGCTGGACTAACAAAAAAAAAACATAAACACGGGTCAAATTGAGAATCCCCTCCTTTTTTGAAGTTGGTAAAAGAGGCGCACTTTTGCCGCCTCCGCATGGTGGCGCCCCCCCCCCCCCCCCCCCCCGCTACGCCACTGGGCATTTGGGGTGTCGTGGAATATGTTTTTTAGGGTGCTGAATCCATTTCAGCTAGTACCAGCACGCTTTTGCTACTTTCGCAGCTTTCCAACTGTGCGGTCACTTTTATTGTTATAGTGCAATTAAAGGGAGAGAATGACGATGAACTGCGAATATATCCGAGAGTTTTGATCATTCATCATAGAAGTTGTCATTTCTTGGTTGGTTACGATGACCGTGCGTCTACGCGGATGACTGCGTTTTTGGGTTTTTTCAAAGCACTAAATTGTAATTTGAACCTCTGCGCACAGCGCGATCGTGCTAGCTGACAAGACCCCTTTCCGAGACCTATTTGAAAAATAGTGCATAATGACGTACCACGCGTGGGATCTACTGCCATATCTACTTATCACGATCGATTGCACGGGTCTGCTAGGTATAATTCGCAAAAATGAATACTGCATACTGATTTCCGGAGGAAAGTCATGTAAGTGGGAAAATCTACAAAAAGTAAAAAAAATACTACGAAGAAATATATATTTGCTAACGTTTTCGACAATAATGTCCAGGTCAAGGGTATCTGAACCAAGTGAAAAAAATTGAGGGCACAACAAATATCTTGGGTCAGTGTAAGCGCCTTAATGTAGAAGTGAATTTCATACGCGGTGCGCACGCTTTTCGAGTTTTGCACCTATGATAATGTAGGTACGAGCATTTTTCTCGTATGACTGAATTCTACATCCGTTCCCCTAACTGGAACAATAATCAAATTGATTCAAAGCTCATCTTGGATTTGGGGGTCGTTTGCCGCGCTTGGGCCACTGGACGCCGCTACAGAACTCGATCATTGTCGGAAAAGCTCTGGAAAGCTGGATATTCTCAAGGTCATCGAGGCCGAGGGAAGAGACGACCGGGGTAACGACAGGTGGCGAATGCCGAAGGACCACCCCGGGAAGGTAGTTCCGCGTTGATTGCTTGCTTGCTTTTCACAGGGACCGGCGGAAAACAATGACCCGATCACCTGTAGCTAATGACAGCCTGTTTCTGTCCTGTCATTGAGTCGTCAAAAGCCGGAAACCTCTACGTCTGCCCTCGACCTTCTTCGGACAAAAAAGTACCACATCCACCGCGCATTTTGCCACTCGTGATCCATGCATCGATTTGGCCCCAGCAGATAACATTTCGTAGCGTATAAATTTCAAGGTCACGCTTAATGGCCCCTATACATATTTCTCTAAAGTGCTAGTCGACAGATTTTTACCGTACGATTTGTCGATTCACCGAACCACATCGTTCCGACGATGATCTCATTGTTCCTCGTTTCATCGAGCAGCGGCGAAGCTCCGGCTTCTATTTCAATTTCGTGGAGCAAAGAGAAATGAAAATGTGAATTTTCGCAAATCCAGACACCCCGGGAGCGAAACCCACGCGGGGTCGATAAATTTCACGGAGCCGAGCTCTTTTCACTTTACGACTCCGAACTGGCCAGCTGACACACTATAATCGGTATTAATATTTATACGTATGCGTCCGTCCGCGCGTGGTTCGTATGTTTGTCGGGTTACGCGCGTGTGAAGTGAAAAATTGCCCATCGCCGTCCGAAAAACCGAGGGTATCGTACGGTATGATACTTGCGCGCGTACCTATGTACGTGCGTGTCACGGTCCGCGTGGGATGAGAAGAGACTTGGTTCTCGGTGGTTAAAAGTTATCTCGTGAAATAGAGTATAAAGTTAATACGGAACGCTCCGTCGGTCGTCGTTCGTGCCACCGCGGGGGGGGTGCAAAGCAAACGGTTCCGTCGCGTCCGTGAACATAAAGGTATCTTCTTATATATTGGGCACCTATGCCTGGACGAGCGTTGATCGAGCGAGCGAGAGAGAGAGAGAGAGAGAGCAGTTCGTAAAAAGTCTCGTTTCGACGTACGTGAGAGGATCTCACCGACTCTACTTCCGATATTTCCGATAAATGTTTGATCGCGAAGCGAGTAGAAAATGGTACTGGAATAATAATCAAATAACGGGCACGGTGAAAAATAAATTAACACCGTTTGAGAGGAATTAAATGGAGAATAGAAAAAATAAAAACAACACGCCAAACACGTACGCATGTACGAATACAGCTGGTAAAATTTGTTGCCATTTCACTTGTTCGTCGTTTATTCTTCGATGTTCAATTTTACAATTCAATTCAATTTATCAGTAGGCGTAGACGTTTACGTATTTCCATTTTTTTCATTCGTTATTTGTATTTTGCATTTATTTTTTAACGCAGGCGTAAGATTTGCATTCTTTCAATTAGAACAACTGAAACAGCCTAAGCGCGGAAATTTAACATTAACACATTTTTTTTATCGAACATCGAAGAACAAACGACGAACAACTAGAGTGGCAAGAAATCTAGCTCTCGTTTGCCACTTGCTTCGTTCCGAAAAATCGCGAAGATGGCGAGGAAAGAAACGATTCTTGGGGAAAAGTTAATCGTCTGGGTTGTGAGAAGCACTGGGGAATTTTCGAGACAAGACACAACTTTTAGGCGAAAGAGGAGCGCTGCTCGCGGATTTTTGGGAATATAGATAAACGCGCGATGTCTCGGGGTCTCTTTTCAACGCGATGGAACTTCTCGTCTTCCTCCTTTACCCGACGCCGTCACGACTACGAATTCTCCGCTATCGTGGTGCCCGGAGACTCCAGATACCCTCTATCGCTGGCCTAAAACTAAAAGGGCAACGAGTACTCCTCTCCAGTATTTCCAAAACCTCGACCTTTCGAATGGTCACGCGTCACCACCACGATTAACCGTGTATGTTTTTGTTTTCAATATTCCCGGAGGCGATGTTGATCACGCGATTTATGACGCTGCGACCACCGAAACGACTGCCGACCAAACAGAGAAAGAGAGAGAGAGAGGAAGAGAGAGAGACGAGTAAGAGCCTGGGCACGTTGGAGATCTCCTGTCTAGACTCGGGACATTCCTTCGTTGTCTGCCGGTAATTAGAGCCGATAGGATTTGACCCAAGACGAGAAGGGTCGAGACGCTGCGGGTGGCATTCCACGTTTCTCTACAAAATTTGCGAAACGTTTTTCCTCTCCTCCCGTTTCAAGTTTGATCCCAAATTCGAGCAAGTCTCATTTCTCGCGACTCCGTGCCACGCGACGTCGTTCGCTCGCGTTTCCGACATTCTCGCGCGAGTGACGTTGGTAGATAGATTCGCACCCCTGATCGAGCGATGAAACCGACGTTTCTCGACGCGTGGACCAGATATGCAGACTTCAAGGGAGGTTCGATGACTCGTCATGAATGGAATGCGACGCCGCTGCGGTGTCATGGATACATTCCATCGGAGTTTGCATATTAGGAGCTCGTGTCCACTTTATCGAAAACTAAGAGTAAACATTTGTCTCGCGTCAGGTTATCGCCCTGCTACTTATACCGCTAGACCCATCTAGACGCGTCCTACAATGACCAAAGTCATCTATCTCCAAACTCCGCTCTCTCTCTCTCTCTCTCCCTCTCGCTCTCTCTCTCCCTCTCCCTCTCCATCTCTCCCTCTCTCTCTCTCTCTCTCTCTCTTCCTCTCTCTTCCGCTCTCTTTTTTCTAGTTCTCCTCCCCTCGTTTTTCCTCTTTATCCCTCTCGCATCTTCCACGCGTCATTGCTCGTCGCATTTTACCCGAGTCTTTTCCTTCCTCGCACCTTTTTCCCGCGTTCCCTCTGATAATCTTCGCTGCTACTCGGTATCCAGAGATCTTCCGCCTCCGTGAATTCGAATCTGCAGCCGGAATTACGAAATTCAATATGGCGGACTTGTATGTACAAAATGATAGTTTTGGAATACCACAAAAAAGCTTCAATGGCGAACAGAACTAAAAAGTACCGTATAAATTTCAATATAGAAATAAAGGCAATAACGAGAAAATCATTGTCATTGTAGAAAAGCGTGGACTTAGGTTTTTGATATTATCCATTGTTCATATTTATCAAAAATGACATCAAGCAACCCTCGCTTTTTCCCAATCACATTAATTTCCTCGTCAATCACTTTATTCTTATGTTGAAATTAAGTTCTACTTCGTAATTCGGTTTACCATTAAAGCGTGTCTTTCAGTTTTTCCAAACTCTTATTTAGTTCCTCGTTTCTCAGTTCCACAAAATTTGTAAATTTGAATTTAAGAAAAAAATTCAATTATTTTATGTTAAAGTGTTGTATCGTCATCGGTCCCTGATACGTGTGCAAAGTTTCAATTTAATTCCACTTTTTGAAGTGGGTCAAAATCACTTTGCAGATGTCGTTACACCCTAATAAGTAAACAACCGTATCAAACATACCAAACTAGTGAAAGCGTCTTAAAAATCATTAGATTTTCACGAAACCGCATGTTCGCGGTCAAAAAATGTAAATTCAAAAATTTGTACGCTTTTTTCTCATTTTCTATCATCCTACTTACTATTATAAACGCGAAAGTTCTATTCGTATGCATAAGATGTATGGATGTGCGGATGTTTGTTACTCTGATGAAACTCTACAGTATTCTGGTTTGTACATCAGAATAACATATAGGCAATAATTTATAACGATATTGAGTTAATCGACCAAATTATAACAGTAAGTGTGAAGTAAGTCGGAAAATATCCTGCTATCTGACATGAGAGCTGTTTCGGCGTACGGTGCAAAAACCCTTCAAGTTACACGAAAAAATGTAGGGTGAGACTGTTGCTCTTGAAAATATCTAAAATCCGATATATGTACATACATGCAACTTTCGCGTTTACAATAGTAGCGAGATTTCATAATTCGCGGTTAACTTCATGGTACATGATGTTTTGTTTATCAGTATCTATTTAATGAGAGTTTTCGGTTAACTTCTTGGTACGTGACGAATTGCTTTACGCATATTTCAAATACATCATCGATTTACGCGATTTACGCATATTTCAAATACATCATCGACATACCGTTTTGCATCAGTAGGTACAACAATTTGGTCTACAGTAGAACCTCGATTTTCCGAACCCTCTATTTTCGAACAAATTTTGTTGTCCTTACATTGTTGCGCGCTACAAAGTTGCAAACAACAAGCGGACTCGACACAGCGCTATCCCTGCTTGCTCGTCGGTCATTTGCGCAGTTTTTATTAGTTCCTCGTTCCGAGCAAACAGAAACACGCGTATTAAGAATTTGATTTCGTTAATCTACTAGTCTCGTAATCGAGTGCGTTACGACTTCGAAGTCCGGTCCCTCGACCTCTAAGCGTAAGCATAACTTGCGGTCGAAAAAAAATTAGAAATTCTTTCGAAACTCGATAAGGGCGAGACCAGCACATCTTTAATGTTGGCAACTCAACGATCTCTGACATAAAAAAAAAATCGAGACCAACTTAAGTCGTTTGTTGCAAAACTGGACAGCAGCGATGGGACAAAGAGACGGAAAACTATGAAAAGGGCGAAGAATGAAGATCTCGATGATGCCCTCTCGAAGTGGTTCGTACAGAAACGAAGCTTGGGTCAACCGATGTCGAATCCACTCTTGTGAGAGAAAGCTCTCGAATTCAATACAAAACTCGTAGGATCAGCGGATTTCAAGGTCAGTTCCGGATGGCTTCAGAAATTTAAAACACGCCATGGGACAAGCGAACTGCAGGTTCACGGAGAAGCACTATCAGCAGATTCCAATGCTGCCGAAACATTCACCGTCGGATTTCAGACTTTTTCAGACCGAGGAAGGATTCTCAATTTTTTTATACACATCACGCAAAACCGTTTAACACAACTTCGCATTTCTATCATCCGAATTTTCGTTAGTCCCAATTGGTTCGGATAATCGAGGTTCTACGAGGTATTTGGATGCGCGTGTCACTGTTTTTCTTGGCGGTCATCGTCTATAGCGTTCCATTTCTCTTGCTGTCATAGATATCATTCCAACACACGTACAATAGATTCGTTATTTTTTATACAACAACAAAAATATTCACCAGAAATAATTTAAATCGCAAAACAACGTTTGCCGGGTCCACTAGTTTATTATATTTCCGCATTTTTATTTCTTTTCTGGCTTTTTCGTCGAGTAGTTATTGATTTTTTACAAAATTACCGCGTATGCTTTCAACATTCCATTCGCTACGCAAACCGTTTTTTCGCGAGCTGGCTCGTTTCATTCGTTTTGTTTTTTGAGATTTCACGATGTTTTAGTATTTTTTTTTTTATTCTCTACATTGTATCATCGGAATCTCGATTCTAGATTCCAAATAAAAATCTTCAAAAATCGTTTTACTGTTTTTCTAGTGTAGGTATTCGATCGTAGGTAAGTATCAGTTTTGTTACGGAAAGTCGATCGTCGGGTCGAATATCTCATCGCGATACACGCTACTTCCTTCACTACGAGTGCCACGAGGCTCGATGCTCCGGTACAATTAGCATCCGCTGCCTCGTCGTAGCTGTTCGCGCGCGCAGTACACGCGCATGTAGGTGTACCGTCTACCGTCTATGGTCGAGGATCATCATTCGTGTGCAGGCGATCCTGCTAATCAGACCTTCCGGCGCTTTAGGCGCCAGGACATCAATTTCCCGAGGAATTATTTTGTACGGCGCAGGAGGGTGAGCTTTGCTGCTGCTGTTGGTGGATGACTGGACTCATCGATGGAAATTCCGAAAAAATCCCGCCCTCCCGTCGCTACGAGGCGAATTTGTGAGGTTTCGCGCGAAACTTCGACGCTCCGTTCGAAGGGCGTTTTACTCTATCAGCTTTTCACGGACACGTTCGAAGCCGCGGCTCGTTGCGCTCATGACTCCGCGCCGAGGGCCGGCGCTAGGGCTCGTTACGATGATTGGCAGTTTCAATTAACGAAGAGAGCTGCTCGCCAGTCCCGACGGTTCGGCTCTCCGTTCCGTTTCGAGATCGGGCTGGCTTAACCTCGGCTAAATATTATTAATAATAATCAGCTCATTACCAGCTCCATTAATTATTTGTGTGAGGCGAGAGAGCGAACCAGATTTGTTCGGCCATTCCTCGGCATACCCAACCCAACTCCACGGCTGACCCGAGAGAGCCCTACGAGGGCAATCCCTTTGCTCTCCGTTCTCCGTGTAACGCGTGGTATCACGGTGGTCCGACCTTCTCTCGTCCTCGCGCGCGTAATGAATATACGATTACGAGTCATTTATTGTCGACCGATAATAATAATTGACTCGGAAAATATTAATATTCCCACTCGTGCGTTAGATGCGCGTACATCTGCCGTGACTCGAAGACGATTTCAGTACGGTCCCGTCGTTTAAGATCGCCGCAGACACGCGACGATTGAAGTCCCCGTACGAAAAATCCACGTTTTGGGATACTCTCCCGCGAATTACTCCGAAACTATGAATCGTACGTATTTTTCCCAAGGGAAAGGATCCAAAGGAAACAGAGAGAGCTTTCAAATGAGCCCTCGTTCGATTTTCTATCGTACCCGCTTCGCGAGGTACGCTCCTCAACGTCGTTTTCCCCAACTCGGGTACGAACTTTTTTCAATAACGACCAAGCTGCTTCGCACCTATGCTGTTTTTGTCGAACAACAATCGAAAGCACGCGCGATCAGCTTTCAAACGAGACCCAGCACGATGTTCTCCGAATCGCCGTTTCCGAGATACCAGTTTCTCTTTATTCTTCGGCGCGTCACGTACCGATTTTCATCGAACCACGACTCCATCGATGATTGTAGGAATCTGGATCGCATTAGCCGGCGAATAAAAAAACAGCGAAGTAACGTTCGTATCGCGAAGAAATCAAGTTCGATTCAACGACGAGATACCACCACTGCTACTACTACTACTACCGCCAGCGTATCGCTTTCGCTTTTGCCCCCCCTCGGTACCTACTCGCACACCGGTTCGACACGGATACACGTAGTGCCCCATCGGCTAACGGGCATCTAGAAAAGAAAGAAAGGGGAGCAGAGTCTCGTCGGGCCCTCGACCCTCGATATGATTTACGCGCCGCGGTCCCTTCGGTTTGTAAAACAATGTTGTTCGTTGCACGCTCGCTAATGATTGCCAAGGGGGCGACGATCATAACCAAATACGGGTGACCAATCACGAGTACCTACTGCCGATCGCCCGGAGTCGTTCGCTCTTCTCACTCCGCCCAGAATGGCAAAAAAACATGACAAAAAACTGCGAATCCCCGAAAATCGAGTTGCCCGGTGCGAAAAAAATCGGGGGAAAATGGAGGAGCTTTTTTTTCAACGAAGTATCGGCGTACGATACGAAAAAAGATCGTCAAGTTTCGGGGGTTTATCGCGGAATGGATTATCCTCCGTGTACAACCTACCTATACAAAGTTTGACGCGGTAATGGAAGAAGCGACGATCCCCTATATACACGGGCACGGGTAGCGGCCGCGCGGTGTGCGTGGGCCCCCGTGCCCATCCGTACGCCAGCGTCTGTGTTAGGTACGAGGAAACGGGGCCCGGCTCGTTAGCACGGGCCCGTAAATCAAACCGCAGGGGTGCCAACCGCTAATATCCCGACGGATCCTTCGCGGTCCATGCGTGGATCGCGCAGCGAACGGTAAACGTTGGAAATATCTCATCGGTAATGAGTTTGTTAAATGGATTAGTATTACGTCTGTGATCTCACGAGCCTCGGCTCGTCTCGGCTCGGCAACGTGTAACGTATAGCCGCGAGGATAGGAATCGTTATTCCACGACGAGGGTGAAAACCACCTGTTGCTGGCGCGAAAATCCACCTCGACATTTTTCTCTCAGTTTTATTTTATCCATTCGCGTTTTTCCTCCTCTTGAATTCGCCTGTTATCGTGATTCCGCCACTTCTCAGTGTTTCCACCTTCCAACGTCAGGGTTCCATTCTTCGCTTAATTTCCAATTACCTGAAATGCACAGTACAGAAAATTGTTTTAAACAAAAGGGTATTCAACATCCAAAGTATTCATATTTTTTTGCTTTAATTAAATTTTCTCTTTCCGATCGGTAAAATTAGACACATCGAACGATATTAATCGTCTAGTATCCGTGATTTGTCGATGTCTCGCCGGTAGGTGGGGGAAAATCGAGCTCCGGAGATAATTTTCTTCGACCCGGGGACCTATGGAAATAATTTTCCTCCCAATCATGGAGTCAACGGCTCGAATCGCGTTTGGAAAAAAACTGGAATAAAAAAAGGGAGTCGGGGAGGCGAGAACAACTCGTGTGGCCGTTTCTAAACATCGAGATGGAATGCTATTAGGTTCGAAACGTTTTATATGTTGGCTCAGAGAGATTACGGCTAATTACAACTTTCAACAAAGTTAATCGCATTACCATTAGTAACGATTCGTTACGAATCAATCAATGCCGAAAGACGCCAGACGAAGAATTGATAGGAAGCGAAAGGAAGTCTCGACGAGCAAAACCCTCGACGTAACAGAATAACGCGAGAAGAAGAAAAAAAAAGAGAATTTTTTTTTCTTTCTATATTTTGGCGAATTTGCATTTGCAAATTGCGAGTTTTCCAGGATAAACTTCCGAATAGCCCATACCTCCGATTAATCTGAAGTTTCGTATACAGATGTATTTCAACGCGTTGAGAACGAATATGACAGGTAAAATACCCGCAAATTTCATTTTCAAGGTCAAATCTAGCGAGAAAAATGAATTTTGAAAAAAGTTTTCACGTTTTTTGTGATAAATATCGATTCTAGCGGAAAATAGTTTCAACAAAAGTTGTAGGCCATAAAAATATGGACATTTTTTGTCTCACACGATTTTCATTTAGAGCCAGTCGTTTGTGAGAAAAAAGCGATAATGCTCCGAAATAGGTATATTCTGCTAAACTCCATTAGTTTCGATATTAAAATCTACTTACGTACTTTACCACTGGAAGGTTGGAGTTGAGTCTAAAAGTGCGTGTTTTTTTTGTATTTTTCTGGGATTTTAATTATTTTTTTTGGTATTTTTCTGTGTTTTTTAATTTTTGTATATTTCTGTGTTTTTAAATTTAGCTGTTTTTGGTGGGACGACAATTTAACAACCCAACTCAACCCAACCCACACGTGCATTTCCGACAAATGCCCGAAATTCTTATTGCCGACGACATATACACATCTTGGAGCATTATCGCATTTTTCTCACAAACGACTGGCTCTACGCAAAAATTGTATTAAGCAAAATAGGTCAATATTTTTATGGCCTACAACTTTTGTTGCAACTATTTTCCTCTAAAATCAATATTTATCACTATAAACGTGAAAAACCTTTTAAAAAATCATTTTTTCCAGATTTGACCTTGAAAATTCGATTTGCGGGTATTTTGCCTATCATATTTGTTCTCAGCGCGTTGTAATACACGTGTATACGAAACTTTAGATTATTCGGAGGGCTATACGGAAGTACACCCGTTCTCCAGTTCAACCAAAACTGAGAAAAAAAATTCAAAAAGAGGTCGACCAATCGCGCGTAGGTGCATATGTATTCGCGTGACGCCGTCGCGCGGCGCGAGGCACGAGGCTATATAACAAGATCCTACGAACTATTATAACAATGTACTCTTCTTGGCGGGTAATTGGCGCCGTGGGATCGTCACGCGGGGGTACGAACGTCTGACACGGCAGCGTCGAGATTTACAACGGTCTTCGCGCTCGTAAAATAATCAATAAAATCTTCGCGGAGCAAAAGAATCGGACGCGCGTCCGTGATTTAGAGCGGCGAGGATCAGTCCGCCTCCTGCTCCCGCCTCTCGTCGTATCCGCGCCGCAGGACTCCGACCGACATACGGGGAACGGCTTGTATATCCATCGATAGTAATGATTATATGGAAATAATAACAATTCACTGCTGTATAATATAGTAGCGAGAGACGTGGCATGGCGCATGGCGTGCCGTGCGTTTACGATACGCGTCCACGTCTCTATATTCCTAATCCTCCTTCCCTTCCTATCTCCGCGCCGCGTACGTATATCGGTTTATCCGCACATCGATATTGTACCTACGAGGCGTTCTTTCCCAATCGAGCCACCCATTTCATCCGACGTCTGAAAATTCTGAAAAAAAATCCACCTTTCTACGCGTTTTTTTCCGATCTCTTGGAGCTTCGATGCCGAAATTGCGTGTCTGCAATTTTTTGTGCAAAACTCATTTACTTTTTCTGCCACTTGAAGAAAAATTTTTTTTAAAGAAAATAAAAATCCTACCGTAAAATAAGGTTACAAATGCCATGTTAAATCATGAGGCAAATAGAAGTTTTTCGGTTAAACGGGAACGAGTTTTCTTTCAATTTTTCTCCGATGTCCACATTTTTAAAAAATCCTTTATTCTTTTTGACCTCAAAATAATTTGGATTTTTTTTTTTTTCAATGATCTTAGGATTATGAAACCGACAACTGTTTTTAATGCGTCGAATAGTTTCACGTGTCGATATGTGAGCTTGTTTTCCGAATACTGTTGGATCAAAAAAAAATATTAAATTGATTTTAAGTCAAAAAGTGTGGAGGATCTATAAAAAAAATGTCATATCAATAACAAATTTTAAAAAAACGGTGGGATCAATTTGCTCGGAAGCTTACTCTTGTCCCACTCTCGTGTTTAAGTGTAAAATTTGCGTCGAAGCTGAAAGGAAATCGTAGACAGTGCATCAACCGCATAAAAAAGTATATTTTGCAGAATTTTCAGAGACATCGAAAAAAATGGGTAGCTGGATCGAGGAGAATGCCTTTTATGAGAATCCTCGTTTTTGGTCGCCAAACTCGCGTGGCTGCCGGTAATAGAAACTTGATTGTAACGACAGTGGAAACGATCGAAATATCTGCCAGTTATTTGTCCTCGCGATTTTTCATCGCGAAGGAAAGCAATCTTATTATTCTTGGTTCCCTGTAGTCTCGTCGTCGTTCCGTGAGCCGTCCGATGAGAATCGTAGAAAATAAAAACGTCGATAAAAATAAACGGTAGGTACATTTCGCATCAAATCGATGCGACGTACCTACGGCTATGGAATTATACATCAACGATTTCACGAACGTTTCGCAACTCTTCGAGATTGAAACGTGGGCAAAAGTACGCGAGTTACGAAGATTTCCAATGGGAACTGTCGACTTGGTCGTTTGATTCGAATTCGTGTTCGAAGTTTTATGAATTAGGCGCAGGTACATATCTGTGCCCCGGAGGTAAAGGATACCATGTCCATTTTTAGCTGGTTCTACAAATGACGAAGAAACAAATTTTTAAAGTTCAAAAATATAGAAAATCGGCTCTCCTGAACAATTACAAAAATGTGACATGGTGTCCTTTACCTCCGGGGTACAGATATTATTAGACTTTATACGTTGTGTTATTAGACTTTTGGGTGAAACGTTAGACGATAATTTTCCAACGAGGTGGGTACGAATATTTGAAAATTCGCCCGGCGTAGAGGTTCTTTTCAGTTCGTTTTTCGAAGACTCTCGGTTAATGGCTGATTGCGAGCGATGCTGCGAAACGGTCAGATTGCGCCGTTACGTTAGATGTAAATCTGATCGAGTACCTGCCTATCCACCAATGAACGACCCCGTACCCGTTCAGATCTATCGTCGAGTCAATAATACGTGTCTAAACTCGTTGCGAATCAAGATACCCACCACGCAAGTGTTGATTTATTTAATTTTTTCCGGTGCTATGAAAATAATTTTCAGAGTATTTGGAAAGATAAGAAAAAATCGATCTCGTTGTGACGGTAGGAAAGCAACGTCAAGATTCCGGTGATTTCGTCGCGAAATAACAGAACTGAAAGGCCAACGTCGAGTAGTTTTACTCCATCGTCGCTGGGTGATTTTTTTTTCGAAGAGGAAGGTACGAGAGATTCTCGTCGAGTATGTGTATATAAGTTGGAGAAGGAGGATACTCCGTGTTCATTTTATCCTCACCAATATCATCTTCGCGGTACCTATTCTCGACGGGGGAAACGATGTCCACCTCGATTTATCGTCCCGAGTTAACGAAGATTCGCGGCGTTGATTGGACGACTCGTTATCCGGCAATTAAACAGCATGGCGTGTCCTCCGGTTAGTTCCTCGGCGGTCCGCCGCAGCGTCAGTGCACAGCGGTGGCGTTCACGTCGCGGGGGTTACCCCGCGACCCAGAAGAAACGGAGATAACCGTCCAATCGGAGGAGTCCCCGCACTTTGTAGGTACTTACTTGATCAAGATCGTATCCTCCGATAATTAGAGCTACAAGCGGAGTCACGAGGTTCAGAATTCTCTCTCTCTCTCTCTCTCTCTCTCTCTCTCTCTCTCTCTCTCTCTCTCTCTCTCTCTCTCTCCCTCTCTCTCTCTCTCTCTCTCTCTCTCCTTCTCTTCCTCTCGCTTCCTCTCTCTTTCTCTCTCTTTCCCTCCATCTCTTTCTTTCTATCCGTGAGACAATCGTGTCGAGGGGGATGCGTGGGACGCGCGGATCACGCGACACGGATCGATGGGTCGTTTCTCTGAACGACAACGATGCGGCAACGAAATAAATGCACGAACCTCCGACACCTCTGACTTGCAATTCCGTCTTTCGATTCATTTCTTAATTCGGCCTACTTCCAGGAAGTATAACGAACTGTGAAGGGGTTTGCGGCGGCGGCGGCGGCGGCGGCGGCGGCGAAGACTAACCGTAGCTCCGCGCCGGACAATGGGAAAAGAAAACGACTCCTTGCGGAGTAGCTCGTTGATCTCGAATGGGCTGCTACGGACGTCTTCCGAGAAAAAGCACGATCGACTCCCGACCAAAAGGCTTTGTTGCTTCGTAGGCGCGACCCGTCGAACTCAATCGAGCAACACACGGCTCGCGGGATGAAATCTTCGCTCTTGTGTACTCAACGATTCGATACGATACGACGAACGACGAGGAGTCGGTCGAACCAACGGCTCAATCGCGGCAACCTGCTCCGGAAACGGGCTGTTCGTACGAAGACGAGCCGAATATCTCTCCACCAGCCTCTTTTCTCGGTCTTTCCTCCCTACTAAAACTTGCCTGTCGAAACGAACTAGCCTCATCGCTCCTGGCGAATGACGTCTAATAGTCTGAAAAATGTGCGAAACTTCGACCTTCGAAACGGTTTTCCTGTCGTAGCAGGTTACAATAGCTACGCGCGTGGTGCGTCGCAGTTACATTCGCATCCACGTATTTGGACGAAGCGAAAAAATATAGTACAAATTATTTCCGGAAAGAGGAAAAATTCTGAATTGGAATTTGCTTTCATGAATGCAGAACGATAAAAATTGCTCGTTGCCTAGGAAACTCCAGAAAATAGTCGTCAATTTGAAATAAAGACTACGGTGCTAGAACGGGAAAAATTCCAATTCTCACAAAAATTCTCACACAATTCTCACAAACAAAATAATGAGGTAGGTTTACGATGCTAAAAACGGGGAAAACTAAAATTATTGAATTAATCCATCGTTAGAATAAAAGAAACGTAATGAAAAATGAACATTTATTTAAGCGGGTAATTTTGACAAATATAAAAATTCAAATGAAAATAGTCGAAATGACAAATAGTATGGAAAAAAAGCATTAAATGATAACGGTAAACGTTCAAGAGTAGAATAATACTAGGTACATATTTATCGCATAGCAAGTTTTATTAGACAAGGAAGTGAGAATTATGAGAACCTAAAATAGTACCATTCTGTGTGGGTAAAAATTTAGCAACGAACATTAAAATGAGATAGAGAAATGCATTTATAATAAGCACTTCTTATTACATTTTTTCGTTAATTTTTTTTGCGCGCTTTTCGCAAGTTCAGCTATTCGTTGTTTGTTCTTCTATGTTCGATGATTTAAAGCGAGTTGCCTAGTCGTGTCTCGAACGACCGGAGGTGTGTTTTCGAAGATACGCGCCGATGCGTTGGAGCCGGTGTGATTGTAGGAATTTCTCGCTGAAAGGCGAGAAAGCGTTGATTCGGGGAAAAGAGCGATGAAATTGAACCATCCAGAAGATTCGTTTCGTCGTCACCGTTTACGAGGAAGACGGCTCTCGAACACCGTCCGGGGGGGAACACCGCTCTGGATCTTTGTCGAGCTAATTGTGCTTTCCAACTGTAACACTGGACCGAGAAATCCGATTGACCATTCGAGGATACGGAGATATCGGCTTCCTTTGTTGTCGCGTAATTACCCGAGCGATCGAGATGATCGTAACCTAACCGACCCTACTTCCTCCTCCCGCTCCCCCGCCCCCGCCTTCCCCGTTCGTTCGCACCTCGCCGTATTCACGCGGACGTTCGACCGAGAAGCAGGTGAATCGGACTTCCTCGAACCCCCGACGATCGTCCTTCGGTCTCCGATCAATTACGCGATCTGTTCAGACCTTACACCTTGACCCTCCGCGTACACACATATTTTTCCGAATACCTCCTACGCTCCGGGTCAATTTGACCCAGTCCACATTTTCATCGTCTACAATTTCGGAACTACTAGATCTTTTCACTCGAATAAATTTCGAGGTAGTCTAAAGACTTGGAAAATTCGCACGAAGTTTTTTTTGCGCTTCTTCTTCAAACGCCTCAGCGCAATTTTCGGTCAAAGTCGATGATAGGGTCAAAATGACCCATTTTGGACTCGAAGGGTTGACTGTGAAGCGGAATTTTATCGGAATCGGAAATGTAATATGTAAAAACTACTGAACCACTAATATCAAAGGAACACGTGACTACATTTCATGGAAATAATATTATATACTCAATGGAGTAGACCAAAAAAACCGACCACTCATTTTTCTCTTATTATTATAAAAACAATGTTGAAAATAACGGGAAAAAAATATTCTGTCAGAGTTTAAAACCTTAATATCGATATTAATATTTCGTATCGCATTTCCCATCTAAATAACACACGAAAAATATTTTTTTTATTTTGTAATCTTATTTCCCAATAACAAATCAATGTATTGGAAAGAGCAGTACACATTCTTGTGGGAAATTAAACGATCTACGAAAGAGGCCCAAAACGATGTGGATTACACTGCCGGCGAGTCAACTTTTGATTTTCAAATTTCCTTCGATATTTGAATTTTTTTCGAGCTGTTGCACCTTCGGTTTTCGAGTTCGATTTCCTGGTTCTATCCGTCACGAATGCAAAGGCTATTCCAGAGTCTTTTATACGCTTTCTCGAATCCGCTGGCAAAATCAAGTTACCAATACTGTTTTCTTCTGTTTACAGAAAGTAACCTTTAGATTATTAACAAGGAATTATATTTATGTGACATAATTATATTATGACATACCACTTAGAACAATTGGCGGAAAATGCACATCATTCGAGTGTAGTTGAAATAAGGGAATTGTCAAAAAAATGACTATTTCCTCGGGAATAATATGATGCTGTAGAGATATTTTTTTACTTTTAGACAGCTCTCTGGAACACATATTTTTTAGGCATAGTCTATCGAAAAGATCCCGAGAAAATTTATTTTCAAATTGTTATTTGTTACTCGAATATTCATTAGGACTGGAATCTGAAATGGAAAAAAATTAGTTTTCCACTAATTTCCACTCGTATTTGAAATGATAAATAGAATATTTGTTACTGTATGATTTTGTATGTGATGTGAGCATTCCATCGTTACGTGCACAATTTCAATATCACATATCTGTGTACAGCTCATGTTAAGTAACCATTGATTCACGCTATGACCATTATTAGTCAAATATATTCCTCAACCCTCCTTGATGGTATTCGTAATTGACAATTGAACCATAGCAACTCGAATAAACTTACACTTTTGTTCATTCAGGTATATAACTGTCCAGTTCAAGGACAAAGTGTAGATGAAAGATGGTTGCGAGGTCCAGTTGGTTTGTTCCAAATTTTCAACATACCTCTTCATCTTCCATGTAATCCGGATGCTGGATCTCGCAATCGAGGTAAATATTTGAGCTCCGGCGACAAGTATTCAATTGTGTGTATTCAATTGCCTAGCATAAGACGCCCGTATGACTTGGGCATACTCCATAGTGTAGATCAGACATGTATGCATATACGAAACATAACTCCCCATGATGACACAACACGCTAACGGATTGTTACAATGTGAAAACTCCATGATCTCGAGAATTCACAACTTCGTCAATAAATCCAACATCGTTCTTGCATGGTTTGATAGTTATTGCTAGCAAATTTACACCCTAAGCATCATAATGAATCTGTATAAGAAGACTTTACGGTATTTAGAACTAGTACGAGTACTGAGATTTTGAGGTAAGGACGTATCACTTTTAGACAGTGACGAGGAGCAATTGGTCAAGAGCATGTGATAAAACTACATCTAATGTTAAATGTTCTGCAACTGTTGATTTCCAAGTTACCAACATTTATTCATCTTATCATAACATATCTCGTTGAGTGGATCATGCTGGCCTTCATATGCTTACGTCTGGACCTCCGAGTATTGTCTTGTTCCCATGATAAGACAAAAAATCTCATAGTAATACGAAAATTTCCTGATGGATCGAAGCTCGTGACGATACGAGATATTCCCCATTATTGAACCCTGTTGTCGCTTGAGACAAGAGATAAAATACGTCTTTTCTAATCCAAATAAACTAAAACGAACGCATTTCAGAAATTCTTGATAGCACAAGTGACAGAAATGCATTACGATGCAAATAGTTTCATGAGAGAAATGGCCCATCGTCGAATCGAACCCAGTTTCTAGTTTTTGCGGAAGGTAGGATTTCTAAAGGTCGTGGTCGGCGAAATGTAAAGAGGATTTCCCTCCTGAAAATTGATAAAGCATCAGTAGATAATCACGCAAGTATCTATGTACAGAAAAATCATATAAACGACAAGAACGTCGTTCACTTTTCGTGATATTTCAGGGAGAGTATTACGGTGCGGGGATATTTACCGTTCGCCATGGCGCAGCGACCCGTTCTCTCTCAAACTTGGCATATTCTCTAGCATCCCAAACGGAGGTGAGTACTTTGAAAGCAATGAGTATTAGGAGACCAAGTAAAAGAGTTCCTGAGACGACGCCAATAGCCAAAGCTGAAAACCTTCTCGTGAGCATTTGGCACTGTTGGTGATAAACGTATAATGCGAAATGAAAAATGGAACCATACACACCAAGTACGTCAATAGGGGGAGGACATTCGACTGTTTTCAGGATAGTGAGCTCTATTCTTGGGACGTCGCCGTTTCTGGTATCCTTGAAGTGGAATTGATAGATGCAGCCAGTCTCATTGGTGTGGTTGCACATCTGGTATCCGTTCCTCTTCTGGTCTTCGGATAACGTAATGTTGTCTGCCTAAAGTTCGAATTCAGCAATGTTGGATCCTGCGTGATCGATGGAAGATGATGCTCCTGCGATACTCACCAACCAGGTATCCCATTCGCCGGGACAAATTGTAGAGCACGGATCATCCGATATGGTATTTATGGTGACATTTGCCTCGCGAACTCTACATTCCACGCATTCCCCATACAGATGGCACGCACTGTGGAAACAATCCTGCGACGGAATATAAAAAGGAGGTTGGAATCACTTCGTGTTTATCGTTTAACATCTGACACCCTATACATCATGGAATATCGGAAACAGAACAACGAATGAGAAAGCGTTTGTCAAGAGCATTGTTCATTCACCCCGGCAGGATGTGCTTCTACAGTTTGCGAACTATCGATTCGATTGACAATGTATGCTCAAGTAACAACACATCGGTTGACGATACTCACCGGGCAGTAAGCGCATGTAGATCCATAATGAAACTCATCCGTGTTACACTCGCACTTATTGCACTTGCACGTCCCATGATTGCTACAGAGCTCGTCGCTGTCTGCGTCTTCTTTACAACCATCCGTATTTCCGTCGCAATCGCATCTTTTGCCTGAGTAGTTATCCGTACACACACATTTACCTTCGTTACAGTAACCATGACCTCCACAAGCCTGGAACAACAACTTCAACTGAATCACAAACCTCCGACCTCGACCCCTCGGCCAATCAGTGTTTCCGCGGGGATACGTGCTTTGGTAGGAAAATTTCTAATAGTAAAAATATGCGAATACCTCGCCATTTTCATCCTCGCACATCTTTTTATCCCACTGACAGAATTTACCGCTGTACCTCTCCGAGGAACAATAACACTTGCCGCATTGGCATTCTCCGCAACTGCTACAGATTTCAGTCGTATTTTGTGGGCGGCAATTGTCCATTGGTGTACGACCTTGCGATTCATCTCCTTGACTGCAACCACAATAATCGCCGTAGTGGTCCTCGTTACATTTGCATGTACCGCAGACAAGATCACCATTTTTGTTGCACTGTTCTGAATTTTCTTGATAACTCTGCAGGATAATACGTCAATTTTATTCAGTGAGCGCAAGTAGAAGATGTAGCAGCATCCGCGTACCTCGTGATCTTTCGAATAACAGGGACAGCTACAAATCAAATCGACCTCGACGATCACTTTGTCGACCATACCTCGTGGAAAGATCTCGATCCTCTGCTTGAATTCTTTCGGGTTCTTTGGACATTCCTCGACCTACAAGTTTGATTAGCAAATTTCTGTACAATTATACTTGTCACTTTCACACATCGTTATCATACCTCCACATCAACGAGGTATTCAGCTTCATCTAATTTGCGCATATTATCGCAACTCCTTTTTTTTTCATATTCTGTACTACCTGGACACTTCACCCGGAAGTCTAGGTGGAACATAGTCCCATTCGTGTTGTAAGTCATGCTGACTTTATGCACCAATTTCTAGAACAGAGTCAACCCTACAACATGTCTCAACGTAGCCAAAAGTATGACAAATAGTTTCGTTCGAAAAACTAATCGATATTTGGAAAAAATATAACATCACAATTCTGGCATGACTATTCGTATTCAAAAGAATACAGATAAATTGAATAAGATATGGTAAACTGTGTTGGATGCATTACTCGTACGTAGATAACATCACCTACCGCGTAATACTCTCGTATCAGCCCTACTACTGATTCAGAATGGGAGTCAAGTAAGCCGACTTTGGAATCATCAACTCGTTTGCTCAAGACTTCGTATTCTTCTACGACGTTCTGGGTCACTGCAAAAATGACGTTGATATTCTTCTTTCGTGCCACCCTATTGATCTGTGGAGGATTCCAATAATCCGTCAATGACTGAACTGATGGACCATTGTCCTGCAGACAATACATTCAAGGTGCATACTTGACCAATAGAAGGATAGTCGAGAAGTTCCGCGTGATCGTAGTATCCAGAAGAGTTCAGATGACACTGTTCATCATTTGGCTCGACCAACCCTGCGAGCTGATAAATGACACAGCCATTATTACCAAATTGAAATTCATCCCCATGAGCAAAAATATCATCAGGTACATGCGTTCAAAATGTTTAATTCTTTTTCGTGATTTGAGGGAAATACAAATTCCACATTTTCCCCTGATTCAGCCGTTATGGAATTCTCGCGAGGAACCGTAAGCGAGACGACAAACGTAACTGTGAGAGGAACTTCACCTTGCCATCACCAGCAATGTGGTAAGATGCATCGGTCGAAAAGACGAGCAAATGACGCGCCTCCTCGCGCCATCCAATTTGTTTGGTACAAACGAAAGCTTGAATCATCGCATCCAAACCACCTTCGGGTCCGTCAAGGTTTCCAGAAATTTCAGCTTTTTTGACCTCTTCCTTTGGAAAATGAACAGATACGTTCTATACGATTATCCGAGTTTCTGATGGATTTGAATTTGTTGCTGCATTCGAGCAAGGAGTACACTTCACACGTTGCATTCTTCAGACACTCATAATTGTTTCCTTTCCCTATGCCACTCACCCTGAACAGTGCAATGGTGGAGTTTAAACGCATCTGATTCTTGAATGCATAAGGATGTGCGCACGCATAATTGGTGTCATTCATTTCCTTACTGCAGGATTCACTAAGCCTGTGATATGAACCATGAGTTTGATGATTGGATCAATCCGCATAGAATTCATGGGTAATTTCAAACAAATACCAGTCATTGTTGGTCGTGGTCATCGGAAGAGCAACCTTATCGATGAAACTACCGAAACCGAGACTGAACTTAGAGGTCAGATTACTCATCGCTTTCGCCAGGTCGCCTCCCAGCGTTGACAATTTATCACGATGCTCCACCATTGAATACGACAAATCCATGAGAAAGTACAAGTCGACCGGGTAATCATCTTTGTGAGTGTACTTGATGATGATTCGCTTTTTCTCACCTGAAACATCAACAGGCTTCTTATTCTGTATCTATTGCGCCATACAAATTAGTAAGGAAAATAATATAAAAGTAGGTATGCAACGTGTATACCTTTATACATAGTCATCTTCACGGTAGAAAGGGATAGACTCGGATCTCCAGTAGTAGCTGCCGGAGACGTTACTACGTCGTCTTTGATTCGGCCAACTATCATCTTCGAGGGACACCACTCGTCTAACATTTCACTCGCATATTTCGGTGTAACGCAGCGTTTAGATTTCTTGAAAAATCTTTGCTCTGGGTCCTTGTTAGCGTCCGTAATCGAAACCAAAAAAAAACACAAGATTTCTCATAAATGGAGCTTCTTAGAACTGCACATATGCATCACAGTCCACATTCAATTTTCATAATGATCACTGTAGTGACATGTAAACGCAAAACAAACTGGTCCATTGATACAAAATCTACGAAAATACGAGCGAAGAATATGTTACTTACCTCTCGACTACACCAAACGCAACGTTGGGACTCGATGCACTGGTTACATGAGTTCAGAGTTTCACATTCAGATCTCTGTATGTTCTGGTCCACCTGCCCTCGAGCATGATCGATAATCATGATCAATGTTAAAGAGATGATCAGCACCAACAGGCCTGGGATAGCACGTCCAGCTATCGAATCCATTTGTGAATGTGACGATTAAACTGACCAATACGCTCTGACAGTGAACCGATCGACATCCAACTAGTGATTGTGAAACTAAGGAAAAGATGACCACAATCGAATCATACACGATGTACAAAGGAAATGTTGTCGAGATAACAGAATGTGGTTGATCATATTATTATCGTTGATCTGGTTTGTTCTAGGTTGTCTGAAATCTGTGGCAGCCTATTCTTGCAATCATTTAGGCAACGATGGACCAAATTCCTTCATAAACATCCGATCGTTTCCCACAATTCTTGTTGCTGGAGAATCCTTGAAATCTACAAAAAATTCACAAGCTTAAAGCACATCGAGTTAAAGTCTTTGAAAATTAATGTATGTTTGTGGATAACAAACAGGTATAAAAGTCTACCAATAATTACCAGTTCCAGGTTAATGTCTTCAGTTAACTATGACCGATGACGAAATTTCATACTAAATACATAATTGCTCGAAATAATAAATGAAAATTCGACGAATGTCCACTAATAAGGCATCGCTGACCTTACAAGCAGATGATATTTTCAATTCGATACCAAATACTCACTCACTATATTCTGAAGTTACTACCGCGCTGGCCAAACAATTTTTACAACGTAGTTCAATGTAGAATGTGCCCGAGGATACTTGTACAAGCAGAACTTGTCGTCCCTGTTGTTAGTGTATCCTTGTAATCGTTGTTTAATTTGAATTTTCTGCAGAAACTGAAATTGACTAGCACATAGAGAAAATACGTAGTTGTCTCTCACCCAATTGAACCACAATGAATCACTAGCGATTGCTAGAATGACTATCGTTTATGACACATCCGGGAACTTTCAATCTGCTGGGATAAATCATCGTAACTTCCTCCACCAAAGATTTTTACTGAGGCCGTTATCGCATTAATCAACAACTTCTACATGTGATCACTGTGCGGAAGAGCACAAGATATCCCACGTTGAAGAAGATTTGCAGCGTTGATTGGACTACTCGTCATCCGGCAATTCAACAGCAACGTTCGTGAAACATGGCTCGAACGAGTCGAAATATCATCGAGACAAGTCTTTGACGACACGCACTGGTATGTTAGACCGGCGTAATTGTGAGCTTTTCTCGCCACAAGGCGAGAAAGCGTTGAATCGGGGAACAGAGCGACGAAATTGAATCATCCAAGATTCGTTTCGTCGTCACCATTTATAAGGACGGTACAGAGCAAACGAATGAAGGAATCTCACAAAATTCTGGTCCCATATATGGACGCTTTTCCACAGTTTATTGAATAAAATTTGTCAACAATTTATGAGAATTGCACACTGGCGTCAGACGAGCGAAGTCAGCAAAAATGATCAACATTTTCTAGAAAATACTCGCTGTGTATTGTTATGCATATTTCGCTCCGCGACGCTATTAAGATTAATCTGATACGATGAGCTTGAGTCTGGTATTACTAACGACGGTTTGGAGTTTTACACGCTGATTCGTATAGCAGATGACACGTCGCCGTGTACTATGAATAGTTACTTAGATTACGTTAAGTGATTACCAAATGCCTGAGACAGATTAAATTCGTACCGATCAGACGTGCATGCATATACGAAGCGAAGCTCACCGTGGCTACAAGATGACAAGACACGCGCGCGGACTTCAATCGTGTAAAACTCTGTGATCTTACGCATCCGCAGCTTTGTAAATGAGTCCAACAACGTATTTGCGCGGCTTGACGTTGTTCCGAGCAGATTTGTGCCCTCTGCGTTATGATAAATCTGTACAAGAAAACTTCACGGTATTTACAGTTAATACAAGTATTGAGATGTTGAGATATTGACGTATCACTTTCCAAAAGTGATATAGAACTTTTGGTCGCGCATCTTAAAATTACAGGTAATAATAAACGTTCGGTATCAGTTTAATATTCGAGATACCAACATTTATTCGACTTATGATTACTTATCTCGTAGGATAGATAATGCTGGCCTTCATATGCTTACGTCTTGATCTCCGAGTATTGCCTGGTTTCCACGATAATACACAAAATTCCGGAGGAATACGGAAGTTTCCTGATTTAGCATTTGATCCTGTTGTTGCTTAAGATAAACTATAAATCACGTCTTCCTTGATCTCCATAATCTAAAGCCAACACGTTTCACAAATTCCAGCACAGTTGACAGAAATAAATTACGATAAAATTAATTTGATGAACGAAATGGTCCATCATCAAATCAAACCCTGTTTCTAGTCTTGCTGGAAGGTGGGATTTTGAAAGGTCGACGTTGCTTGAATGTAGAGAGGATTATCACCCTAAAAATGTATAAAGCATTGGTAGATATTTATGCGGAAATCTATTAACAGAATGAGCACGAAAATTACATGAACATCGTTCACGTTTCGTAATATTTCAGCCAAAGTATTGCAGTATTGCATATTTACCGATGGCCATTTCGCAGCAGCCTGTTCTCTCTCAAACTTGGCATATTCTCTAGCATCCCAAACGGAGGTGAGTACTTTGAAAGCAATGAGTATTAGGAGACCAAGTAAAAGAGTTCCCACGACCACACCAATAGCCAAACCTGAAATTATTATCGTGAGCATTTGGCACTGTTGGTGATAAACGTATAATGCGAAATGAAAAATGGAACCATACACACCAAGTACGTCAATAGGGGGAGGACATTCGACTGTTTTCAGGATAGTGAGCTCTATTCTTGGGACGTCGCCATTTCTGGTATCCTTGAAGTGGAATTGATAGATGCAGCCAGTCTCATTAGTGTGGTTGCACATCTGGTATCTGTTCCTTTTCTGGTCTTCGGATAATGTGATGTTGTCGGCCTAAAGATAGAATTGAGCAATGTTGGAACCGGCGTGATCGATGGAACATGATGGTCTTGCGGTACTCACCAACCAGGTATCCCATTCGCCGGGACAAATTGTAGAGCACGGATCATCCGACGGCTTATTGATGGTGGCATTTGCTTGAAGAACTCTACATTCCATGCACTTTCCGTACAGATTGCACGCGCTGTGATAACAATCCTGCGATGGAATAGAATAAACAGGTTCAAATCATTTCATGTCCATGGTGTAACACGTGAAACGCTATACATCATCAAATATTGGAAACCGAACAATGAAATACGAAGCGATAGACAAGAGCCATGCATCGCAGTTCATTCACTCCGTCCATCACCTTGTAGTACCTTAAGGGCAGGAAGTGCTTCTAAGGTTCGTGAACTGTCGATTGACAATCTATGCTCAATAGATGACACATCGGTTGACGATACTCACCGGGCAGTAAGCGCATGTAGATCCATAATGAAACTCATCCGTGTTACACTCGCACTTATTGCACTTGCACGTCCCATGATTGCTACAGAGCTCGTCGCTGTCTGCGTCTTCTTTACAACCATCCGTATTTCCGTCGCAATCGCATCTTTTGCCTGAGTAGTTATCCGTACACACACATTTACCTTCGTTACAGTAACCATGACCTCCGCAAACCTGGAACAACAACTGCAATGGAAAACCAAATCCCCGACGTTGACCTGTTAGTCGTTCAGAAGTCCTACAGGAATATGAGCTCTGGTACGAAGAAATCTGGAATAAGAAATCTACGTTTACCTTGCCATTTTCATCCTCACACGTCTTTTTATCCCACTGACAGAATTTACCGCTGTACCTCTCCGAGGAACAATAACACTTGCCGCATTGGCATTCTCCGTGACTGCTACAGATTTCAGTCGTATTTTGTGGGCGGCAATTGTCCATTGGTGTACGACCTTGCGATTCATCTCCTTGACTGCAACCACAATAATCGCCGTAGTGGTCCTCGTTACATTTGCATGTACCGCAGACAAGATCACCATTTTTGTTGCACTGTTCTGAATTTTCTTGATAACTCTGCAGGATAATACGTCAATTTTATTCAGTGAGCGCAAGTAGAAGATGTAGCAGCATCCGCGTACCTCGTGATCTTTCGAATAACAGGGACAGCTACAAATCAAATCGACCTCGACGATCACTTTGTCGACCATACCTCGTGGAAAGATCTCAATCGTCTGCTTGAAGTCCTTCGGGTTGTCTGGACATTCCTTGACCTACAAGTTTCATTAGCATCAAAGTACTTCAGATAACTGGATTTCTGTGTAAAGAACTTGTCATCATTACACATCGTTATCGTACCGTCACATCAACGAAGAATTCGGCTGTGTCATTTTTGCGCATATTATCGCAAGTTCTCTTTCGTTCGTATTCTTCACTACCTGGACACTTCGCCCAGAAATCAAGATGGAACATAGTCCCTTGCGAGTTGAACGTCATACTGACTTTTTGTACCAGTTTCTAGAACAGAGTCGGTCCTATAATATGTCTCAACGTAGCCAAAAGTATAATAAATAGTATCATTCGAAAAATTAATCTGAATTTCGAAAAAATAAACAATCATAATTCTGGCAAAACTATTCGTATTGAAAATAATACAGCTAAATCAAAAAAGATTTGGTAAACTGTGTTGAATGTATTAATCGTATGCAAATAGCATCACATACCGCGTAATAATTTTGGATCAGCCCGACCACTGATGTGGAAGGGGAGTCAAGTAAACCGACTTTGGAATCATCGATGCGTTGACTCAGAGTTGTGTATTCTCCTACGACGCCACTGGTCACAGCAAAGATGACGTTAATATTCTTCTCCCGGGCCACCCTACTGATCTGTGGAGGGTGCAAATGAACCATAAATGACTAAACTTATGGACCATCGTCGTGCAGTCAATACGATTGCGATGTATACTTGACCAATAGAAGGATAGTCGAGAATTTCCGCGTGATCGTAGTATCCAGAAGAGTTCAGATGACACTGTTCATCATTTGGCTCGACCAACCCTGCGAGCTGATAAATGACACAGCCATTATTACCAAATTGAAATTCATCCCCATGAGCAAAAATATCATCAGGTACATGCGTTCAAAATGTTTAATTCTTTTTCGTGATTTGAGGGAAATACAAATTCCACATTTTCCCCTGATTCAGCCGTTGTGGAATTCTCGCGAGGAACAGTAAGCGAGACGATAAACGTAACTGTGAGAGGAACTTCACCTTGCCATCACCAGCAATATGGTAAGATGCATCGGTCGAAAAGACGAGCAAATGACGCGCCTCCTCGCGCCATCCAATTTGTTTGGTACAAACGAAAGCTTGCATCATGCCATCCAGACCACCTTCAGGCCAGTCAATGTTTCCGGAAATCTCGGCTGCGTTGACCTTTTCCTATGGAAAACACACAGATACGTCTTATACGATTATTCAAATTTGTGATGGATCTGAATCCGATGCTGAATTGGAACAAGGAGTACACTTCACACGTTGCATTGTTCAGACTCTCATGATTGTTTCCTCTCCCTATCCCACTCACCCTAAACAGGTCGATATTAGAGTTTAAAGGCATTTGATTCTTGAATGTATAAGGATGTGCACATGGATGTCTTCTTCCATTGACCACTTGAGAGCATTTGGTCTTAGGCCTGTAATGTGAAACATGAGTTTGATAATTAGACCGATCTTATGCGCAAAGGCTTACGCATTATTGGAAATAGTTACCAATTTTCGTCTGTTTTAGACATCGGCAGGACAACTTTATCGATGAAACTGCCAAAACCTAGACTAAACTTGGAGGTCAAATTACTCATTGCTGTCGCCAGTTTGTTTCCGAGCGTCGATAGGTTGTCGCGATGCGGCACCATTGAATTCGATAAATCCATGAGGAAGTACAAGTCGACCGGGAAATCATCTTTGTGAATGTACTTGATGGTGATTCGCTTTGTCTCACCTGAAACATCACATGCAAACTAAAAAATCTGCATAAAAACCAACCTAATACGCGAAGGCTAATTGAAATTTTCTTGGAAAACCACGCATCCAGATTTGCTACTCCATCCTTCTCATTTTATCTCTAATGTGCAATACCAATTAGTCGTGGAAATAATAATATACATGGATATGTAACATGCATACCTTTATACATAGCCATCTTCACCGATGAAATAGAGAGGCTCGGTTCTACGCCAACTGCTGGGAATAGTATTACGGTAGAATTGATTCGGCCGACTATCATTTGCGATGCACACCACTTGTCTAACATTTCAATCGCATACTTCGGTGTTACGCAACGTTTAGACATCGTGACAGACCTCTGCTCCGGGTCCTTGTAATCGAACATAGTCTGAACAAAAACAACGAGATTTCTCATAAATGCAGCTCACGAAAATCACGAGCAAAGAATATGTTACTTACCTCTTGACTACACCAAACGCAACGTTGGGACTCGATGCATTGGTTACATGAGTTCAGAGTTTCGCATTCCGGACTCTGTGTGGTCTGATTCAGCTGTCCTTGACCATGATCAATAATCATCACTAATATTAAAGCGACGATCAGCACCAAAAAGCCTGGGATGTTACTCCCAGCTAGCGAACCCATTTTTCAATGTGACAATTCGACTGACTCGTGTGCTCTGGCTATATAACGATTAAAATCCAACTCCTGGTCGCGTCACTAAGGAAAAGATGACCACAATCGAAGGATACGCGGTGTACAAGCGATATGGCGTTTAGATAACAGAATGCCAATGATCACATTAACGTCGCTCTGCCATGTTTTCAGTTGTCTGCAATTTACGTCAACGTATCATTGCAATTATTTAAGTAACAAGACACCTAATTCCTTCTGAAACATCCTCTTGTTTCCCACAATTATTGGTACAAAAAAATCTTGATACCTGCAAAAAATTCACAAGCTTAGACCACGTCGACTTAAAGCTTCTGCTAATAAATTCATCTATATTTGCTAATCACCAACAGTTATAAAAATCTACCAATGATCACTAGTTCCGAGGTAGATCTCTTCGATTAACTGTGACAAACGACAAAATTTCGTACTGAATATATCACTGTTCACAATTGTGAATGAAAATTCCACTTATGTCCAATCATAACGCAAATTATTAGTACATGATAATTGCAATTCGATACTATCAACATACTTACTATGTTCAGTAGCGACCAGTTTAATGTCCTAACAATATTTTCATCACAGTTAAGTGTACGATGTGCTCGAGGGTACTTGTAGAAAACAGACCTTCCTTCCCTGCTGTCAGCGCATCTTTGTAAGCGTTGTTTAATTTGAATGTTCTGCAGAAACAGAAGTTGACTTGTACTTGAATAAATACGTAGTGGTCTCATGATCCGTCCAGAAACATGAAATTTGCTAGAGTAAATCATCGTACCTTCTTCTACCAAACATTTTAAGTGGGACGTTCTCACATTAATTAACAACTTCTACATGTTATCGCTGTGCGGAACAACACAAGATGTTCTTCGTTAAAGAAGATTCGCAACGTTGATTGGACTACTCGTCATCCGACAATTGAACAGCAACGTTCGTGCAACATGGCTCGAACGAGTCGAAATATCATCGAGACAAGTCTTTGACGACACGCACTGGTATATTAGACCGGCGTAATTGTGAGCTTTTCTCGCCACAAGGCGAGAAAGCGTTGAATCGGGGAACAGAGCGACGAAATTGAACCATCCAAGATTCGTTTCGTCGTCACCATTTATAAGGACGGTACAGAGCAAACGAATGAAGGAATCTCACAAAATTCTGGTCCCATATGTAGACGCTTTTCCACAGTTTATTGAATAAAATTTGTCAACAATTTATGAGAATTACACACTGGCGTCAGACGAGCGAAGTCAGCAAAAATGATCAACATTTTCTAGAAAATACTCGCTGTGTATTGCTATGCATATTTCGCTCCGCGACGCTATTAAGATTAATCTGAAACGATGAGCTTGAGTCTGGCATTACTAACGACGGTTTGGAGTTTTACACGCTGATTCGTATAGCAGATGACACGTCGCCGTGTACTATGCATAGTTACTTAGATTACGTTAAGTGATTACCAAATGCCTGAGGCAGAGTAAATTCGTGCAGGTCAGACGTGCATGCATATACGAAGCGAAGCTCACCGTGGCTACAAGATGACAAGCCACGCGCGCGGACTTCAATTGTGTAAAACTCTGTGATCTTACGCATCCGCAGCTTTGTAAATGAGTCCAACAACGTATTTGCGCGGCTTGACGTTGTTCCGAGCAGATTTGTGCCCTCTGCATTATGATAAATCTGCACAAGACAACTTCATGGTATTTACAGTTAATACAAGTTTTCAGATGTTGAGAAACTGACGTAGCACTTTCCAAAAGTGATATAGAGCTTTTGGTAGCGCATCTTAAAATTAATGGTAATAATAAACGTTCGGTATCAGTTTAATATTCGAGATACCAAAATTTATTCGACTTATGATTACTTATCTCGTAGGATAGATCATGCTGGCCTTCATATGCTTACGTCTTGACCTCCGAGTATTGCCTTATTCCCATAATAATTTTAAAAATCCCATAAAAATAAGGAATGTTCCTCACGCATCGAATTTAATGACGATACGAGGTATACCCTACGATAATTTGACTCTGTGATCACTTAACCCTTCGGTACTCGCGCGGGTCGTAATGACCCGAGCTACTATGTGTTAAGATAAAATGTGTAAAAACCGCAAGTACTGAAGGGTTGAGATGAATAATAAATTACGTGTTTCTTAATCTCCATAATCTAAAGACAACGCGTCTCGAAAATTCTTTTTGTCGCGATTGACAGGAATGGATTACATTAAAACCCGTTTGATGAACGAAATGATGCATCGCCATATCAGACTGAAAATATTATGGTCCTCTTGACAAGTTGATTTTCCAATGAGATGTCCATCGTCTCTTCGTGTTCATAATTATCATGTCTGCTGTGACATTATTGTGTTCAGAGAACTAGACCGCATGAAAAACTTCATGCTCAGCATAAGGTGGATGCGGAAACAAAGAAAAGCGAAATATTGATATCGATTGCTTTTCTTTGCTTGCCGTATCTTCCTGTGTCTAGTTTTTGCGGAAGGTGGGATTTTGAAACGTCGAGGTTGCTTGAATGTAGAGAGGATTATCACCCTGAAAATGTATAAAGCATCAATAGATATTCGTACAAGTCTCTATGAAAAGAAGAAATATGAAAACGACATGAACATCGTTCACGTTTCGTAATCGAAGCGGCAGAGTTTTGCAGCGTGTGAATTAATTACCGATTCCCATTTCGCGGCAGCCCGTTCTCTTTCAAACTTGGCATATTCTCTAGCATCCCAAACGGAGGTGAGAACTTTAAAGGCAATGAGAATCAAGAGACCAAGTAATAGAGTTCCAACGACGACGCCGATAGCCAAAGCTGAAAACATTTTCATGAGCATTTGGCATTATCGATGATAAATGTATGATGCGAAACGAGAAATGGAATCATACTCACCAAGTACGTTAGCAGGGGGAGGACATTCGACTGTTTTCAGGATGGTGAGCTCTATTTTTGTGACGTCGCCACTTCCGCTATCCTGGAAGTGGAATTGATAGATGCAGCCAGTCTCGTTGGTGTGGTTACACATCTGGTATCTGTTCCTTTTCTGGTCTTCGGATAATGTGATGTTGTCGGCCTAAAGATAGAATTGAGCAATGTTGGAACCGGCGTGATCGATGGAACATGATGGTCTTGCGGTACTCACCAACCAGGTATCCCATTTGCTGGGACAAATTGTAGAGCACGGATCATCCGACGGCTTGTTGATGGTGGCATTTGCTTGAAGAACTCTACATTCCACGCACTTTCCGTACAGAGTGCACGCGCTGTGGTAACAATCCTGCGATGGAATATAATAAACAGGTTCAAATCATTTCATGTCCATGGTGTAACACGTGAAACACTATACATCATCAAATATTGGAAATAGAACAATGAAATACGAAGCGATGGACAAGAGCAATGCATCGCAGTTCATTCACCCCGTCCATCAACTTGTAGTACCTTAAGGGCAGGAAGTGCTTCTAACGTTCGTGAACTGTCGATTGACAATCTATGCTCAATAGATGACACATCGGTTGACGATACTCACCGGGCAGTAAGCGCATGTAGATCCATAATGAAACTCATCCGTGTTACACTCGCACCTATTGCACTTGCACGTCCCATGATTGCTGCAGAGTACGTCGCTGTCTGTCTTTTCTTTACAACCATCCGTATTCGCGTCGCAATCGCATTTATCGCCTGAATATTTATCCGTGCATAAACATTGACCATTGGTACAATTACCATGACCTCCGCAAACCTGAAACAACAACTTCGATTGAATCGACCCAACCTCCGACCTTGACAAAAAGGTCATTCAAAGATTCTACGGGGATAGGTGCTTGGGCAGGAAAAATTCTGAAATTAGAAGCATACGGTTACCTTGCCAGAATCATCCTCGCATCCTTTTTCATCCCACTGACAGAATTTACCGCTGTACCTCGGCGAAAAACACACACACTTGCCGCATTGGCATTCTCCGAGATTGCTGCAAATGCCAGTCGTATTTGAAGAGCGACAACTGTCCATTGGCGTATTATTTTGCAATCCATCTTCTCGACTGCAACCACAATCATCGCCGTAGTGATCCTCGGTACATCTGCATGTACCGCAGACAAGATCACCATTTTTGTTGCACTGTTCTGAATTTTCTTGATAACTCTAGAGGATGATATGTCGAATTTATTCAGTGAGCGCACGTGCGAGTTGCGGTATCATTTATGTACCTCATGATCTTTAGAAGTACAGGGACAACTGCAAATCAACTCAACCTCCAGTATCACTTTTTCGGTCATACCTCGTGGGTAGAACTGGATCTTCTGAATGATGTCTTTTGGATTTTCTGGACATTCCTTGACCTATATGTTTGATTAGCGTTAATAGAATTTGAATAACTGAATTTGAGCGAAATTATATTTATCATTTTTAAACATCGTTATCATACTTTCACATCAACGAGGTATTCAGCGGTGTCGCCTTTGCGCATATTATCGCAACTTCTCTTCTGCTCATATTCTGTACTACCTGGACACTTCACCAAGAAGTCAAGGTGGAATATAGAACCTTGCGAGTTGTACGTCATGTTGACTTTATTCACCAATGTCTAAAATAGAGTCGTCACCATAATACATCTCAAAATATGACACATAGTTATCAATCGAAAATGTAATCGAAATTTCGAAAAAAGAAATGATCACAATTATGGCAGGACTATTTGTATTCAACAGAATACAGCTAAATTAAATAAACCATGGTATACTGCGTCGAATAAATTATTCGTACGCTGGTAGCATGACATACCGCGTAATAATCCTTGATCAGTTCTACCACTGATTGGGAACTGGAGTTGAGTAAACCAACCTTGGAATCATCGATACGTCTGCTCAGGTTTGCGTATATATCTGCAACGGCCTGGGTTACTGCGAATATGACGTTAATATTCTTCTTCCGTGCCATCCTACTGATCTGTGGAGGGTTCAAATGAAACGTAAATGAATGAACCAATGGATCATCGTCATGTAGACAATACAGTTAGGATGCATACTTGACCAATAGAAGGATAGTCGAGAAGTTCTGCGTGATCGTAGTATCCAGAAGAGTTCAGATGACACAGTTCATCATTTGGCTCGACCAACCCTGCGAGCTGATAAATGACACAAACATTATTACCAAATTGAAATTCATCCCCATGAGCAAAAATATCATCAGGTACATGCGTTCACAATGTATAATGCTTTTTCGTGATTCTAGGAAAATACAAATTCAACATTTTCCCCTGATTCAGTCGTTACGGAATTTTCACGAGGAACAGTAAGCGAGACAAGAATCGTAACTGTGAATGGAACTTTACCTTGCCATCACCGGCAATATGGTAAGATGCATCGGTCGAAAACACGAGCAAATGACGCGCCTCGTCGCGCCATCCAATTTGTTCGGTACAAACGAAAGCTTGCATCATCGCATCCAGACCACCTTCAGGCCAGTCAATGTTACCGGAAATCTCCGCTCTGTTGACCTCTTGCTTTGGAAAATATACAGATCCATTTTTGTGATAGATTCAGATTTGTTGCTGAATTCGAGCAAGGATTACATTACCACGCGGTGCATTGTTAAGGTACTCGTAATTGTTTCCTTTGCTTATCCCACTCACCTTGAACAGGTCAATGTTGGAATTTAAAGGCATCTGATTCTTGAATGAATAAGGATGGGCACACGGATACGTCGTGTTATTGATTACAACATGGCAGAATGTGCTGAACCTATAATGGGAAATATGAGATTCATTATTAAATCCAATGGGCGTAAGCTCACGGATAATTTGAAATAATTACCATTCATCGCTTGTCGTAGTCATTGGAAGAGCAACCTTATCAATAAAACTGCCGAAACCTAGCCTAAACTTGGAGGTCAAATTGCTCATCGCTTTCGCCAGGTCGCCTCCGAGCGTCGACAACTTATCACGATGCAGCACCATTGAATTCGACAAATCCATGAGGAAATACAAGTCGACCGGGTAATCTTCTTTGTGAGTGTACTTGATGGAGATTTGCTTTTTCTCACCTGAAACATCAACAGGCTTCAAATACACGAGGATTAGCTGAAGTTTTCTTGGAGAACCCAGCATCCAGACTTGCTCTTCCATCCTTCTTATTCTGTATCTATGGCTCACTACACATTGGTAATGGAAATAATAATATAAATGTACGTATGTAACGTGTATACCTCTATACATAGCCGTCTTCGACACTGAAAGGGAGAGACTCGAATCTCCAGTAGTAGCTGATGGAAATGGTATGTCGTCTTTGATTCGGCCAACCATCATTTTTGCAGGACACCACTCGTCTAACATTTCACTTGCATATTCCGGTGTGACACAACGTTTAGATTTCTTGAAAAATCTTTGCTCTGGGTCCTTGTTAGTAACCATAATCGAAACAAAAGAAAACAAGATTTCTCATAAATGCAGCTCCTTACAATGGCACATATGCATCACAGTCCACATTCAATTTTCATGATAATCACTGTAGTGCCATGTACACGTAAAACAAACTGTTCTATTGATACAAAATCTACGAAAATACGAGCAAAGAATATGTTACTTACCTCTCGACTACACCAAACGCAACGTTGGGACTCAATGCACTGGTCACATGAGTTCAGAGATTCGCATTTCAATCCCTGAGTGTTCTGATTTGCCTGCCCTCCAACATGACCGATGATCATGACCAATGCTAAAGAGATGACCAGTACGAAAAAGCCTGGGATGGCACGCCCAGCTATCAAATCCATTTTTGAATCTGAGAATTAAACTGACCGATATGCTCTGACAGTGTAACGATTTAAATCCAACTTGTGATCGAGTCACTAAGAATAAGATGACCACAATCGCCGGATATGTGGTGTACAAAGGAAATGGTGTTACGATAACAGAATGCTGATAATTAAATTATCATCATTTTACTTTGTCCTCGGTTGTCTTAAATCCACATCAACTTATCCTTGCAAATAATTAGGCAATGAGCGACCCTATTTTTTCTGGAACATCTGATTGTTCCCTGCAATCACTGGTATAAGACAATCTTTGATACCTGCAAAAAATTCATAAGCTTATAACACATCGACTCAAAGTCTCCGCAAATAAATTCATGTATATTTGCCAATCACCGGCAGATATAAAATTCTACCAACGATTACTAGTTCCAAAGTAGATCTCTCCGACTAACCATGACAACCGACGAAATTTTGTACTGACCATATCACTGTTCAAAATTGTGAATGAAATATCTAATCATAACGCAGCACTAACTTCATCAATACTCCGTAGCAACCACTTTAATGCCCGAACAATATTTTCAACGCAGTTTAATACACAGTTTACTCGATACTCAGTATTCGTAGAAATCAAGGAAATCAGAAGTTACGTCCCTGCTGTCAGTGCATCCGCGTACACGTTGTTTAATTTGAATGTTCTGCTATAACTGAGTTTGACATGTAAGTACTTGAATCAAAAATACCTGGTGGTCTCTCGCTCGACTACACCACAATGAATCAGTACCTGTTGCGAGAATCATCGACAAATCATGACACATCCCTAGAACCTTCAATTTGCTGTAATGAATCATCGCGACTTCTTTTGCCAAAGAATTTTGGTGGGGCGTTCCTGCATTAATTAACAACTTCTACATGTGATCACTGTTCAAAATAAAACAGGATGATGGCCCGAAATATGATATTACATCTTATTTCTAGCATTGAGCCGGTATTCGCATGGTATTCGCCGCCGCATCGAAAAATCCAGCGTTATCTGATCCATTCGCGGTGTCGTGAATGTGCAAAGTAAATAAATGTGTCAAATGCCATAATGTGCCGATGGGTGTGTTTTGACTAAAGCACTAAAGCATCATTCACAATTGGCTTAGGGCAGTGGTCGTGCAGAACTTAGTGCGGTGCATAAGATTGAAACGTTGGATTCCATTGCATGGGTCACAGTAGATTAGTGCCACCTACAATCATCTACCGTGAACCATGCAATGGAATCCGACGTTTCAATCTTCTACGCCGCACTACGTTCTGCACTACCACTGTACTAAGCCAATTGTGAACCTATGTAAAGCTCACCTGCAACTTTCGATATTTTAAATAATTTATATACCGAAAAATTGCTCCCGATTTGCTCCCAATTGCTCCGTACTTTTTATTATTTGCTCCCGCATAGATCCGGAGAAAAACGAAAAAAACTGAAATCTAGAGGAATATTTTGAGCTCCGTTTTTGGCTAAGCAAAAAGGATTTGAAGGATCATCTGTACGTTAAATGATTGTTCCCTATATGCACTTAATTGCTCCACTCACAGATATAATAAATGCGTATTCGTTATGGAAAAAATGGAAAAATGCGTATCGCGTAACTTGCCTCGGCCAATCAGCAAACCGCTATTCCGTTCTATTGTCGTTCGGAAAGCTCGTGTGAGCTCACATGATCATATAGAGTGGGACATGGATGATTGGGCATAGGTATACGGACGGAACGAATCAGAAAACTATTACTTTCTTATCGCTTCAATTCGCACCACCTTTATTTTTAATTGCTCCCTCGTATTCACGAAGGTATAAAAGGATTAACGAGCTCGATGACAACATAACCCTAGTTCTGATTGGAATAAAAACGTCCATATATTTGGCAGATGAAAAAATTACGGAGCAAATAGGAGCAAAATAAAAAGTACGGAGCAAATACGAGCAAATCGGGAGCAATTTTTTGGTTTATAAATTATTTAAAATATCGAAAGTCGTAGGCCAGCTTCACATAGGGGTTCAGAACACACCCGATTGCACCCAATGTTGATCGCTGTTAACCGATCGAGGCAGATTGTACCGATCGGGAAAAAAGTTGAACGTCAACGCGACGCAATAGAATGACATTACACAACATAAATACAACATAAAGATTGTATCAGCTACCTATTAACCTCGATGTACGAGTAAAATCAGTTAATATTCTACAAAATTAACCGCAAGGAATTCACAAATATATACATTGACAATGCGGTCAGTTATGTTTTCGCGGAATGATGCCTAGATGGCAGCACTAGTCATCTTAATTCAGAATGGCCGTTTTCCCGCGCACTCGGGTATTGCTCATTTAAAATAATCGAAGAAACCGCATTCCCCGATGCAACCATTTGACAATGACTGTTAATTTTTAAAAAATCAAACAAAGGGATAGCAACACAATTATTCAGCGTTTTCATTTATTACACGATTTTATTTTTTCAATTTAGTTACATATTCCACATCCCCGATACGAATTTCAGGTGATTTTCACAATTAGATATTTTCAGAATTATTACGTCGATTATTCGATTATTTCTTCGTTTATTCATAGCATTTATAGCGTAACAGAAATCGCCCAGGTGCTAAAGATTTGTAATTTTTTTATGAATCCGTTTGATCTCTCTTTCAAGCTCCTCTGTCACCTCGTATGCTCGTTTATTTTCGACGAAAAGTGACTCCCTCGAGTTGAATCTGCGCATAACAACTTGTTTATGGATGCATCCCGCCTTATTTTTCGTTGTTTCTTATTTTTGCCGGCATTTTTTCGCTTTGGTTCATCTTTTCGTATTTTTTATTATAGAAACGAATGATTTTCCATTTACGGACCACGTCCGATCTGACAGCAGACCTCGCAAAATAGATTACTACTCACAATATGTCTTTCAAAGTATTCAGTTCCATCACAAATTCCCCTTTAGAAGCATCGATCCCATCGTCCTCCAAACAATATTTGACCTTCAGAGATCGTATTTCATCCTCAACTTTCTTCATCTCTTCGCGAATTCTTCCAGTTTCCCCACGAATTTCTACGATGCTTCGTGAAAGTTCGGCATTACTCTGCAACATCAGATGAAAATGAGGTAGTTTCACGACGACTCATCTCTTAATTTCAGATTCCATTCGTTTGCCTCGATATCGTACTCACGTAAGTCGTTATGGCGTTCCGGAATCGAAGTGTTATTTCCGCGGCTTGTTTTTCGAAATTTTCCCTGAAATTGAGGAAAACAAAGACCCAATTACGTTTTTGCACCGTTGGCAAGGTGTATATATTCTCACACGTCGCGACAACGTTGTTCTTCGCTCGAGGTATAATCCGCTCGAATCTTATTGACTTGTTCCATCTTTTTCATTATTTCATTGCGTTCGATTTCGATTTTTCCTTCAAACATCTTCGCTTGCTGATTCAACGCTGCCAATTCGTTGTCCAATTTGTCCTCCTTCTTGTGCAGATATCCGCACCTTCTTGACAGGTTTTCCCATTTTGTTCTCAAAACTTCGTCTTGTTCGCCAAGCTGCGAACACTTTTACCAACTACGTAGTATATTATAATCATAGACTTATGCATGAATAGACCCGATCTTGTTTGGGCGGCCGTGGTTTCCAATCGTACGTGCAGTCCGCACATTCGCAGCATTTGAATGTTCGGTATCGCTCGGCTCGATTCGGAAATCCGAACGTTGGCTATCACCACTGGCTATCACACATGTGGGGCCGGGCGATTGATAACCTTGAACGATGCCGAACGGTGCTTCGGTCTCGTTCGGTCGTCCGAAACGTTCCGAAGCGAGTCGAACGCTTTGCGCCACACCGACATGCCGCTGCTCGATTGTAGTGGTGCACGCTCAGTCCCACTCAGTCCCGTTTCTGGCAGCACAGCCTTGGACGAGAACCTATGGTGCCGGCAGGTGCCGGCCAGTGCCGACGATATGTGCGAACCCCTCTGCCTCTCTCGCACAATGGGTATGATGGGAGGCGATGAGAATGGACGTATATATCTATATCGCCTCCCACGATATCCATTTTTTTAAATCCACCAAGCATACTCATGGTACGAGAAAGACGGACAGGTTCGCGCGTATCGTCGTCACCGTAGGTTCTCGTCCATGGCTATCCGAACAAGACCGGGTCTATTCAAATATACGTCTATGAATATGATCATAGACTTAATTATGCTTATGATTATGATTAGAACTATGATTGTGATCATAGACATAATTATGATACGCGTGCTCGCCCCACTCATAGCTACACTCGAGCGCTAACTACACGCCGTGTAATAACATATTATCACAACATATTATTTCAAAATCTAAATCCGTTTTCGTGGTACACGAGAACTGAATACGGTGAAATACAAAATATAGAATCACGTGTGATATTCATTTTTTGCGTACCGTCATTATTTTCGCATCAATTTTCGATCGGATCTCAGCTGTTACTTTGTTTTGGTCATTTTCAAATATCTGTGCCATCGCTATCGGGTATTTTATTCCGTTTCTTTCGTAATTGTCGGAGATAACGCGCGAATGACGTTTATTTTTATACCAGAATCGAGAAACGTAAAAGACAGACTGATACAGTCAACGTAGTTTGCTCTGTAGGCGATGTCATTTGTTTTTCGAGCGTGGCGCTATGAAAATTACCCTCATTCCATGAAATAATGAATTAATTATAAATGATAATAATAAATAATAAATAAATTACCCTTACTCCGTGCCTTATTCCTTATTCCAGATACGTTGTATAAACGTTTGAAAACCTATGCACGGGTACCAACATTGTACCTTAAAATTATTGCTGAGAATATACCAAATATTTGCTCCTCGAATATGTGTTCTTCAAGGAAACAGGATCTTATTGTAATAGATAGTCTCAAAATGTTAAATTGTTATTATTCTACGACTTTACGATAAATTAATATCATTTTCGTGTTATTATCGCTAAAAACGGAAAAATGGAGCAAACTTATTTTTCATCTTATTATCAAATCACCACTGATGACAAAAAAAATACAGTAAAAAAATAACTACAAGATCTAAATGAAAATTCAGGTATAGAATAGCAAAATGTACATTATATTTCTGAGGTAAATAAAATTAAATACATTTATGAATTGGAAACCGCGTGGTTAAGTTTAATTTCTAATAACTAGGTCCTCGGTTTGCTCTGAAGTTTATTGTTGCCTTGATTACCTCCTCGGCCGAGAGGAGCAGGACCTCGCCCTCCACGTCCGCCAAACGTTCCTTCGAAGCAAACGAATACCAGAAATTAAATTTGAAATTGTTAGAATATCATTGCAATTGTTAAAGTAACACAGAATATTCTCGAGTGATCTGTTTTTAATTCAGGGTTGATTATACCTCGACCACTGCCACCTCCACCACGTCCACCTCTTTGATTTTGCCCGCCGCGCCCCTTCATCTCTCCTCGCCCTCTAGACTTCATCTGTACGTCTTCTTTTACCATATCTATAACTTCATCAGGTATTCGTAGATATTTTATGGTACTTCCTCTGATATAGCATTCCGGCATTCTCCAGAATTTGTCACCGTCCTACGACAAATCCATAAAGCTTGATTTCTTCCGTGAAACGACATGATTGCAAAGATAAGTCAACCTACCCTCGACGTGCATATAACCTCCCTAAGATTAATATTCATCCAATTATCACAGCTGACTAAATGACCGTTGTAAGTCTCGCCATTCTTCAACTCGACGAGCTGTAAATAATATTCGATCAATGTCTACGATGCTAGCAATACTTGATTAATTTGACGAATATTTTTAGGTTAACTTTACCATAGGATGATTTTGCGCTGTCCTCAATAACGAAAGTGGTAGCTGTAACGTTTAGAAAATTTACGCAATTATTATATATTTCGACGAGTAAATCAATAATGCTTTATCAAATCTGTTAGACTAACCATTTTCCACTGATTTTATATTGAAAAACAAATGAATTTCAAACGTTTGTTGCAAAACTCTCGATTCAGAATCGATACCTGCTTTTTCGATAGTCGACTGTCAGATTTTTTCCCGCGTACGAGAATCGTAAGCGTGCTGTCTGCGGTGTGTTCCACCTATTCAGTAAAGTTGCGCCGCGGAATGCGCAGTAGTTCGGAGATGCGCAATCGTCTCTGCTTAGAACGCCATCTTTTTTGAGTGCGTTCCGAACCCGTAACTGCCTGTAACCATGGAGACTATTCTCCATATGCACTAATGTCTGGGAAACCACTCGTCCGCAGGTTGTCTGCTATGCATAGTTCGGTAGCTCCGTGGTAGCGCTCCCATGTATAGCAGACAACGTGCCTCAAGGCCGCAGCCAGCGGCGGTGAGGCGGTTAGGGAGTCCAACTCCCCCCGCTCCCCGCGAAACTGCAAAATTTATCATGGATATTAGTGTTTTGGGTTTAAATTAAAATCCCCCGTTCTGCACTGACGCACCCGTCTCCCGCCCGCCTCGCCGAAAGGTTTTCTTGGCTACGGCCTTGACGTGCGGACGAGTGGGATTCCCAGTGCGCAGCTCAGTTACGGGTATGGAGAATGATCTCCATGGTTACAGGTAGTTAGGGTTCCGAACGCACTCAAAAAAGACTGCGTTCTAAACAGAGACAATTGGACTTCTCAGAACCACTGCGCATTCTCCGGCGCAACTTTACGGAATAGGTGGAACACAACCTCAATCGAGCAGCGGCATGTAGGTGTGGCGGAGAGCGTTCGACGAGCTTCGGAATGTTTGGAAGACCGAACGAACCCTAAGCATCGTTCGGGTTCGTTCGCCACCCAATGAAGCTGCGCGATTGATAACTGATCGATAACCGAACGACGCTTCGGGTCCGTTCGGTCTTCCGAGACATCCCGAAGCGAGCCGAACGCTCTGCGCCACACTGACCTACCCCTGTTCGATTGTGTGGGGCATGGTTGATCCACGTTCTGACAATACAGATCGTAGGTATTCCATTGGGTAGTTAACAGCAACTCCATCAAACTCCATTGAGCGTCGCAGTGATTGTTTCTAGTGGAAATACGAAATAACCGTCCTACGGAGTTAGCATTATCTCCTGAAACAATTGAAAGACAAGCAAACAAACGCAACTGAACGATGGAAAAAGTCGGGAAATTTTTGAAAAGCATGTATCAGGATTCATTCAAATGGTGAGTCACAATTAATTGCAGTGCAGCCGGATCGCGGACCGAGCGCGTCCCACACAATCAAACAGTAGCACGTTGGTGTGGCGCAAAACGTTCGACTCGTTTCAGAATGCTTCGGAAGAGCGAACGTGCCCGAAGCATCGTTCGGCAGCGCTCAAGGTTCGAATTGCTTAGCCCCTCCATGTGATCTGCCGGTTACCACACACGAAAAGCAGCGGTCTATCTGTGTGATAGCCAACGTTCGGGTCTCCGAATCGAGCCGAGCGGATCCAAAACATTTAAATGCCGTGAATGTACGAACTGTGTGTACTTACGATTGAAAATCTCATCTTATTGCCTTTTTTCGCAACGTGAGATGTGAGACTCGACTGAGTCAGGAAATGAAACATAATCAACCATTATTTCATCAATATAAGTCATTTCTTGCCAGGTTGGAAATCCGTTTCACGCGATTTCCAATCAATCGGTTTGAAGGATTTAAGGATTTAAAAGCCTTCTTACGTGCTGTTGTGGTGTCCCTGGTAGGCATAATCCACGTTGAAGGTTGCAGTAACCCAAAATGAGATAGGAAAATCTGGAATGTTCAGTAAATGACTGCGTATTCTCGTATTCGTCAAAGATTAACATCAAGAAACGCCTTGTGAATTTCACCAATCAGTAACCAAACCTCGATCATGCAACCAGAGATTTCTATTTGCTCTGGGCATGAATATAGAATTTTGTGTTACAATGTCTATCAAAACTAGTTCAATATAAAAGCAGCTCTAGTTTCCAGTTGCAACTCAGTCTTGTGAAGTTCATTAAATTGCCAAGATCATTACTCATGTAGGTGTAAAGTTCAATTTAAATAGCGGTACTTTCATTATACTAATACAATTATCGTGTGTTTAATTAATTCTGGTAATGGTAATGTGCTACTTCTAAATTTGGTTATTTTTTTAATTCTTCAAAATTTTTGAACTGCTGTGTGCCTTGTTTTCACTAACATTGTTTGGTGTTACTTCCAAAATTGAAGTATTCTGATCGTTTCTTTTACATTGTATAATTGTGTAGATCGAAATATTGGGGTGTTTTAGGTTTTTTACTTTTCGTTTGTCGATTGTTGTTTCCGTTTGTCACTGATATCGCACGATTGGTGCTGATCATATCATTTTCATTGTAATTGAATATCAGAAATAGATCCGTCCAAGCCGTGAAATAAAATATCAAAAATGTCAACATCAATGGTATGATGATCATGCGGAATGGAGACTAGGGTTAGGGAAATAACTGGAGATGATATGAAGTATTATTGCGCTTCATGTAATTCTACGATGTCGTGTGAACATTCTCAAATAGATAAGCACTCCAAATCAGGGTTACATTTGAAAAAATTAGAAGCATTAGATTTTGATAGTTTGGTTGTATCTGCCAACATTGGGTCATGTGCTTCGGCAGCAAGCATTCATGAGTAAATTTCAACTTCTTCTTCAGATAGTTTGCAAACCTTGAATGCAATTTGTTTTAGCAGGTCGGTTATGAAATGTAGAAATGAGAGTGTCACCAGGATAACAATCACTAGGGATGATTTGAAATTAATGTCATCTAAAAATTTGTATTCACAAACTGAGCAACCACCAAAGAGTAGGTTAAATATACATTCATGTGAAAATGATTGTGATTGGGATGTGTATGAATACTTGAAGTAAGGTTTTTTAGGTATTTAAGAATTAAGGAAAGTTGATATGGAAGAAAAAGTTCTCGCCAAGTATAGCGCGATCGATTGGAAAGGGCGTGAAACGGATTTTCAACCTGGTGAGTAATGATTTATATGGATGAAAAAATGGTTTATTTTGTTTCATTTGCTGACTCGGTCGAGTCTCGCATCCACGTTGCGCGAAAACGCAATGAGATGAGATTTGCAATCGTAAGTACGCTGAGTTCGCACATTCATGGCATTTAAATGTTCGGATTCGCTCGACTCGATCCGGAGACCCGAACGTTGGCTATCACACAGATGGCCCGCTGCTTTTCGTGTGTGGTAACCAGCAGATCGCATGGTGGGGCTGAGCAATTCGTAACTGCCGAGCGATGCTCGGGCGCGTTCGATCTTCCGAAGCGACCCGAACGCTTTGCACCACACCGACGTGCTGCTGTTTGATTGTGTGGGGTACGGTCGGTCCACGATCTGGCTGAACTAGCTAAATGTAGTATCGAAATCTAACCTCAAAAAAAAATTCATCTGTCATAAGTTGCAGATATCTCGCTTACACATTGACGAATGGAATGGAAACTATACAAAAACCCATACTCATAGATTGTATAGAAAATTTATATTGTGTCAATCTTTGATTTAGGTCTCTGGTTAAGAGCGTCGCCGTCTTCGCATTAGGAGTACGAATCGCTTTGGAATGTCGAGGAGTCGACTTGATGCCTCCTATTTCAGCGTAACGCATCTCACCGCGATATCGACGATTAATTTTATTGATATTTTACAACCTCGGAACAATCATGAGCGAACGTCATAGAAATATCATACCATATTGTACAAATGTATCGTTAGGTTGATAAAATGTTATTCCATATCGATGTTTATTTTTGCATGTCTCCCCTTGCCTCTCGTAAAATGGATCAACCATTGTTGAAAATAAAAAAATTCAGACGGAACATCAATAATTTCAGGGTGCTCAAGCATATTTCAGACGACGAAATACATATAAGAAGTGAATACACGAATGACAAAATCATGCCGGTTGATTTCTAACATACATAACATTGTCGATGAGGAGAGACCAGCTAGTATACTGCATCTTACTGAGATGCCAACATTAGTAATGTCGGTCTGACCCGGAATATTTACTTAGGACTCGGTAGTGTTTTGTTAAATACTGGTTTTAAAAATGTCTCGGTAAAATCATGTTCGAATTTCTCACGAGCGAGTTCTTTGAATCGAGGTTCTTATATAATATCACATATCATTGCTTTATTTCATTATTTTCTATCACTTATTTGAAATTTACAAAGAGATAATAATTGCGCCAACAGTTAACAATAAATTTTTAGAGCTTAAATGTATAATCTCAGGTTCGCATCGTACAACATCAAACGAATTTGTAAACGCTATACTCTACTGATTGAAGAAACCCATTGAGATTCCAAGCGTACAAAAGCGGTGTACGCTTTACAATAAAAGTGAAGAACAACAAGTGCCAATGTAAAAAATAGACTCTTATTTACCATCTGTCTAGCCAGACCATCGTTTGGTCTTTCAAATTTTATTTCGCCCAAGTGAAGCAACGTCAGTCGTGTAAAAATCAAACGTAAACGCTTCAATTTACACAGTCAGACTGCCTTGAACTCTAATAATGTACATTAAATTGAATTTCTGCAAGTGCAAGAAATTGTTAAGAAATAAAGTATATAGGAATCTCGCATAATGGGATCACAGAGATAAACTTTTATGAAAATTTCGACAACATTGTTTGGCTCGTCTTTATAAGCTTATTAATTAAGGCGCTAATGAATGCCCACATAAATTTCATATCAAACAAAATACTTTATTCCAGAAATAAAGTTTTGTACGGCATGAAAATAAGAGTTATTCAACGCAGGTGATAAGTATCATTCTTCAATATTATTCTTCATTTCTGAGCGTTATTTGAGAACGAATGAGATATCTTAAATCTAATATTGAAAACGAACGCACGACTAGTCCAACTACAATGTTCTTCGTTGTGATCGGCGTGTTTAAATCTGTATAAATAAGTTAGCAATCAAAAACTTTACACAGTAAAGTTTAATACAAGTTCGAGAAGATATGCTACAGCCAAGACTGAACTCAATATGGAAAAAGTTTTCTGTCATTCAGTTGCACGTTCAGCAAATGTTTCGGTAGAACGAAATTCGTCATTCAGTTTTGCGATCAGGTGAGTTTTTTGACGGTCCAATAGCAAATGTCTTCCTACGAACGTCGAGGCGCACGCTTTTGCTTTCGTGACTGTACATGTGACGAGTTTGATCAGCTCGTCGCTTGAACGTCGCGTTACAAATATCGCAGATAAACGGTCTTGAATCTGAATGAACGGGAATGTGCTGTTTAAGTTCGAATGATGTTTTGAATCTTGACGAACATATCGGACAGTTGTAAGACCTCGCATCCAAATGTACAGCACTGTGTTGACATAGAGTCTTTTTGCAGGTAAACTGTTTCCCGCAAACCTCACAAATAAACTTTGTCTCCATGTCGATCTTATGAACTGTCATATGACTAATGAGATTGTGATATGGAAAACACACTTTTCTACATACTGGACACTGATTACGTTTTTTCGGTTTCCGGTTTTTTGATCCTGGTACAACAGGCGGTACAGGTTTTGAATCAACTTTATTAACAATGAACGATTTTTCTTGTTCATGAATACTCATGTGACGACGAAGCCAACTGGCATAAATAAATCTCGAACCGCATTCTTCACAGCGATGTGACCCTTTATGCACACGAACACTCGAAAAGTGTTGCTGGAGATTCCTTGTTCTTCTAAAAGAAGTATCACATTTCGAGCAATCAAGCAGTTTTTGGCCAGATTCAGCGGACTCATTGCTGGTTTTCCCTCTGGATGATTGACGCCGAAGCGGTTTTCGACACCTTGATGCGTGCTCATCACGTTCCACGGGACTTACAAAGTTCAACCGACAATCTAGACACTTAAAAACCCGAACTAAAGAGGAAAAATTACTCTATTGATATCATGTATAAATAATCAGTCGAATTCCGTCAATCTTCTTCATAACTGTACATACCGGGTAACGGTTTTTGTAATGTATCAAAATACCGAGATACATCAATTCCCAACTCCTTGGCATACTCGTCATCGTAGAACACATACAGTTCACTGTAGGGTGGAATATCACGTAGAACTGCATAGTAGACTTCGTTTTTGTACTGGTAGGCAATTAGATTTTGTTCTCGAAAATTTCTAGCACTGTTTACATAACGCATCCAGTTGCTCTTACTCGGATCGGACGCATCAATGTAACAGACCTTCTTACCAGTTGGCGTCTTCACAATTTTCTAAACGTAACAAATGAATAAAAACTCCAAACTCTGATTCAAAGAATTTTCCTGTAACTTTTAAGGGAGATTGACCGTCACCTGCCAACCGTAGGATGATGCCGCAGGTTCAGTGAGCAGACGTCCGGAATAGGGGCCAAAACACGAACGAGCAGCAATGGTTTCAGTACTCCAAACACCAAGTCCAGCATTCTTTATAGCTTGAACATGAAACAATATCGTTCGATCAGGTGCAAAAAAAGAGGAAAAATGTAATACTGTGACGAGCATAATTATTCATTTACCAGATTCAGCTACTTTAAGACAAGCTGGAGTAGTCCGCTTTGCATATTCCATGTCACCCTCTTCATTGTCCTATAAAATCATGGAATGGTAAACTTCGTACGCAATTGAACAATTTTCTACCAAACCACATATTTTTATTGTGCTTTGATGTAGAATTTTCTACAGCGTTTCATAATTAATTAATCCTCACATTTAATGGAGTGTCTGGTATCAGATGTAATGGACCATGACTTGGACATTCCTTAAAATAATCTTCTTCACAGTCCGCGCAATCTGCAAATAAATAGTGAGTAACTTGAACAATATTCTTCAATTTGACTCAAAAAGTTAACCATGGACATGAAATACGTCATATATTCTAACAAATTCGATTGAAATCATTACATATATAGTTTTCTTCCCCTAACTCAAAGTGATCCGTGAAGGATGACGTTTTCTGTTCCACATCACGTCCATGCCATGTATCGTTAACAGAATCATTTTCATTATCCGTATCTAGAAAATAATGAGAAATGTTGATGTGATCAATCCATAATACTCATGATAATAAAAGAAAATTACCTGTCCTGTTATGTACATCGCACGCTTTTAATCTACAGCTAATTTCCATTGCTAAGATTGACTTTGAACCCTTGCTCTGATAATCTTCTTTTCTAGATTCGGGTTCATGTGGTACCAAAGAATTGTTGTTGTGTCGCATGCTATTTGTATACATAAAATTCGTTGCACCTACTTCTTCTTCCCCTTTTTTATTTTTTTAATATCAGATTGGCTGATAATCTTTTTCTATCTGTTTGAAGGAAACTTTGCCATCAGCAATGTATTCTTGGATGACTGAAAATTAATTAATACCTAATCTATGCGATTCCGTATGACGAGATGAAACATTTCCTCAAGTATTGCTGTTTATACATACGTAAAATCGTCCCTAGATTTTGATTATCGTCAATGAAGTATTTATCCTCATCAAGGAACTCTCTTTCACATCACGTTACCCTATGCTGCTGGGTAGATTTACTGTAATAACCATGCCAAGCGTAAATTCTTTGGAACGACTGTAACCACATTGTATAAATATACCGAGTAAAACTCAAAAATTTACCCACACTTAACACGTCAGATAAGCATAACTGAACAAACTGTTCTGTACCCCGACGCTCAATTACATCAACAACGAGACGTGTACGCGGAATTGCCTATCAATTCACATCCCGGTGCATCCCGGCGTATTCGGAAGTTTTTTTTTCGTTTTTGGGTTGTTGTTTCAATTGGTCTCACCGAGTAACAGTCAGCAACAACACATTAAGGCATCAAACAAAAAACTGAAGAAGAGGGAAATCTTCGTCTTTTTGGTCCGATTTCTAGTACCTAGCACCGCAACCGTTGAGCAGTCTGCATCGTCCTCCACCTGCTGCACCCCACCGCGCAAATACTGCAAGATCGCACCGTGAGAATAGATATCATCGCTACCATCTTGATCGTTCATATCCGTTGCAGCATCCTTTTATTCCCCTCTCTCTTGAGGCTTCAACGCGGCTAAGAATGGCTATGTCCGAATAGAGTATTCGATCCTGTACGGAGGACCGTGACCTCGTAGGGAAGAGATTTGATCTGGACGCTTTTGGCTCTGCCTAATCTCGCTTGCGCAGTTTCAAGAGTGAGGTTTACTTTTGAGACTGCGCAAGCGTCCCAACCTTACTTTTGAAACTGAGAAAGCGAGATTAGAGAAAGGCCAAAGCGACCAGATCGGACCTCTCTTTCTACTCTAGGTCAGGTCACTTATTGGGGAATATATGAATCAATATGGATCGAATACTCTATTCACGTGTCTCTATGGCTCTGTCAGGTACTCCATACGTCCATGACCAGGCATCGCCTGATTTGGTTGGTTCATATTAAATCCGGCAGGTAGCGTATTTAAAAGGAAGACTTTCCAATACGAAGTGTTCGTCACTGAGGGTTCCAAAATCTCAGATGGTTACGGTTTCAGATTTTACGAACCCGTTCGAGTTATTCCGGACGGATGATGTGTAGATACAAGTGGTGAAGTGGCAACTATTGGCACGTAGGAAATCGTGACATAACCTCAAAGTTTGCTGTCAGTGTACAATATTTTCCTAATTTTTTCATGTAAAACGTAACAAAACACGACTGCAAGCTGTCTCGTCAGCAATTCTTTCGACACTTTATAACATCGATAAAAAATCATGGATCGGCGGATCGTGCTTAAAGCAGCCAGGAAGCGGGTAAGGTATACGACAGTTTCTCGTTCCTGGGTACACGATTTAATGCATCAACTGATCAGAAATCGGTAAAAAAAGACAAAAAATAACGACTCAGCGCTTCCCGCTAAGAATTAATCTACAAGTACGCAACTCGACGAATAAGAATCAGTGCGATCTTTATAGGTTATGAGACAACGAACAAAATTCTCACTAACTATATTTTACTATATTCTAACATGCTAAAGTATTGCTAACATCTAAAGTATTTTTTCATTATTTTAGCTTAAAACATTTCAACTCAGCAAAGACATTCAGTCCCAAGGAAATGCTACTGCTGAAAAAATCAACCCTCACCAAAGTACTCGGTCGCAGGTAACTGTCGAATTTTTTGAATGCACTTCTTTCTTTTTACCTCAGTGCTGAAAATTTTAATTTTTTCACTTTAATTTTTTTTCTCCAATTTTGCAACTAATTAATTTTTTTATATCATACAATTATGAAAGTAACAAAAGATAAATGATTTTCAGGTTAACGATGAATCGTCAGTTCCAAATGAAAACGTGCCCAAGGTGACGGCCTTAATATCAAGTAACAATAATGGATCAGCGAAAGTCGAACTGTCTACTCAAATTGAAGCTGAGTTAAATGTTCCACCATCCACGACCGAGGTGGCCCAATACATTGAGCAAAATGTAGTCCAAATTCCAGAGATAACTGTACCCGACCCTAAGAAATTTTTTGAAAACACAGTCAACGCTTCTAATCAATCCAATTTTTTCATAAATTCAAATCACGAGTCACCTACAGTTAGGCATCTACCCTCAGAACGTTATTTTCCGAATGATAGTGCATCCTCGATCAATTTTATTACAAGCGAATCAACAATAGCTAAGACAGATTATGAAAATTACAAATCAGAGCCGGAAGCTCAAGAGGAAATTATACCTACCGATTGCGAATCTATAAGCGGCTCCTCCTCGCTGCAGAAAGAATATCTTCGACAAATGACGTCTGCTGTCACGAATTTATTAACAAATGATGATGTAACAGAAACACAATTCGAAGCGCAATCAGATTTGGAACAGCGTAACGAATTCTTAGCGTCGTGCCTTCACGACCAAAAAGAAAGCACAACCGAATTACACGTCGAATTGAGTCATCATGTGAGTACTGAATGTGAATATATGAAAACTCAATATAAAATTTATGCTAATGTCATTTGCATTTACAGAAAAGTCGCATAGCTGAATTAGAGTCACTACTAGCAACCCGTGATGCAGATATGGAGTCAAAATTATATCAGGAAATAAATCAACTAAAGGAACAACTGCAGGCACATGTGCAAACAACAGGAATTTTGGTCGGCGAAAAGGCAGAGCTTACAGCTGCACTTCTTCAAAGTCAAACAAGTGCCAAACAAAAAGCTGGTAATAAGTTCTGATTGAGAAATAAAATTACCACAGTAATTTCGATATCTAGGTAATATTGCAACAACCGAGAAGGATTGTTGTTTAATTAATAATTTCATTTTTTTTTTGCAGCCCAGGTTGAAGATATAAATGCAAGATTGAAATCACTGCAAATCCATTGCGCTGATCTTGAAAAAGAATTGAATATAGTTAAAAACAATAGCGAAGATATTGAGAAAATAAATCAGCAATTACAAACCAGTTTTAATACACTGGAAGTGAAATTCACCGAACTGAAGTAAGTTTCTGAATTAGTTTAAATTTTCATTCGTGATAGCATTTTTTTTCAACGAATATTTTACTGCAGACAGGAAAAAGATGATTTGGAATTAGAAATGTCCGAGTTGAAACAAAAACTGACCATTAAAAATACGGAATTGATCAACGTAGAGCAAGAATTGAAAGAGAAAAATGCGTTGTTATCTCTGCATGAACTCAGAATCCAACAGGTAATCAGATTCGATGAAATCTTCACTAATACAGGAACAAGTTTCATGTAATTCTCTATTTAAATTGTTCAATTATTTACAGATGACTTCGTCAACTCAAGATACTCGAAACATTGACGAACCACATCACGTTGTTGCAGCATTGGAACAGCAACTAAGTCAACTAATGGAGACTCTAAAATCAGTGAGCAATGAACGTGACGAGGCTAGTAGCCACTATCAGAATTACGTCCAACAGTTGAACGGTCAAGTGACTACACTAGCCCGGAAGGTAAGATATTCCCAGTATATTATTTTTATACGCATCAAAGTATTCTAACGTTCATATACTCAAAGAAATTTCGTGACGTGCGACTTTTGTATTCTTCGTGATGTTTTGGCTTTCAGCTCGAGGATACGATGAAAGAAAACGTGGAGATAAGTAACAGAGAACGTAGCCTGATTCAACGACTTTCTGAAATGGAACGTCAGTTGCAAATTCAAAAAGATTTACCGCCACCCGTCGAAACTGATCCAGCTCCGGATAACACGGAGCAATTATCGGAATTGACAAGAAATGTAGACGAGCTTGTCATTGAACGAGATAGTCTACGCGCGAAACTCCATGAAAAAGTGAGTTCTTAGCACAATCTGACTGAGTAGTTAACGAGAGATAAGTGACAACACATTTGGAGAATAAAAATTATGGGTTCTATTCAGGACTTGGATATCGAAGCATTGAAGCGAGAAGTTGATGAATTACAAGAAATACGAAACCGAGATGCAGAAGCTACAAGACTAGTTTCGGCTCTGGAAGGTGAACGATTAGCAGCAGCTCGAGCCGTATCTCAAAACCATGAGTTGAAACAACAACTGAGTGAAATGCAGGACGTCTATATTCAACTCGTAAATACGATGGATCTATAATACAATAAGAGTTATCTTTCCACTTAGATAATCTATCATTCCCCGAAACAGAGCAACACCAAACTCGATTTGACTGAGCAGCTCCATGCAGAACGCACTATCGGCAGGAAATTAAATGCGAAACTCAACGACACTGAGAACGATATGGAGAAGCTCAAAGACGAAATTGCTACAAAGAACAAACTCATAGGAGAATTTGAAAAGGAGAAATTATATGTTGCTCAAATCACAGATCAGATGCAACATTATCAAGCTCAGTCGCAAAACGTCAATACAGTGCAACAAGAATTGCATCGAGCTAAGGTATACCATTTGATCTTCGTAACCTGATTCTAGTGCTCACCTCTTACAACAATTTGCCTCAAATTTCTTCATTCAGTAATTCATTTATACAAAAGCATCGGTAATTTTATATTCACCTGTTTAGGAACTCATTGACATTCTAACTAAGGAAAACCAACAACTAATGAATAACCTTCGTACTGAGATTAAGCAAGGAAACATATCCATTGACGACCCTGTACTACCTGATAACATCAATCCACAAGCCGATGACATACAAATCAACCATGTTATGCAGTCAGCCGATAATGTACAACCTACAGAACAAGAAATGAACAAACAGCTTAAAAGTGTCGAATTATCAACAATTACAACTCAAACTGATACTGAAAATGATTCAATTTCTACATCGGTTTGTCCCAGCATTGTTGAAAATCCAGAAGCTGTAAGAAAGTTGGAAGAAAGATTTAAGGAAACCATGGAGCGTTTGGCTGAGGTGTCGGACGAAAAACAACGGCTGGAGCATTTAGTTTTGCAACTTCAAAGTGAAACAGAGACAATCGGTACGTTCGATAATTTCGGCTAATCATTTTTATGGCGGCACAACTAAAAAACTAACCAATATGCATTGATTATTTTTAAGGCGAGTATGTGACGCTGTACCAAAATCAACGCGGAATTTTACAAGAACGTGCCAAAGCAAAGGAGGAAGCTTTCCGCCAATTAACAGAGCAGCGAAATCAGCAACAGGAACAGCTACACAAGCTGAAAAAACTCGTCGCGGAATTGATAAAAAATAATAACGTGCCGACGCGACATTCGACGGTGAATCAAGATGAAACCGCAACGACCGTAACAACAGAACAGCAGTTAATCAACAAGCCAGAGGATCTTGTCATTGAAGATCATACAACTTCGCAGATTTTAGATTTGTTGACCGAAATCAAAGAGTGCAATGTAATTTGTGCGATGGAACCAAATTTTCATCCGTGTCCTTGGTGTTCTGGCAAATTGATTACTGTCTAAGGTTCGAGTCATGCATTGTTCACCACCGAATGATGTTTTCATTCGTTATCCGTCAATTTGACGCAGTTCATAACAATTGTACATAGAATAAAAGGTTAATAAAATATTTCGTAAATTTACACGCCCAATTGATGATTTCATCCAGAGTCTTTTGTATGATAGAGAAATTTTATTTATGAATTTGGGTAAGTTTTTCAACCAGTTTAAATTTTCAATGCGTACTTCCTTGGTGGGAATGCTGAACGCTTTCGAACTTCTTTCAGTGTCTTACGGCTCGCTTGGTACGGTGTAAGAGCACGCCGGATTGCTCTGGTTTTCTTTGGCCTCAAATCTAAAGGCTTGTACTTTTTGTTCTTGAACAATAACCGAAGATTCTCCTTCTGCTTCTGGTGCATTACTATGTATACACGAGCAATTGCTTTGCGAACAACTCGACTGGAACAAAAAAAAGGCTTACATAGTAAATGATGCACATTTATCTTAGAGGCACGTAAGCAACAATATTTAAGATGGAATATCTAATCACCATAACTGGAAGTGATGTAGGTTCTACTTTTTCCAACAATGATAACTTTCATACAAAGAACATTAATAGTCAATATTCCCGCTCAATCGTTCCGTTAGATTTCCATTGCTATCTGTTTCTCAGTAACATACAGTAGAACCTCGATTATCCGAACCAATTGAGACTGGACCTAGTTTGGATGATTCAAAGTTCGCACAGTCGAACCGTTGATATGATTAATCAAGTGAGAACGGATTATCAACAAACGTTATTAGGCTCTCTCAATTGTTTTCATGTCAATGATTGTTGCTTTGCCAATATCATAGGAATGCGCTGAAAAAACGCCACTTTAGCGTTTTACCAATTTAGAAATCACATCCGTGCAATCCGTTTGGAAAAGGTAAAACTCGACATTAAAGTCATAACACGTGTGTGTGAAAAAACTAAGTTAAGAATATGAACTACGTGGTCAACCGATTGTGTTTTCCTGACGTTGAATAAAATTACTGGTAAAAAGGAATGTATGAGCCAATTAATGCCAAACAGATGAAACCAGCTCAAACATGTTTGAATTAATGCTTTTTTTTTTGGAAACATGGTAAATCCGCATGGTCTTGAACGTGCAACATATACATTGTAAAATGCCACGCAAATGTTCAAATAAACACGCGCGTATCATAAAAACCAGCTGATTAGGGTTCGGATAATAGAGTTTGATTAAAGCTACCCGTGATTCGGATAATCAAAGTTCTACTGTACCACAAGCACTTTACAAGTTATTGCGTTGACAGAAGCATCCTGTGAGGGTCGTATGAAATGCATTTGAATTGCTAAGACCGACTAACGTATCAATAATCCAATAATATTACCGCCTGATCAATGAGAATGTCTGACTTAGACCATGATAAGCGTTAGTATATGAATTAGAAAATGACATAACCTCAAACTCAAAGTTAAATGTTGAAAAGTCTGTTGAATGGAAGGGAAAGAAAAGAAAAACCGTGGGAGCTTAGAATTCGCCTACTCGCTGACGAGTGATAAAATAACAGGTAAGACTTACATTTTTGAGAGTTTTGAAGCTGCACCTCCTGTCACTTTTGCAACCCTCAAATTCGTGAGCTCCGTCTTCAGCTCATCGAGCTGTTTCAGGAGCTCCTTCTTGTCCTTGGTTCTAAGTTCCGAACACTTGACTTTACCCTAAAACAACAAAATAATTTATCACACATTGAAAAACACTCGATACTGATCGAAAAACATGGGATCAACAACAACTGAGCAACATGGTAATTATGTTTCCGATCAGTAAACTACAAGACGGCACTTGTTATGAAATATCTAAGCGATTGTATTCGCACGGTTTCAAAATATCCAATGACAATATCATTTCAAACTCGAAGCCAGCGATGTTTCGCAGAAAAATGGATAACCAACAAGATCATGCGGCACTAACCATCTTGCAGCGATTTCGCTTGAAGAAAGAGGGAGCACTGACCGGATGCGGTCTTCAACAACACGGAAGTGCGTGAACCCAAATCAGCAACGAAATTTCCTATATGTAACAGAATATTGAGGAATGTTCAATTAAATATACTAATTGATACCATTTTTCTTCAAAAACACTCGCGTAATTCATCGTATACACATATATGAAGGTCATACGTTGATAATCGTTGTCACTATGATATGTCAACTACTACGTAAGAAACATTCTATAGAGTATAATTTCATCTACGATTTGAAATCTCAATTCGGAATTGAAGCTTTAGTTTTATACATGATGTTAATTCGATTCGATGTATCAATATCGTGAAATTGGAATTAACCTGAAATGGAATTTCTTGTGGTAGAATATTATTTCTTGTTTTATGAATACGAAACAGGAGAACAACATGGCGGACAAATGTCATGAACCGTAACAAAACAATGTTGAGACGTACAAATATTAATTTAAAATGATAATTAGAAATTTGCCAATACATTGGTTCGTAGTATTTATATTTTTCATAACAATACTATATCTCAAATCAAAAATTGACGTCTTGGAAGGAACCTCCAAAGCCTTGCGTGTGTAAATAATCAAACTGTACACTCTAACCTAAAATTGTAACCTTTAATTATGAAATTGTTCTCGTCGAAACAGAGGATGCCATTGACCGGGGTGAGCAACGAACGTTGTTTGAATCTCAAGCAATCGGAACAAAAAGTATTTCTGCCGATTACGATGATACAGTCGTTATTTACAATAGAGTCCCAAAAACTGGATCCACTAGTTTTGTAGGCATTGTTTATGATTTATGTAAGCGAAACAAGTATCATGCTTTGCACATCAACATCACGAACAACATGCATACTTTAACATTGCCGAATCAGGTAAATTGTACCACCATATATTCTAAAAAAACAAGATGCGAATATTCATCTCTATTGCTAATTCAGGGACTCTGATCAACCTCGAAACATAAAATATTTGATATTATATTACAAAATGCATATTCTACCACACAGTTTACTTATGCTTCAAAATTATCTTTCAGATCAAATTAGTAAATAACGTTACGAAATGGAACGTGATGAAGCCAGCTTTTTATCACGGGCATATAGCTTACTTGAATTTTAAAAAGTGAGTGTTTCAGAAAGTCTACTTCATAAGTGCATACAATTTTTTGCTCTAACCTGGTATAACTCAATTACAGCTAAATTCAAACTGAAATATGTCGTATAGATGTTTTTCACTAGAATTAGATTGGAGAAATTCTATAATAACTTTCCAACGTTTCCAAATAAATTTCCAACAAATATGTATATATGTTTCACTCGTAATGCTTATATGACAATCATTCTTATTGCAGATTCGGAGTTGGACGAGCACCTTTGTACATAAATTTATTACGCAAGCCTCTAGATAGATTTGTCTCGTATTATTATTTTCTGAGGTACGGGGACAACTTCAGGCCACATTTAATTAGAAAGAAACATGGTGATACCAAGGTTATGATATTAGCAATACTAACTGCACTTTACACATGTTTTCATAATTTCTTCAGTCACAGGAAAATTCGGATTCTATGCAAACTTCGAGTGAAATTGAAAATTAACAAATTTCTAGATTTATATAAGAAACTGACAAATCTTGTAATATATTCGGAAGGATGAATAATTTCTCAAATGACATATTCAAGAATCGATAAGGATTTGGAAAATAATGCATTCTTTGACATATTGTAGACCTTCGACGAATGTGTCAAACTCGCGCAGTCTGACTGCGATCCTTCCAACATGTGGCTTCAAATTCCATTTCTCTGTGGACATAATCCAGCATGTTGGTATGCAGAACTATCTATAATTTTTTTTCTTCATAATTCAGTTACACGAGCGTAATGATCGATTTCATGATTTCAGGGAAGTTGGGAATCCTTGGGCCTTAGAAGAAGCAAAACGGAATATTGATGAACATTACTTACTTGTAGGAGTAACGGAAGAATTACCAGACTTTGTCCAAACGCTGCAAGCAACTTTACCCCGCTTCTTCAAAGGGGCTTTTGACCATTTTATGCAAAGTAAGGACGAAAAATCTTATATGGGCAAAAACTTCTAATTACATTTCCTTGTTTTCAGATAGTAAAACTCACTTGCGACAAACGACGCAAAAAGTTGAAACACTTCCTGAGACAATAGAAAAAATTCAAAGTTCTCGAGTATGGCAGATGGAAAATGAGCTTTATTTATATGTTTTGAACCATTTCCATGCTATCAAGAAGCGAATCGTTACAGCAACGCCTCAAGAAGCGAATCAGCGTTTCATGTATGAAAAAATTCGACCAAAATGAAAATGTTATTTGTAAAAATATAAAGTTCTTCTCTTTATTATTCTGTCGTATCGTGTTCTACAGGCTGTGCAGGTATTTTTTTCACCCTCAGAGCATACATATATACCGGATATAAGCCATGGGGCATTCGCCTTTGCATTTGTTGCTTAATACACATCAATCCAGCATCGGCGAATAGCTTTTCCAACAATTCTGCTGGCCGAGTCACGGATGAATCCACCTTGTCAATTTCCACTTGACCAGAACGCGTGACGTTTTCTTTCACGATTATGAGCCCGTTTTCTCTAAGTCCTATCCTGTATATTTTTATTCAGTCAATCTCTAATTTATTCAATTTTTAAACAACTCGAGGTTAAAAAAGTCGTGTCACAACTTACCTACAATTTAAGAAGAATTTGACAAAATCGTCGTCTCGAAGGTGTCCTAGGACCCATTGCGCCCAAATTACATCATATTTTCTAGCTTCGGGACAAAAATTTTGCAAGCCTGCAAGAAAATGTTAATAAAAGTATGAAAAATGTACAAAATCGCCTGAAATTCAAAGTTGTCGAGATTACCTGTAGGAAAAAAGTGACCAATCTTTTTCATACGATCCGATAAATAAGATTTCGCTGCATCAAGAAACTCGGCATTTTGTTCGACAAGATCGACTTGCTTAAAATATTTCGTCAACAAGTATTTCGTGATCCTTCCGATTCCCGCACCGCAGTCTAAAGCGTAGTTTCTACGTGGTGCATCCTGCAGCTGAGAATCGAACGTTGAGACGGATGGATTAAATGAGAAACATAACCCCCGATTTTTAGGTTAAGTTGATATACGCGAGGTTCAACAGGTTATTGATCGAAGCGAAAATATGTACCTTAATGATCGATTTCAAGAAGAATTCGGATCCTTCTATATCCGTTTGTGATATAAAACCGAAACCTCCTAACATTCCATCGACAGTTGCCGGAATGGTCGACCAATATTTTTCCGCATTCGTGTAAAAATTATTAGATTTTTCGATTTCTACAATTTCTCCCATAGCTCCGCTTCTAATACTAATTATACATAGATATATATATATATTATTATATATTATTATATATAGATTTATATATTATTGTGTTGTATAAATTAGTGGTCATAACGGATCATAAACGAAATTAAAAAAGTAACCGCGTGTTTTTTACATTTTGAGAACACTCGGTAACAAATCCGCGTACGCGCATGATCAGAGGCTTGGTACACAAGAACGCCACTACTGGCCGCCACCCGCTCCGCCCACCATGAACCGTGCGTTCGGTTCTCCGAGTCAAGCCGAGCAATACCGAACTTTTGAATGTCGCCCATGTGTGCCCATGTGCCTTTCCACGCAACGCGAGATGCGAGTGTAGAGATGTTATAAATATTATACATTATATCTAAATTACCCGAGTGGCTACGAGACCTAACCATGTCAGGAGATGGAACAAAATCAACTATTTTTTTCAATATAAGTTGTTTGCGAAAATTCGATTTAAATTATTCATAAAACTAGTTCTCGCAGTTGGTATTTAAACGTGATTATCAATATGCCAGACACCTTTGACACAAACAAATCTGTGGTCACCAATCTATTGCTTTATAACGAGTGTATATCAGGAGCATGAGCACAATTATACCAGGTAGATTCTGTTTAACTTTTTTTTGCAAAGGACTCTAAAACCTTGTTAGTCACCAATTACTTTCAGGAAAGCTGTTTACTATCGGGACGTAAAATCAAGACACCTGAGTTTGCCACACTATATCTGAGTTTAAAAAAATCAGAGTTTCGAGATATAAATCATTTTCTAGGTAATTATATTGCCCGTTAGTTGGGTCATGAGCCATTGTTGTGTGACAATCAGGCAGCGAGCAATCATTCAATATATGTTGAAAATCATAGTTTTTGCACATTTCTTTCCGTAGCTTAACGTCAACTCGTCATCACTCTTCCAAAATCACTGGGAAAAATATTAAAAAAATTGTGCTCAATCTTAGAAGCTTTTTGCGTGAACTGTCGTTTGAATTCCAAAGAATTTGCTCAAATTATGATCACGGTACCTAATCAATAATAGCCCGAATGGTGCTCTCGGCACCTGATGACAGCAGAAGGATGCGTCATAGCTGACAATTTTGGAAAAAATTATGGTAAGCGGTTACCATTGCGATTTCATCACTTTTATGCGCTAGTCAACAATTAATTCGAGGTATTCCGCGATGAGTTTCGGGATGGGATCACGCGCACGGAGCCCCTCTGGTAATTCACAAGCTGCAACTATGTTGTAGTGTTCGATGCCTGAGCTGTGAGAATGCGTCCTATACCATCGACTCCTGTAACCATTCGTAAAACTGAAAAATTATTCGATTTTTGTACATTAAAATTTATGTTCTTATTTAGTTCCTCTCTTTATTTTGAACCTCCTGCTCGGTCCTGCAGGGCCCCTCCCTTCTTACTATTTCCAGAGCACACCCTTCTTCAGGTGTTACTTTGCCAGTTTTGGTTCGGAAGGAATTTTCCCTTAACTCTCTTACTTGTTTCCTTTTCTTTGTTTTTGCTCTTTGGAGTCTATCCATTATCCACCATCTATAGACCCACTGTGTCCCGAACTGGCAACCAGTAGCCGTAAAGAAAGGATAGTCGTAAAGTTTGTTACAGGAAGAGTCAAGTAAATTCTCATTGCGCCTTCTAGATTTTGGAAGGTCCTTTCCAACTTGTTTTACTTGACGTAGGAAAAGATTCCTCTTGTTGCTGTTATTTTTTCCACCATCATATACATTTCGAAATGTTGACACTCTTGCGCAAACTGTTCTTCACTGATATCTTTGGGACAGCTTTGAGTCAAGTCTGTCACCTGTCTTTCACATCATCTTGCTCCTTTTCATGAAGATTTTTGAATATCTGGAATCTTATATTGAGAGCTTGGTAGCAATTCCTTCTTTTGTTTGACTGTTTTACAAGATTGTCAATAATTGGCAAGAAAACTCCAGTTCAAAATCTCTCTCTTGGAGTCATTGTCCCGAAACCTGGGTCTCTTTTCTCATACGAAAAAAAATTCCTTTTCCTCATTTTTTCATAGCTCGGCTCCGGCATGTTAACTAGTAGCAGTGCTCTTACCGCGTAATCACCAAAGCTGGATCTTTTCTCAGATAAAAAAAAAGATAACGTCTTTAATTTCTTAGTAGCGCCAAGGAGATCAAGCTCTTCCTTTTGCAGTAACTCATTGTTTTTTCCACCCTTCATAAGATTCCATCCTAAATCACCGTTAACAAAGTAGTCTGAAAAGTATCTAACGTTTTGTGGAATCCTTCAGCTGTGACTCGCGAGTCAGGTATCTAAGTATTATCTTCAATTAAATCTTCAAGGCCATTCATAATTGCGTTGCGACTTGTAACTTGAGCTCTGAGAACATCTGCTCTGGCAAACCATCTAGTTTCACTCGAAGATTACAACATAAGAAATCTATGTTCAGTTTTCAGATTTATTCATTGGTTTTTTGTACACGATTTCTTAATACATTCCATCTATGAATAGATGATGAAAAAAAACCTGTAAAAGTCCTTGTACAAAAGAAAATAATACAGTAGCTGCATTGCAGGCTTTTTCAGCTGCAAAACAACCAGCTAGGTTTAAGGAATGGGCTGTACATGGTACAAACTCAGTAAGGACATTTTTTTCTTGTATCCTCTACTGAAGACCTACCTACACTTCCGATAGTGGTAAAATGTAAAAAAGTGTCAGTAAACTGAAACTTGTGTACCGCCACCACTGGCCACAACGGTATCAGTTGGTTGGGGATTTTATGAATAAATACAGGTTTTATTGATTAGATTATCATTTTTGTTTTCAATATTCGCCACACGAAAAGACTCGTTATAAGAATCTCGCGTTGCCATGAATTTTGACACTGGAAAATACAGAGCCAGAGACCTTGATACCAGGAACCACGCTGCGAAAGTTCCATACACGAAAACCTACAAAGCAAATGACCTGGATACAGCAAACTACGAAGCCGAAGCCTTGGACACCAGGAACCTTGCTGCGAGGGATCCAGGCAAGCAAAACTACTGAGCGAACGACCTGGACACCGAAACATATGGAGCTGGAGATCTGGATACCTACAACTATACTATATGCGCAAACACGCACATGCGCGCACACACACATCATACAGCATCATTGATTGGGCTCTGTTTTTTATACGTCATCCGATCTTCACCAATATCAATGGAGGTCGAGATTTTGATAGAGAGAATATCCCTTCCAAATCTAAAGTCAATCGGTGCATTGGTTCTAGAGATATCGTGCTCGCAAGAAATGGTCTGCGAAAAACTATCTGGGGAAAGACAAGAAGAAGATTCGAATTTTTCACCAACTCTGACAGGCTATAACTCTGGAACATCTCGATTGATTTCGTACACATTTTGCCACGAAGCTCATTTGGACTTGAACACATCATTCATTTCGCGAAAAAAAATCCACAATATTTCCTCGAAAGGGTATTTCTCACACATCTCATTCTCCGCAGCCTTCAATTTGCCACTGATTTTCAATGAAATAAAGCTTCCAAACAACCTTATCGACCGATTGTCAATATTCAAAGTTCTCGATTATGCCGCCGCAGCACTATATCCGTCTTGCATTTGCGTTACGTTTAAGAAAGCTAGACACTTCTCTGTAGTCTTCTTGGTTTATCCGATAGGATGCGTGGATCCAGATTGGTGAATGATTTTTGGCCAAATATCCATTTTAGTATCCAAATAACATGTCAATCACTGTGTTTCTTGAAAATTCGAATGGATGAACTGTGAGGGATAGATATTAATCAACCTTGTTCATTATTGTCAATTACCAGAAAACATTCCGATCCCGCTGCACCGAGTCGTTGATATAGATTTGAATGCATCATTAAACCGTGAACAAATAGTATTATGCTAAAAAACGAAAATTATCGTAAAACATTGATACTTTTCGTATTGCGATTCGTTGTGATGTCGTGGTAAAAAAAAAAAAAGAAATCTGAGTAAATATAAAGTAAAACGACACTGCCTACATATATATTTGGAAATACGTGTAATATTGCATCGTTGTATGAAACATTGCGATAATATTTCATATTTTTGCGAACGAGGAATACTCTTGGTCTAATTAACGACAATTATCTGCATGCGGTATACAATTAGAAAATTTGGCTCGCGTTACTACTGTGATATATGTCAAATATAAACTTCTGAAAACTAATCAATCGAGCGTGAACGGACGCCGCGTGTGATAGGCAACCCGGTATACACGGTACAATGCGTTACCTATTACATGATACTCGTTTCATCGGACGCTGAAAAGCGAAGACAAGAAAATCACAAGGGTGGAGTGCGTCGCAATTTTGCACGATGAGCAGCTTCTAAAGTGTTTCATATACGGAATTTTCAGTTCAGTTAGACCCGAAATCATGAATATATATGAGGGGAAAGGTGGTTAAAATGTGGATAAAATATACTATGTATATGGTTGCGGCTACTCGCGATGGTAATAACCGTGACTACATAAGCGCAAGCAGATGGTACTCGGTCTCTGAAGTGATGGACTAGAGAAGCCGAGATACGACGTTAGGTTTAGAACAAGAGGAATAGCACCGATACCGGTGCAACGGTTAGCCAATGTTAATATCGTACGTACAGAGAAAAATTTAAGGACGACAAATGAACCGCGATAAAATTCGAAGGAATCCTTCGGGTTATGAAAATCGTCAAAAAGTGTAAGCGACTACTTCGGTCGACTGTTAGATAAAATGCGTTAAACCCGGTTCCCTAGTATCACGGAGCGCTCAATCGAACGGAGGGCACAACGAACGAAAGTTGAAACACTCGTCGTGACAAATAAATACCAAAGTTTTTCGTTAAGTCCTGAAATATCGACCGTTAACAAGTGTTTATATTACTGATCAATCTGACATTATTCACAAATTATGTCTTCGAGCGACCGAAGTTACCTGATATTTTAAGAAACCACAGCCTTTAGTCTCCATCCCTTAGCATATTCAAGAACAATTCACGCAAACACATGTTATAACGTTATTTCGTAACTTGTCACATCTTCCTGTTACTTCTGTTTTTCTTACCTTTGCATCTTTACTTTATCGGTAAACAGTCATTGTCGTACCATCCTTCTCTACCACGCTCTATCCATCTTGCTCAGTTTGTCGAAATACCTCAAAAACATTGGTACGTCGGCGATAGTTCAATCGTCGTCGCAGATTCGGTATCAATGTGTGAATCGCACGTCAAAGGCGCTGTAGGGAACGTATATGAATGTCCAGGATACTGCGACGACCATGGATGTTGACTGCTCTGTGATTACGTTGAAAAGGTCGAATAGCGCTCCAATGATAAATGAGATAAGTGCCACGATGTCCGTCACTTCTCCTTCGACGTCAACGCCAAGGTAAAGATCCCGATATACAATTTTCAGAACCAAGCAGTTTTGCTCTTGCTTGTTAGCTTAAGAAAATATATATTCACTTTTTACAGAGAGGCTGTTACATCTTTTAATGTGTTTACAAATTCTACGAGGACTAGGCGTTTTAGTACCAGCGTAAGTTGTCCAATCTGCTTTAGATGATGCTGTTTTTTTCTTATTTTCCACTACTCCCTTGTGCACCTGCATCGATTATTCAAAAAAGATTATTCTCCAAATGTAAATAAATTTCCTTGCAAGTTTTCTATATATACCATGATAAACATCGAGTTAGAAAAACCTTTATTTACATACTTCTTTCTCGAATGTCTTTGCAATATCACTAGTTGTGTCAGCTTTAATGTGTATCTGATTGCGAGCTCTTAGCACGTCAGGTTTTACTTTGGACTGTGAACTGATAGCAATGTGGGGTACGACTTGAAAAGAAGTTCATAGATTATATGAATCTCTCTGACTGGCTAATACTTGGAAACTCTAAATTACCGTAACATATTTTAAAAATCCAAGTGATACAGTATTTCAAAGTCCTTGGATTTGCACGACTGAAAATGATTGGATCTCCATGTTGATTCCATTGATAGCCAGATTCGGTAAAAGAACACAGCAAATTGTATATTCTGGTATTATGCTATTACGCAGCTCACGTATATTTTTGTTATTTGAAAATATGCATTGATTTTTATTTATCCAGCTTGAGACATGTACATCCGTTTACTTTACTTGTTCAACTACTTATTTAACAACATGCTTAGTGATCCATAAATGAACAAAAATGAATCTATTTGCAAAATGTACTAATCGATATATTTTTTACATTGATTGAATAGAGCCCGGGAGCCAATAATATTCCACGACTTACACCTCGCGTCAATCAACTACGACAAGAGGAGTGTGTGGATGTTGCGGGACGGGAAGCTGCCCATGAAAAAGAGATACACAGTGCCATGCAGATTTCACAATCATGTGAAGATTTGTATTTGGAGGCGGAAGGTCTCACGTTCAAAGATTCGGATTCCCCTAGTCACCAATCACAGAAAACTGAAAAGCAACTAACAAAACGGGCTATCGATCCGCTCAGTTTGAATCTTTCCGTAACTGGTCCACCGTTGTGTTCTTCGCCGTCCCCGACTCGCTCTAGCCTTGGCCAACGTCAGTGTTACTCACCGAGCATTCACATGCATTTGAAAAACAATTTGTCACCCAGTCCTACAAGAAAAGCATTTGCTACCAGGTATTGAAGCTATTTTAAAACTACTAAACGAAATTCTATTTGATGATTTCTGTGCAAGGTTCTTAGATTGTCAGATTGGAGTTGAAAACATCTCTTAAAAGTGACGCATATTCTTTCGATATCGTTAATAACAGTGGATTTGTTTACTTTTTGAAGACGCAGCTTGAGCCCCATAGCTATTCGTCCGAGCTGTTTTGGACCGGTCAAACGAAAATTCGAATTAGATGACACTAATGGAGATCAACACTTGCAACCACCAGCTAAAAGAACGTCAACGTTAGCTCACTCGAATAGGTAACAATTTTCTATTACTAATCATTATACATATATCCTATAGTCAAAACTGTAACGAAGCAAAGGAATAACGTTCATTTTTAAATCAGGCGAGACGCGATATCCAGTCCGTTACCGGGATCGATAAGTTCAGTTGGAACTCCCGAATCATTGTCAAGCGCCGATTCACCGAGTTTCTCCTTTCGTCAGGTTGATAGTCCGTCGCCTGGACATTTATTATCAAGCGGCGATGACCCGATGTCAGATTCAAGTGATCAGACCAAAACGTCAGATCATGTACAAGTTAGTCAACGTAATCAAAGATGAATTATGTGAAGAAATTGTGTAAAGCGTAAAATCGTCGATCTTGTTTGTTTTTTTTGGTCGATATCAAATTTCAATGATTTCCCATATTACATCAACGTGAAATTATATGCTGATAGTTACTTGCCCGAAAAGTGCCACAGCTGAACGCAGATCAATTTTCTAAAATGAGTCTCAATTTTGAGAATATAGTTTGAGGAAATGTCTGCGAAAAGTGTTTTTTCTTTCCAGCCATAGTGCAAAGTCCGTCATCTGTTTTACTACTGTACAATCATACTTTGAATATATATAGCATCTGATTTCTCGAAAAGAATTTCATTTTACGTCGTAAAAATGAAAATTCGAGTTTTTAATCTACAATGCATGGAACTAGTCTGGATATACCTAATCTATTAGTGCCTATTTGCCCAAGAGAATGAAAAAGTACATTTCACAAGGATTGACGAAGAATCGTGATTTCGAACGACGTTTCCTGGAGAGAAAAAAAATCAATCTGGGATATACATTGTCGTTCCGTTTCAAAGACTGAAGTTAAAGATAAACAATTAACACGAAATACGCAAGAAATGGTTACGTTATTAAAAATTTCTCAAGTTTGATGACGACACGATGAAAATATAAAGTGGGAAAATCTGTGTTCTTCTGTGGAATTATGCTACCCAAAAAATTAATTTTTCTGTGATGATTAGCCGTGGCGAATAGAAAAGAATCATTTCCCAATAATGCAATCCCAATTTAGTAAATTGAATAAATTTAAGCAAATCGACGAGGACCCGAAATAAATTTATAATTCTAGAAATAAGTTATTGATTAATGATGATGGCTTTAGATTGTATTTTTCTCTAGACCTAAGCTTCTCAATAATTGTGGACGGAATCGAAGTCATTTTGCAAAGTTTCTTGAAAATATGCTGCAAATGTTTCATAAAAAGTTCTTCATATTTTTCACTGCTACGAGTACCTCCGCGTTGATCTTTCTTCAATTATCTCGATTCATATGCGTGTAGGTTTTTGTACGAACCTACAATTTCTTTCTCACATGCATACTTTTAAAAAACCATCGATTTTTTTATCCTACAGTCAGGATTTTTTCAATAGCTGTATCTGGTTTGAATCATTATTCATTCATCCGTTTTTAAAAAATCGTAATATTTTTTAATTTCAAGTTCTATTGTAATGTGGTCAACCTCAACGAAATATGTGAATAATTTTTTTTTGTTCGCAAACATTTGGATTATCAATAAAAATGTGGTACACGAAAATTGCAAAAAACTACATATTTCTGGAATACATTAACTTTACGACCATCGACTGTAAAAGTTATTTATACGAATTTTCAATGATGAAAACCAAATGGATCATCCACCAAAATCGACTTCGATTCCGTCTAGAATGATAAAATTCAATGTAATATAGCGCGACAGAGACACATGTAAATTATTACCCCACTTAGCAGTTAAACGAATAAGTACCTATATTATGTAACAAATATAATGGTTATGTAACAAATTCATTAACTTTTTAAATATAACCAATCTACTCGTAATTGATTCTTTTTTCAATGCATTTATACATTTATACAATTTCAAAGAAAATTCCCTAATGGTCTGGTTTTGTACTTGATTTGTTGTCATTCAATTCTATTTCCATTGGTGATTCGTCATTAGCCATTAATTGTATCTCAAAAACAGCTTTGCCGTAACGTCGGCCCTCTAAAAAAAAGCAAAATGGCATATTGATCAAGTTTACCGAAGTATTAGAGACAAAATATATTTACCTGCTTTCAAAATCAAGTAACGACATTGCGACAAAATTGACGCCTTTGCTTTGGTTTCATTTAGTCCTAGAATAGCAGCTCTAAAATTGATGCGTTAAGAATACATTTCTAATTTTTGCTCGTGAAAAAACAAATTTTACAACATATCTGTAATCCAAATAAACAACACCGAAAAGATTTTGAAAAATCAAAGTCAAACTCCACAGAAACCAAAAATACCATTGCTCGAATCTCAAGTATTACAGAACCAAGTAAGGATACAGATTGACTACGTCATACGGATTTCGTATTTGGGATGGTTCCATTGCTCCACTGGTTACGACAACGTTCTGGAATAACAAAACCAATCTAAAGATGAGTTTTTCCTAAATTGACAAAAACTATGTTCGAAATAATTTCCTCGTTACCTTGCTTTTGCCAAACATGTGAAAAAGGTGAGAATAATGTATGGCGAGCTTTCGCCTATCCCGATCAATAATGTCGACATAACGTATTTCAAAATGTATGCCACGTTCTGTAGCCAGTTGATATAATTTTCGACTGAATTTTAATCCTGTATTCTTTGTATTCACTGTCACGATGTCAGCATTCAATTGTGAACAAGCAAACTGAAAGCAACAGATATCAAGTATGAGTTTTACAAGCAGTAATTTAATGTACAATTATTAATAGATAGCATTGAATATTTGGAAAGTTCTTAACTAAACTGTCATTTTGTTGAGGACTCATTACCTGTAATGCTGCTTGATTTTTTGGTATGACCGCATATAAGTCGAACTTTCTCAAATTTGGGTTTTGATTCTGAAATGAAAAGTCTCATTCATTGTCAGTATTATTTCTCTTCCTGACGGGCAACTCTCAACGTAGACATCATCACTTTACTAGAATATGCAGTTTTGTGGCGTCACCAAAGGCAAATGTGAGCCGGCTCAATACGCGCAATCGTCCTGAAAACTCAGCGACAATATCATCAAAGTTGGATGGTTCAGGAAAAGCTACGGTAGCGTTAGAGCTGTTCTTCTTTTTCCCTTTTTTCTCGGTTTCCAATGCAGATTCATCAAAATTATAGTTTATGGCCACCGTTGAATATCCCCCTACAAGAAAATCTGATGCATATACATGAATGGCACCCAAGGAAAAAATTGATGGAATAAGCAATTGATCGATGAATAGACGCGCAGAACAAGTATTAGAAAAATAGAGTGACCTGACATTTTGTACTGAAATATTATATTATGAGAGTAGAATAAACAAATGACGAAATGACACGTCGAAAAAAAAAGAAAAATAAAAGATATATTTATTGAATCGACCAACAAGCAAAAATTAGCGAACCTACTCTCGCATAACGTTTCCAAAGTTGCTCGAAGCATGTCCCTATCATTCGTCGAGTTTGTCTCGACACACAAATCACAGAATCTGAATGTGCCACTCATTTTTGAATGTATAACCTCGAATACTGATTTTCCTCAAAAGCAGTATACATGTACTTATAAGAAACAATATACTTAAATAATATACATGTGCGTTCGTATATTGTTTGAAGTAAACATAACCCCAAACAGTTTGTACGAAAACAAATAACAACACAAACAGTTTGAATTTTTTCGGTAATAATTCATATAGATGCAATAATCATTCCTGATCCAAATTGTTTTCGAATTTCACGTAAATTAAAAAGTCTGAGACATCGTAGCGAGCTAATTCGAGTTCGTACAACGGTATGTTGCGTTCGCGCGCAATTGTTGGAAAGTCGCGTGCGTTCGTCGATACTCATGTCACTTCGGCGAAGTTCGACCAACTTCGGCCACTGATATACGATGAGAATCGACGACGGAACAGATCTTGGGTGAGGCATAGTTTACCGTTCGTAACTCGAGCTTTGTTTCAATTTCCATTATCAACCAAATATCTCGTTAAACATTCAAAAAATGGAATTAGAAATGAAAGTATGGAATGAGTTTTACCTGCCGTATCAGCAAAATTTTATTTACATCATTCACTTTGATAATAATAGCAATCATACTTATCAATTTTATATCAATTATTTATGATAAATAGAATCAATTAGTTGCAATATATCCTTAAGATCCGGGGCTCATCATCTCCGTATTAATATCAAACTTCTATATAGATTATACATAATCATTTTTCATTATGATCATAATAATAATAAGTGGAACGTTACTAAGTCATCATTTTGAAGAGGGCATTCGACGCTTCGAATGATTTGATATTTTTCACAAATCGTTTGGACAAGTTGTCACAAAATAGTTCAGAACTAGCTTCGGCTCGTTAAGCGATAAGTATATTGAATACAAGTAATTCTTTCCTTTAACTGAAATTATACAGAGATCCAAGGAAAATCCAAGATTACACAAGCGATTAATCGAACCAAAATAATAACCGTTGCTGCGACAAATTGTTTTCTATAAAGTGATTTTCAGTTCTATTCGGCACGTCGCCTGCAATTTACGCGAATTCTTATCATACGACTGACGCGAATCACAGTTGAAATGAACTATTACATGTTAAATTAGGCCTACGATTTTTTTGTATTTCAGATCGTCTGGTTGAAAAATGTCCGCGTTTTATAACGACGATGAGGAATTCGGAATACTGAACCAACACAATGAGCTGAGACTTCTACTACACGGATCACAATCTATATGCGAGAAAACACAACAAATAATCTTTAAATTTGTAAGCTTTCAAACTTTTCTCGACCTGATTACACGTTCTTTACAAATTCTCCAATCACTCTGCCAATTTTTTCCAAGCGGTTCGAGGGAGACAACCGATCAACTATAATTAACGTAAATAATATGCGTATCGTATTTTAATGAATTAGTGGACTTAGGTATATACAGAAATCGAAGCTCTAGCAAGAGCACGAATCTTTGCCGCCTTGTTGCTCACTTGACACACCCTGCAAATTGGTGCGACCCGGTTGACTCGGATTGTGTTGTACACCCGACTCTGCTGCGTTGAGATCCAATCTGTCAGAAAAATATTTCTGTGTAAAAAAACATTGCAGAGGCAATTCAGAATGCATGGAGAAATGACATTGTATGATATTACCTGCCGTCTTGTATACTTTGAAATATTTTTTTGGCAGTTTCTAAAAATGCTTCTTCTACGTTATGACCCCTGTGAAAAAATCGGACAAGGTAATTTTATCATTAAATTTCGAAATACGAGGACAAAAATAGTACAGAAGTAATAGATAGCATTGGTAAGTATCGTACGTTTTAGCGCTCGCTTCGACGAACATGAGACCATTTTCATCAGCAAATTGTTTGGCTTCCTCGTAAGTGACATCACGTTGTCCATCCAAATCGCATTTATTTCCAATCAAAAATATCACCTGCAACAGGAGGAAGATTATATTCATCCAATCACGATCATTGAGTTTTCCATTCTACTTGAACGATGTTTGAATTTACAGTGCTCGGATTTGTGAGATTCCTCGTATCAGTGAGCCAACTGCTAAGATGGTTGTACGTAGAACGTCGGGTGATGTCGTAGACCATCAAAGCTCCCGCAGCTCCTCGATAATACGATCTAACACGAGAGAAACGTGAATCATAATAAAAAAATACTAAAATTGTTTGGTGGAAATAATGCTATAATAAATTCAATCTTGTATGCCAACGTATCATAAGAAAATTTAATAGTACAAAGTTAATTTTCATAGAATAACATAAACGATAGCATGCATAAATTATCAACAATGACCAACATACCTCGTAACAGCCCTAAATCTTTCTTGTCCAGCAGTATCCCATATTTGTAGTTTTATTTTTTGCCCAGCAACCTCAATAATTCTTGTTCCAAATTCGACACCGATCGTGTGAGGGCAGTCAGCCATAACTGAGGCAGAATGAAATGATAATGTCACATTCGTTCAACATTGCAAAGTTTGTACCAGATATAAAAGTTCTCAAATGTTTTGCTAGTTTTTCAATTTATTGGAACGGGTCGCGAATTATTGTTACGTCATAGTGAAAATATGGAATTATTCACGATGGAGCTTACATTTTTTTTCCGTGAACTGATGAAGCAGACACGACTTTCCTGCACCCATATCTCCGATGATGATGTATTTAAATATGTACGAATAATTGTACGGTCCTGCCGACATTTTGTACCTGAACAGATATGAATCATAATCAGGCTTGCCTTAATTACTGATCGCTGGTCACAAATGTGTGTGCATTTGGTCATTAATTGTGTGCACAAATGTACAGCTTAAAATTAGAACATTTTTTGAAATTTATTAAATATCTAATGAATTGATTTATTAAAAAACAATCTGCAAAAATTTCCAAAGTTCAACGAAATTGATGGAAAAAGAAATATTACTATGTGTACAATACCGATGAATTGGAAAGATGAGTCAACGTTCGTCGAGATTTTACCAGCAGAATAAGACTTGTGATTATAGTTGGTGGATTGCTACATGGAAAAAACAGTTGGTTTATACTGAATCGAGTGATAATGAGTTGATAATTGAGATTACGATAATTACAGCGTAATGCGAAATTCTTTGTACTTGGTTTCTGGCTTTATGGTTGAAATGAATTACGAATATGACAATTGATAGTGAAATTCCATCAAGTCAGTCAATAATGCCTGAAAACTCGCGCTGGGAGTTGAAAAGTCATAATTATTAATTACACAAGGAAGAACGTACGCCGTGACAGCAGCGAGAGGGATGTGACCGTGAAATACGATCAGGAAAAGCTCACGGAAAAATAGAAGTGATATGTCAAAAATGTAAACGCCACTCACCGTGTTCCTGTTTTTTCGTTCAATGCACCTAGAAACAATTGTCACTAGAGATAATATGAGTGAAATTTTCACGCAATTTTGAACGATAGTACGCGATATTTCCAAATCATACGCGATGTCGAGTATAACTTTTTATTATCTCTTAATTTTTCAACAATCTTGTATACCACAGCCAATATGGCAGACAATACAGTCGCCACAACGACCGTCAACAACAAACGTCAAACTGTCTGTCAAAAATGCTTCTTTAAACCATCCACGAACACGCGATTATTCCACGCAACTCTCCAGCATATTTTACCTTTATATTTTATACAAATCTAATGATATATTTGCCATTTGCTACATTATTGACCTGATCGTCAAAAATGGCGGTCAGTTTGAAATTCACCTTCGTTTCACATTAATATACTGACTCAAGTAAACAAAAATGAATGATAAAATAACTGAAAGACGTGAAAAATTGTCGATAGATCATTACGTGTAAGGTCAAAAACCAGTTTTGTTCCTTGTAACTTTTAAGGGCAAAAAATCGAAGAATCAGCGGTGTGTGCTCAGCTGCCTGTAGAATATATTGACTAACTTTTTAGAACGTGAACTCAGCAACGTCGCAATAAAAAGTGTTCCATACATAGAGGATCTGATGGAAGTGGAAAGGCTCAACTCGAATTGTATTGTTGAAATAAATTGACGAGCAAATGAAGAGAAAGGAGCTCCATTTACATAGCCCCTCATCCAACACTCAAATGTGTTGATTTTTTTAAAAATCGATTCTAGGTCGTTTGTAGGTGTTAGATATCGAGATCCCGACGTTTGATAGTAATTAGTTAATGAATAATTAATAAAACAAATTTGCCTGGCGAATTTAAGCTATGTTGGCCCCTTATTAATCTGAAACATTATTGGATTAGATTTCTCAGGCCGAAATCGTTTGTAGGTTGTTTATAGGTGTTTTATATCGCTTTTCCAACGTTTCATAGTTCGGAAAAACTAAAATAAAGTTGGGTAACGCGATTTGTCTTAGGGAATTTCCCATGGCTGATTTTCCTCGTATACTATGACTGATCGTAGCTCTGAAATGTAGTTAGATACAATTTTGTCACGAAATTATAATTCTAAGTCGGGTGTAATCGCTTGCAGGTAGTTTGTAGATGATTACATAAGGAATTCTTCGCCGATTATCTGGAAAAATTGAGAAAAAAAACGATACTGTGAATTCCCTTACTGACTAGTTTCCTTCATTACCGGGGCAGAAGGAATACCAAACAAATTCATTTTAATCGCTTAAATTAGCTACAATAGTAGTTATAATTTATAACAAATAAAAGCAATCGTTCTATGATTCGTGTCTTCTGAAATAATTATCATCCGATCATACTTGTCATCCTTTAGCGGAAAATTATGTGAGGTTAGAATTTCTATCAGACGAGTACGAGAGATAATTGTTGTATTCTTGTAAGTACTTCATGCACAGCCAAATTTTTAATATAAATCCAATAACTAAGAGTAATCGTTCTTCTCCGATTTCACGCCCTTCATATTAATTTCCTGTATTCGGCAGCTAAATATGTGACGTTAGGATTAAGGTTTAGTAGCAGATTAATTAGGTGAAGTAAGGATTAGGTTAGTCAAACAGTTCACAATTACTGGGCTTTTAAAAATAAAAACATAATAAGAAAAATGGTATTACTCAATTTTATAATCAAGCTTATTCTTGGGAAGATCATCCGCGGTTGGGTTATGTGACACACGAACACGCAGTATGAAGATAATTTTTTTATTCGTGCATTCATTTGAATGAATGGAATACAATAATTACAATTAATGGCTCCTCTCGGATATCACAACTCTAATATTAATTTTCCTCATCCAGTAGCGATATATTATGTGAGGTTAGGATACATGTGTCATAGCAAATAGTATATTTATTCATACAGAGGGGCAGTAGCGGTTGGTAACAGTTGGTAATTAAAACATTGTGGATATAGGAACTTGGCGTGGCCAGGGTCACCCAAGAGGGTTAAGCACGATCTAACACCCGTATTCATAGTCCGTCCTTATCAGGGGAGGGAAACTCCCGTATAATAATAATGTTCCTTAAATTGAGCCCTCTGAAATGGGCCGTGTCGAGGGAACTAAAAATTAAGATGGCGGATAGCGGTACATTTGAATTATTGTCGCTGGTTTTAGTATTCTACTGGTGGCCAGTTATGGATCGACTGATTAAAAAAGAAAAGACTATTTTTATTATTATAAATATTATTGTACCAAAGAAATTGTACGTATATTCACATAATCTGAGGTGAGTACAATAGTCGTAACGCATGTTAACATAATCTGAGGTGATAATATATATGTTACTTTAACGGCCCGTACATTGATTAATCTTAGATTTTACTGTAAAATCTTAGGATTTACCATTGTTCAGACTTTTAAAGTAACATATTATTCAGGTACTTATTCAAATTACACTCAACTTAATCCCACGTATTTTTGTTTGATATAATAGCAGTATCATCTGCATAAGATATAGTATTTTCATTCATTTCAATTAGTATTTCATTAACGTAAATTATGAAAAGTAATAGTTCCAACATTGTTCCTTGTAGTACTGCAGTATTGATGTTTTTAAAATCACTCGTAGTTTCCTCAATTCAAATCTGCTACTACTTTCTTTCAATTATTGTCAGGTAGATCTCAATAAGTTCATGTGTTTTTCTCTAATTTCATAATTATATGGTTTAATATATATTAAACTATGATTTACCAAGTCAAAGACTTGCCAGATCTAGAAAGGTGATTGCTACGGTTTGCTTCCTTCAAGTTTATCATACAGTTTTCCTGGATATACAACTCGGAACATCTTTGGTACCTTTAGCTTTCACGAAACCATATTGGTTTTGACTTAGGATCCCATTTTTATTCGAAAATTTTCTTAGTCCGTTGTATACTAAGTCTTTCTCATACGCTTTTTCAATTATCGTCCATGAAGCAAATTTTCGATTCGCGTTGACGTCCACATGTTTGTAGTCCACCTCCAAATCTTTTGTAAGTAGATTATTGCGGATGCCTTTTATCAAATGAGGAGGATCGTAAATTGGAACAACTGGTCGTCCATTTACAAGGAATGTATCATCTAGAAGCGATAAAGAAAGCATTTTTAACCAATTTCCAAATACATTGTATCGAAAACATACTGAATAATTCAATACAAACCCTGTTCAATGTAATGTTCATGACGGATCTTGGTTGTCTCGTTCATCATAAAATTTATGGCTGCTACGTTCCCTTGATCACATACTGATGCAATTACGTGGAGACCAATTTCACTCACATGATGGATAATTTCCTTGATGCACGCCACCAGTTGTTGGGTTTTTGTCGGACATTGAAAATATGGCGGTGTCTGTGTCGTCCATTACAGTAGTAAGGTGAGGGTATTACGTGCTGCCACCTAGAATGGGTCCCAAGTTTTTGAACTAAATTTAAGGGAACACGATTCCCGTATGGAGTTTCCGACCCCTGGTCCTTATACTAAGGACGGAGGAAGCCTCAACGGAGGCCTCCTTGCATTTCCAAGGTTGCCTTGTTTCATAGACAAAACTGAGAGCTCCCTTCCAGAAGGAACGCACGTTCTAGGAATTTTTACTAATATGCGGTGGCAATATCGCAGATAGCACCACCGTAGTTATACGAATCTCTGCGAGTCAGCCATTCACTAAACAGAAGAACAGAGGAAAAGTAAAGTAAAAAAAGTAAAAGTAAAAAAAAATGGACATTGCCGAAGCGGAAGAGAAGATCGTCTTATTAAAACTTTTAAAAGAAGAAGAGGCAGTGAGACTGATGTAATATAAGAATTACATAACCTATATTTAATAAAAAAAATCTTTCACATAAAATATATTTGATTTATTCTGTAAAACATCCCTTAAATCATAATTGTTCACATTTTGTAGCGACATTTTTTTTTTCAAATTACAAATTATTTTATGTACAAATTACTTCTTCGATACTTCAGATTTATAATCTGTAGTGTACTCGATGGAAAAAAACAATTGAATGAATAACGGGCAATGTGCAAATTCCTAATTTGTACACTTGATTCACTTATGAGAAATGTCTTAGAATAAAGGCTCTTCTGTGTGCAAGTCCAATGCCATTTTGTTGAGGGTTCACAATGTCTTCGAATATATTCTCGTTCAAGTCTTCTTGGAACGCCTCTTGCAGATTATGTCGGATGCAAATATTATGCAATACTGCGGTAGCACAAATAATTGTAACAGTTGTACTTAATTTTGTACGTAGGCCATACTGTAGACATCGAAATCGACGTTTCCAAATCCCAAACAGTTGTTCAACGATAACGCGTGTTTTTTTATGTGCGGTATTGTATTCGACTTCAGCAGCTAGCTCAGGCATCAAAACAGGTGTCAATAAATAGCTACGACAAGCATATCCACTGTCACCAAGTAGAATTCCTTCCAAATGTCCTAGCTCAAAACATGCTCGGAGACCACTCCGATCAAATATTACAGCATCGTGAGTTGAACCGGGATGCCTGACGACTATATCCAGAATTTCTCGACTGGGTCCAGATACAACCTATAAAAATGATTGGTTTTCTACTTACTCTCAAGGTTTGCAATATAGTGAATATCTCATGCAATATAAACTTGTGAAAAAACATACCTGAACATTTAGAGAAAACCACCCTTTTCGATTTCAAAAAACCTCTCCGTTATTACCTCCAGGATTCGCAATCCGTATATGGGTGCAATCAATACACCCTATTACAGATGGAAAGTTCCCCACCGCATAAAATTTATTTTTGTTGCTCGAACGTACGCATCATCACTGAAATTGATGTGTTCACCTAAGGACAATGCCAATATTTTGGAAACTCTAGAGAGAATTCTGGATACTGATGCTTGACTGTATCCTCGCAAGTCTCCATTAACAATCTGCAATTTATATCGGTCAGAAATAAAATTGGCATGAGTTATGCATCCTAACATATCATGGGTTTCGGGAAAAATTTACAAACCTGAAAGCTACTTGTTGCGTAAAACCGAAGAGTTATCAATAGCTGTACCAATGGAGAAACTGGCAATCCACGAGCGTTCAACTTTTGCAACCGTCCCCTAACCTACGGTAATAATATATCTACGACAGATCCTTTGCTGAATTTGTACCTTTTCCGGAAAGCGACATCGTCAAAAAATTCGATCGGATTCTGCATATCGCGGATATACCGTTTAGCAAGCCTCCATCGAATTCTGTTCAGTGGTTCCTCTAATTCGTCGTCAGAATAATTCAAAAATTCACTATCCATTACGATGTGTATATTTATAGAGACTCTACTCTGAATTATAACGTGCGTCAAATTGCGTGTTATTCGAGGTTAAACTGCTGTTTAACACACTCCAACTCAGACGCTAGCGTTACTTGCTCAGGCCGCTAGTGACGCTAGCTACAACGAACAACCAATCATTGGACACAAGGCTTCCTCAAGGAAGCTCTGGAGCACTCTGGAGCTCCCTTGAGATAAGGAAGGAAATGAGGCTCCTTGTTTAGTCAAGGAAGGTCTATGAAACGCGAAATGGGGAACAAGGAATCCTCATTCCTCAAGGAACGACTATGAATACGGCCGTTAGTTATCCCATAGTTATCCCCAAATCACTGATGCCAACCGTATGAAAAAAAAAAATGACATCGGCTAAACTAACTCATTTCGGTAAGCCCCAGCCAATGGTATACAAGGAAAATCAATCTAGGGAAATTCCCTACGGCAAAACCTGTTACCTAATTTTATGTTAGTTTCTCCAGACAATCGGGTGACTATCAAGCGTTGGAAAAGCGATATCAATCACCTACAAACGACTCCGTGCTTGGGAAATTAAATCCGGTAATATTTCAGGTTGACTAGGGGCCAACATCACTTAAATTCCCTAAGCAAAGTTGTTTTATTAATTATTAATTAACTAATTACTATCGAAAGTCGAGACTTCGATATCCAGTATCTACAAACGATTTGAAAAAAAATCAAGTCATTTGGGTGTTGATGAGGGGCTAAGTGTATGGAGTTAGAGAAAGATACTTTGAGATTGTAAATATTCTTGGACAAGTTGCTGATGTCGATTCTTGGTTCGTAGTCGTGACCATATTTTCATTGAACACGACACTCTGTGTCATTTCCCGTAAACTGTGGCTGAAACTCAGGATAAATAAAGATGAAATAAAATAATGATGTATGAAATGTGAATCCGTGCAGAAAAGCTTGTTGAAATATAAATAATTGATCTTCGATTTCGTAGATGATGATTGTGAATTTTGGTTAGTGAAGTCGAGTAAAGAAAGCTACGACGAATCTTTGAAGAGGTAAATAAAGTGACTTATTACTTTCGTTGTAGAGAATAATAATAGAAAAAGAGGATCGTTGATATATTTTCATGTTTTCCCGCGAAAATGAATTAAAATTGTCGTGGTTATCAATTTGCGGTGTGAATTACAAAATGAAAGCACGATTTAGACAGAAATAACGTCTTGTAAACGTCAAATTCTCCAGGTATAACCTGCGGGGCAGCACCGCCGCCTTGTTAGTAATTAACCAAACAAAATGGACACTGAGATAACGATTAAGTGAATACCCGTGCAATTGTTTTAATTATAATCTCAGGAAAATGGGCCCGGATTGCATCATTGTAAGTTTTTCAAATCTTTTCTTCCTCATTTCGTTCGTTATCTTTCATATAACAATTGTCATTGTACTGAAATGCAAGTGTAATATTAAAAAAAAACTTAGTAAATATCTCTTGCCGATCATTATTAACGTACAATGAGGTCATGTACGTCCGAATATACATCGATATTCAATTTTTTTTTCTACGAAATAGTAAAATACGATTGCAATTCGTTTTCTAGTAATTTATAGTTGTGCATATCGACGTCGCGTGTTCAGATCCGCGCATGTATATCACGGGTAGAAAGTGTAGATAATTTTTATTATTTCACGCTCGAGGATAATAAATCTTGTCAGAGATAATCGAATGTATCTGAAGTGAGGAAGTGGTCCGGATTACGATGACAAGTTATTCATAAACATTACGTTGATGTAACTTTCGAATTTTCGTACACCGAATAGAAAATGGTAAAGTTATCGATTTACATACAACAAAAATGACGAAAATTTATATAGGTTCTCGATCAATGAATTCTGAACTTAAGCGAATCGATCGTATTTTCGCGGAATCAACGTACCTCGTAACGTTTGCACACGCCCGTGTACATAAATTCGCATACAATTTCAATATCGGAATCGAATGACATTTCCTCGGAGAAAAAAAAATAATTCGTACTCTTCGACAAAAATCGATTTATGATTATCAATAGGTACGGTGTAAGTTTCGCAATTCATCTTCGTATTTGATTTGTGCTTTTTTGTTATTTTTTTTGTTTAATTTTATTCTTCTACACAACCCGGCATAAGTACTTTCCGCTGTTGATGTATAGGTGCCATTTACACAACATCAAAATGCGCCGTTTGTACACGTATACGTACGTCCGTATTGATGTTCATGGATTTGGTTCTGTGTCGTCTGTATCCGAATGTATACTTTGTGAATTTGCTGACTCCCCCCCCTCTCTCACTCTCTCTCTCTCCGCGTTTGTGCCCTTCTTTCCTAAGTACGTGTTGGCCTCTCCCTCCCTCCTGCATAAATGCGTACATGTATTTCATCGCATGTTCATGGGTACGCATACGAGTGTGGCGTACAATCGTGTCGAGAATCACAGGACGCGATTGGTTAATCAAGTATCCTGCAGTGCAATGTCGCTTTATAAGGTAAAATCTGATTGGTTCCCTTTCTGGTATAATTCGGACCCCGCCTTGCGATCGCCAATTGCTTCGTTCGTCTTTACCACGATACGAAATACCTTCTATACGATATTATTTCCTATACCTGCGTCCGTGTGATCCTTCTACAGTACTATAGGCTCTACGGTATACAGTAACGTAGTATTTAAAAGTTTAAAAGGTATCTTCTACCTTTCATCAATCATGATTCCAGCACGATCGATACAACCAACCGAATTTGTAAAACGTTGTCGACCACTCGTTACACCGAACACTTATCTTTATTGTTTTTTTCCTGTCCGATTAATTTTTTC
>OZ018313.1:5951688-5977072 GCA_963969455.1 Arge pagana
ATGCATGTAGAATGATTCGGGCCTACGGACACGCTCGCACCTCCGATGGTCTGTGCCACCGCCGCTAAGAAAAAGCCTAGTATATTACTGGATCCTCTTTCGGTTTTTAAAACGAGTGTTCGTCAAAAGTGCACGTTGAGTTTAGTTGGCGTACGAGAAGGAACGATTGAAAAACGTTTAACGAAGTGACGCCACGGTGCAATATCGAGCGTTGTGCGGTCGTGCGGTGGCCCCTCGCTCGCTCGAGACTTTAGATGCTCAAGCGGAAATCTCGCAATAATGGCGTACGGTCCGACGACGTTCTGTTGTTTTTTTTACCAAGTGGCTTTGGGATCTAGTAAAAACGTTTTCGTTGCCATGTATTTTGCTCACATATACTTAGATTGCAGGGTTTAAAATGATTTTACAAGTAACGCAGTGATATTATGCGAAAAGCTGATAATAAAAACGAAAGAAATATAATTAAAAGTGTTTCTAAACGGAGCGAGAAAGACCGAGGCGCACAGAGCTATAGAGAGAGTGAGACACAGTCTGATCGCGAGAAAGACGAAAGGAAAGAAAGCAAAGTAACACGGATATTAAAAACATTTGAAGAAACGCAAGATATCGAAGCTTCATTTATCTAGCCATTTATTTATTTTTACTATATAACACCGGCAACTTCGTACCGCGTACCTCCGCACAACTTCTAGGGAATGCGAATCTGTCTCAATACAGATTCACGAATTCTGCCAGGTGTGTAATATTTCGAATTTATTTATTATTTAAGGCGATATATCTATCCTTCGGGCTCGATATATTATTATTCTCTTTTTTTCAGCACGTTTTCCGACAGTTTCACCATTTTGCTACGTATCCCGTTATATTCTTCGTTTACACACGCGTCTGTACATATATAACTGTATTATATGTATATAATTCGTTCATTGCTTCCATTTTTCACACAAGTCAGCCAAAATGGAAATGCAGAGAAATATGCACGCATTTATCATGTATACGCAACGTATATTTCTACCTTTATATTTAGATAAATTGGTCTTGTCTGCTTTCAAAGTTGAAATTCCAAAAACTTTCCTTTTTTCTGCTTCACCTTGCATACGTATGAATGTTGAAAACCTTCCACGCTAATAGACTTTACGTATCTTTTTGCTTTTCAATCTCAACCTGAAAGTGTTATTTTAGATTGAAAAAGACTCTAAAACCCAGGTATTTTTGTCAGTACAATCAACGATAAAAGAAGAAAGTACCAAATTTGTAATTGCGCTGATTTCTGCATGTTAGGATGAATCGTGCAAAGTCCAATTCTGAAATATGCGTTCATTTGATTACGTGTACATTTCAGTAAAAGTAAAGCGTGATTTATTGTTTTATTTAGATTGAAATGTGTCAACAATAATTTTATCATGTCTTTTTATTCATAAATAAATTCATTTACCAGTCTTGAACATGATCAAAGAGCTTGAAATCAAACGACAGACGAACTACAATTCTCGATCTCATTTTAGCGCTATGACCTCGCAAAATAGAAGTTACTTATCGCGTACTCGAATTGGTTAAATATTCGACAATAATGAATTCACTTTAATTATCCCATCCAATGAAATCAAGACGAACACATTTTATATGGTTAGGTGACATTTGAATTTTTATATTTTATCGAATTACAGATAATTATCCATCTAATTCGTCGTATCGCTAATATAATTGCCATCACATGAAAATTGTGAGTTGTCTATTTAGAATAGTTTGTTCTCTTACTGAAGATGCTTTTTGAAGTTGGATATTGATAATCAGGAAAATAGGAACGTGCGAGATTAGGAATTATTTTCAGCAGTGAAAGAAGGCGCAGTAATCCAGCTTAAGTACATTCTAACGGGGAAAAGTTATATCGATTATGAAATTTTTAAACCATAAGCGTATAGCTTTTCCCCATTAGCGTGGACAAAGAGAACATTCTACAAAATGTTAAGTTACATGGTAACAGTAAAATATTCAAAATGTACCATTGTAGTATGAAAGGAAAAAATGTTTATGACTTCGTTCATATACAATTGTTTATCTACAGGTATTTATTACCTGGTGTTTCAGAAGACTTAGAGAAGTATTAACGATGGGCACACTACTGGCCATTGGAAAGGTATTGCAATTCCCTCTTGTGCCTGCGACGGGGGCGACGAGTCGTGCAGCGTAAAGAGATGGACTCGTACGACTTATTCGGCGAAGATGTTAGTGGTTCAATGCTCGATGCTCTTCCTGACCTTGGGGGGACGGATCATTTTGACCCGGCCGGTAATTCAAGCGGTGCGGTAGTCTCTAGGGATGGTCCGGTGAACCCTGGTGGTCCAAATGGAGGCGGGAATTACATCGGCCAATCGTACAGCATAGCGCAAGAATCTCCGTTACAAAAATTAACGTCGTTCGGTGGATCTGAATTCGGTAATACAAATCAGTTGCAAAACCCAACTCAGCGAAGTATGTTCAATCAAAACCTAGCAGGTTTCGATGCGGGAGCACCACAACGCGCGACCATGGTGCCTGGTGGGTTTCCTGGTCAAACGCGAAGCATGGCACCTCAACACCGAGGCCCTCACCCAGGTGCAGCGAGTCAATATTCTGGATATTCGGACAATATGTATTCGATGGAACAACAACATCCAATGGCTCGAACTAACATAGGATTGGATCCAGGAATGCAGGGTTGGCCAGGAGGTGGAGGTGCGGGATATCCACAGCTACAAAGGCATTACAATCAGATGGCACCGCAACCAAATACTTATCGTCAACACATGCCGCAATATCCCCACCAACAGGATCAAGCAAGCTTGAACCAAAAGCTTGCACAGCAACAACAACAACAACATTTTACTGCTCAACAGTCGATGATGGGTGGCATGGGTGTTCCTCATCAGGGGATGCAAGGTGCGGGATCTGCTGGAGTCTATCAGCATATGGTTGGGCAACAGCAGCATTATCAACAAAGTAATCCAGCAGCAATGTATCAAACGGCAACTGGTTATAGTGGCTTCACGAATGCCATGCACGCCCAACAGCAACAACAACAACAGCAGCAAGCGCCTCCTCCGCAACCGCAAAGAATGCCGCATCACATGCCACCCACACATCAATCTCACCCGTCGCATCCGTCCCAACATCAGCAATACCCGCAGCACACACAGCACACGGCATCACAACAAAGTATGGATCCTCAATATCCTCATCATGGAACTCCAATGTTTAATCAGCCTCAACATCCCCAACCAACACCACAATTTGGTGCAACAAAACACGCTACCAGTCCTCAATATCGAGCTACGTTTCCTCAATTATCACCGCAGATGTCACCGAGGCCTCAGATGTCACCAAGACCTCCAGCAGTTCAGCAGCAAATGTCACCCAGACCGATCATGTCGCCAGCGAAACCTAGCACCCTGTCGCCCCATCCACATTCCCAAATATCGCAGCATCAGCAGTCAAATCAGCAAAACCCGATGTCTGTATCGCCCTGTCCTCCATCAAGCATGAACATCAATGTTTCATCTGCGTCTCAACAGAGCACGTTACAAGCTCTAGAACAGATGGTAATTCCCGGAGTTGCAGTCTCGAATCCTAACAATCAGGACTACAATCAATTTCAACCGCGTCCACTGATACCGCATGCTCCTAATTTACTGCCTCAACAACAACAACAGCCACCACCACCACCTCCAAGTTCGATGCCAACTGTAACAGGGCCTAGAATGCCTCTGCCAAATCAATGGCAACATGCTCCACAGCCGTTGCCACCTCAACAACCTCTACCGTCGCAACAACCACCACCGCAATCACAACCTCCCCAGTCTCAACCTCCTCCACAGCAACAACCCACCAGATCTACCATCAATATGAACGATGGCAGAAATATTATGGACCCTCCGTCAACAAATCCGGAGCCAAATTCTTCTTCTCTTTTCTCCGTCAATGGAGCTAATGTTAATAACGTCGTGGAAACTACAACTCACGATCCAACTGAAAACGCACAAAGTCTACCGGCCTCGTCGAATCAAGAAATGGTATCCAGTCCCGATCAAACGATGACCAAGACTCAAGAAACTGTTGGACAAACCATTGATAGTCCTGTTATGCACGCTAACATTCCAACGAATGCTCTTCCTGAACAGATTCCACCTATAAAACCAGCACCTCTCGAAGCTGTACAAAGCTTGCCCGCGTCAAGTACTAGTGGAAATCAACCAGTAGAAAACAATAGCGTACCTTCAACGCCGCAACAGTCAAATTCTTATCCCACAATCGAAAATGTCACCGACAGTAAGAGCAGTGAACAATCAGCTGAAGTCAGTACCGTATCTTGTCATCAGTCTGCAACACCAGTTACGGCGACCCCGAGTTCTCATCTCAGTCAACCACCACAACAGCCACAACAGAGTAGTCAAGGCATGATTTGCCAATCTCAACAATTACCTAATGTGCCGCCAGCACCTCATGTAACTCAACCACCAATGTCTCAACAATCACAGCAGCTCGTCTCTGTACCACAGCCTACAAGTCAATCTCAAAGCATTATAACCCAGGCGCAACACGCTCAGCCTCAAGTTGCTCTCATGCCTGCTAGTAATTCAATGATTCCTCCCGTTGTTACGCACCCAGGACAACTTCAAGCTGGTCCGCAATCTATACCAGTACAAACATCTCAGGTGCAACCTCAACCGAATCAAGTAACGCCGTCGCACATATCTGTTCAACCGCAAATCACTAACGTTGTGCAACCAGCAATGCCACCCCATCCAACGAATGTACCACTACAGAATTCCGTCCAGCCAGGAGGATTCCCAGAATACACAAATATCCCAAAGACCAATAATATATATTCTAACGACATGATTGTCAATTCTGGACAACAATATCATGCTGGCTCTGATATGCTGAACAGTAATTCCATGCCAAATATGTACGGTATGCCACAACCTGCCGCACCAACTCCTGTAGTCCCAACGCCATTCACGAATCCATGTGCTCCTGTTACTCATCATCAAGAACGAGCCGCCCTGCAGCAACAATTACAAGAATTATATTGCATGCCTCCTGGTTCAGAAAATCAGGAAAAAATTGTCAGTCTCCAGGAAAGACTGCAAGCTTTACAGCAACATGAGAGTAATGATCAATGCAACGGAGGACCTCAATGCATTCTACAATCTCCAATGTTTACCACGACTGCAGCTGCTGCAGCAGCTGCTGCTGCCGTTGTTGTTGTGGATAGTCCACAGGTAATAAATTTATCCACAGTTATATATTTTTCGATGATGGCCATTAAAATATGTTAAAAGCAAGAATGTACATTATTTTTTGTTCGTCTGTGTAGCGAAGTTTTAAAAAACTTCCAACATTTGAAAACTTGACATTTTCTATAATTGCACAGGTTTCAAGCACGACGGGACGTGGGCGAACCAAAGGAGCTCCTAGAACTAAAAAGAGTAGAAAGAAGGCTGACAAAGAAGCAGCAGTACCACCCCCAATAACTCAGCAGATATCGCAACCGGAACAACCCTTGTCCGAAAGTCTCATAGCACCAGTAGACAGTAGCAACGTCATTGACAGTATTGCAGACTCGGAGGATTTGAAACCGACCTCTGGGGACATGGAAGAGGAATGGAATAAAAGTCGGAAAGCACGATCTCCAAGAAAACCTAGAAAACCGAAGGAACCGAAAGAACCAAAAATCAAAAAAGAGGCAAAACCGCAAAAAGAGGCAAAATCACCAAAGGGACGCAAGAAAAAAGATGTTAAAGAAGCTAAAGAAGCTAGCATAAAACGTGGAAGAAAGTAAGCACCGTTGTCCATTTTATTTCTTATCCGTTTAACTTTTATTTCAATATCCTTTCCACGTATTGCTTCATTTATTACAAGATTGACTTTTCGATTGTTTTATTACAAAAACTAATATGTGCAGGAAGACGACGCAATCGGAATCAGCTGATGAAGAACCAACCGTTGATACTGAAGAGACAGCAGTTTCGGACTCCATTACTGTACAAGATGCTCAAGTGATAAATAATGAACCTATGACAACGAGCGACGAACAGGAACAAGTTGACTCATCCACAACGGAACCTATAGTAACGGAGTCGAAAGAAGATGTGGAAGAAAAGGTTGAGAGCGATGAAACTCCGGAAGAGAAGAAAAAATGTGAAGGGTCTGACGAGATAGCCGATGCTACGACACCAGCCAAGAAAAAACCAGCCACTCGTAAGAGATCATCCGCAAAATTGGCGATTGGTAAACCTCCGCGTAGTGGCAAGTATGTAGAATTTGGTACACATTTTATATTAAACGCTACCGCCCGATGTTCCAATTTTAATCTGTAATTTGTAGATTATTTCCAAAATATTAGAGAATCACTTGAATTCTGCAGAGGTTTAAAATCTGATTTAAAAACGTTGTCGACCAATGCACAAAAGTGAAAAAAAATCATATACTTTTTTGAAGGATATGTTAAAACGTGTGAATTGTTGGAATCAGTTGTTAGCGATTTTACACTAAAAAAATTTAAGTTTTTCAAGTAATGTCACACATCCTAATTCCAATATTTTATTGATAAGTTCAAGAAAACGGAAGAGTCGCATAGCGCCAGATTCTGATGGAGAAGAATTAGCAAAAACTCCGCCACCATCGCCGGAAGCTGGTGAAGATTTGAATAAGCGAAGATCTGCGAGAAATACGCATAGGAAAAAATACGTCGACGACGTGATGTTAAGATTTTCTGATGATGATGTTCCCTTACAAGATTCTCAAAAAAAGAGTGGCGATGGAACGAATGTAACTAAACTACCAACTGTGAAGAAGGATAACGAGGGTGGTGAAGTTGGTCCGAATAAACCAAACTTCGTTTACATTGTACGTAATTTTTTTGCTAAATTATTTTTAAAAATTTTTACTCGAAAATCTGATCGTTCATATTTCTTATCTTTCAGAATACGATGGATGAGGACTCGATGGTCGTTCAGCACATATTGTGCGTTCGCATGGGGAAACGAGAAGTTAAGCCAGAGATAAAAGTTGAACCTGTTGCAGAAGTTGCAACAGAAAAAAGTGAAATAGTGAAGAAAGAAGACATCGAAGAAAAAAGTACGGACGATAGCGTCGTAAAAGAAAAAAGTGAAGTCGGACTGGGTGATGTTGATAAAGAAGAAGAAACCACCGCGAAAAAAGAAATTGGTGGTGAGGATGGCATAGAGAAAGAAGTCGTAAAGAGGAAACAACCTGACGACTCCGAAGATGACGATGAAACAGCTGACAAGTCTGAGAAATTTGGAACTAGCGAAAAAATGGACGAGGATGACGAACCTGAAAACGTGAAGTTGAACGATGACGAGAAAGAAAATAATATTTCGCCTATGGAAATTGATGAAAGTAAAGGAAAAACTGAAGAAGTCAATGAGGAAGAGATCGGACAACCAATTAAAAAAGTTACGAGAGACAAGGAAGCCAACGAAGATGCGAGTATGGAAACAGGCTCGACGAACGATAAAGAGAAAGTTCGAACGGTTGACGAGATGGATGAGAAGAAGGCAAAGTTAGAAGTTAGTGGTAGATCGGAAAAAATCGAGAAGGACGACATGATACAGCCCACTGATTCTTCTAGCAGCGAAACGAAGCCTCAATTCGTCGACGTCGAAGAGTATTTAGTGAAATATAGAAATTTCTCATATTTACATTGCGAATGGCGAACTGAAGAAGAACTTTACAAAGGTGACAAGAGGATTCAAGCAAAATTGAAACGTTTCAAACAAAAGCAACAACAGAATACAAATATATTTGAAAACGTGAGTACAGATTTTTGGGACTTTTCTTATTTTTATTTACACAGTTTTATTCTCTGTTTTTTATATTAAATATGTACTTTTTATTCATTCTCTTCGCATGCTATTTTATTGTTCATACATAGAATAACATATTAGACCATAAGAATTCTACCAAACAGGAAAAATTAGTATACGTAATCTTATTGAACTTTTTTTTCCAATTTACCCATTTTTTTATACAAATTGAAGAATTTTTGCTTTTAATAATTAAATGGCACTGAATGCAATTGTCTCGCAGCCTGAAGATGATCCATTTAATCCGGACTTTGTGGAAGTCGATAGAGTCTTGGATGAAGCGACCCATACGGATCCTACAACTGGAGAGACGTTGCGACATTTTTTGGTGAAATGGCGGTCTTTGCAGTACGAGGATTCAACGTGGGAACTGGAGGAAGACGTAGACCCGGAGAAAATAGCTTTATTTCATAAATTCAACAAACTACCACCAAAAGACCAGTGGAAAGTGAGTTTCACGATTCATCCACAAAGTATTATTTTACTATTTTTCTAGCAAGCATGTTGCGGTACAAAGAGATCATCTTAAACTTAAACTCCAATGATTATATTTAAAAATTGAAGAGTAAACATTTTTTCTTAGGTTCAAATGAAACAACATTGCATAGTGAGACTGTAAACATTTTTTATTCACCAAAGTTCAGCATATTCTTAAATGCAAGAATAACGGAAAAAGACGTGAATTGCTGTGAAAAATATTGCTTTATGATAGGGAAATCCAATGCGTTTTATTAGTCTTACTAAAAAATGACAGAATACGGTTTCTTACTTACCCTCGCGAAATTCCTGCATTGCCAATGTTTCTTTTGCTAGCAATTACATTGAAACAACTATACTTTCATTGTGAAATTTCTACAGCCAAAAAAGAAGCCAACAGCAGCTGCATGGTGCAAATTAGATGAATCTCCCATATACAAAAACAATAATAGTCTGAGACCATATCAACTCGAAGGTCTCAACTGGCTTCTGTTCTCGTGGTATAACGATCACAATTGCATACTAGCCGACGAAATGGGTTTAGGGAAAACTATTCAATCTCTGACATTTGTCGATGCTGCCTACAAATATGGCATACGTGGGCCATTCCTCATCATCGCACCCCTGTCGACCATACCAAATTGGCAGAGAGAATTTGAAAGTTGGACTGATATGAACGTCGTAGTTTATCACGGATCGTAAGTATTAACAAGAATCCAAATTTACGAAAATGTAAAAATTGAAAATTCTATAAAAAAATGTTATTGCTCTACAGCGCTGCCAGCCGCAACATGTTGCAAGAATACGAGGTATACTACAAAAATGAGAAGCGGGTTCAAATAAAAGATCTAATCAAATTTAACGTGTTGATAACAACTTTTGAAATAATAATAACCGATTTCAACGAATTGCGTGGCTACAATTGGAGATTGTGCGTCATAGATGAAGCTCATCGTTTAAAAAATCGAAATTGCAAGTTGCTGGAAGGTCTGCGTCAGTTAAATCTGGAACATCGCGTGCTTCTATCTGGAACGCCGCTGCAAAACAATGTCAACGAACTTTTTTCACTTTTGAATTTCCTTGAACCAATCCAATTCGCCAGTAGTGAGGCTTTTCTCAAAGAATTTGGTAACTTGAGTAGTGATACAGAAGTCCACAAGTTGCAACTATTACTCAAACCGATGATGCTGCGTCGTCTTAAGGAAGACGTTGAGAAGTCATTAGCACCTAAAGAAGAAACGGTTGTTGAGGTGAGAAAATTATAAAGTTTGAAATAGCAATTTTTTTCATCTTCGGCTAACGAACAAAATTTGCAGAAAACTCCTCCCTAAATATTGAATTTTAATTAATTCCAGGTTGAATTGACGAATATACAGAAGAAATATTATCGGGGCATTTTGGAGCGCAATTTTTCATTCTTATCGAAAGGGACGACATCTGCAAATATTCCAAACTTGATGAACACGATGATGGAGCTTCGAAAATGCTGCATACATCCATTTCTGCTTAATGGAGCTGAAGATCAGATACAATTGGATTACAAACAAAGTGCTGATAAGGAAGATTCTGAGGGATATTATCACGCATTAGTAAACAGCTCTGGAAAGATGGTCCTTATCGACAAACTTTTGCCAAAACTGAAAGCTAGCGGACATCGTGTCTTAATTTTCAGTCAAATGGTGAAATGTCTCGACTTACTCGAAGACTACCTTTTATACAAGAAGTAAGTTCATCCTTTTCATAAGCTATTTTTAACTATTTTTATTCTTGTTCGAAACATTTTTTTACCCTCGGTCGCTTTTTTTGTAATTCTCTTTTCCCCTTTATTTCTTTATTCTTTGTAGAAACAAAATTATCTCACGACTCTTACATTTAGGTATCCATACGAACGTATCGATGGTAGAATTCGTGGAAATTTACGTCAAGCTGCGATCGATCGCTACAGTAAACCTGACTCTGATAGATTCGTATTTCTATTGTGTACAAAAGCTGGAGGACTTGGTATCAATTTGACAGCAGCTGACACGGTCATCATTTATGATAGTGACTGGAATCCTCAAAACGACTTACAGGTGAGAGTTTAGCGAGAAGAAACACGTATTTAAATAATTTTGTAATATTTGTCATGCTGATGGAAAACGCAAATGTCGAATTCTACACATTTTCAAATTGAGAAAATATAATTTTGATTTTATAGGCACAAGCAAGATGTCATAGAATCGGTCAACAAAAAATGGTCAAAGTATATCGTCTCCTGTGTCGAAATACCTATGAGAGAGAAATGTTTGACAAAGCTTCGCTGAAACTTGGTTTGGACAAAGCCATACTTCAATCGATGAATACAGCACAAGGTGGCAAGGATCCAAACAACAAACAATTAACGAAAAAAGAAATCGAGGATTTACTGAAAAAGGGTGCTTACGGAGCTATCATGGACGACGATAATGCGGGCGACAAGTTCTGTGAAGAAGACATTGATCAAATCTTGGAAAGAAGGACACAGGTGTGTAATAAACTTTGCTACTCGTACACCACTTTAAAACTGATATCCATTGAAACAAATGGCTGATATCCATTGGAACAAAATTTTGTTCGCAGGTCATTACTATCGAAGCTGAGAAAGGATCAACATTCTCAAAGGCAAGTTTTGCTTGTTCGTCAAACCGGTCCGACATAAATATCGACGATCCAGATTTCTGGAAAAAATGGGCGAAGAAAGCAGAAATCGATACGACAGAAAAAAAAGAGGAGGACGAACTGGTTATTTCTGAACCACGACGAAGGACGCAAATCAAACGTTATGGACATGACGAATCCGTTGTTGATATGTCGGAGTTGGATAGTTCGGATGATAATAGCGAAGACGACGGTGGTGGAGGACTTACAGGTCGAGGTATACTTTAAACTATATGAATTTTATTTCGTATCAGATTTACTGATACCTAAAATTCAGAATTTTGTGTTCTATTAAATAGTTTTATAAACATATTTTAACGGGACAACATAATACATTAGGGTTTCAATACATTGCTCACTGAAACTTTTCGGGAAATAAAAATGCCATTTTTATCCAGAAATGATATCTAAGGAAAATATACTTGCAATAAAATTGAGCATTCTTTCGAAAACATAAACACAAATTATTTCAAGTATCGCTGTTGTTGTTTTCTGGAACTAATTGGTGTCCGAGGCTGTGATTTTATCTAGAAGCGTATTGCCAGAATATTTAAGACCTTTCAGCTGATAATTAGATACTGTTTCTTGCTAGATCTGTTCGTCCTACGTAGCAGTCCATCTATAATCGAACTTGAATTCAAATTCTAGGTAAAAAACGTCGAGACAAATTTGTGAAAAAATCACGTAAGTTCTTCGACGAGTATGTCCCTCGAGAGGGTGAAGTGGTATATGGCAACTGGGCACGCAGTGAGTGTTTCAAGGTAGAACGAGGTTTGCTGACCTTCGGTTGGGGTCGTTGGGAAGAAATTTTGCAACACAGTCAATTTCGGCGTGGTTGGCGCGAAATTGACGTTGAAGACTGTGGCAGAGTGATTCTTCTCTACTGCCTACGTTTTTACCGTGGTGACGAGAAGATTCGAAGCTTCATATGGGACCTGATTACGCCGTTGGAAAATGGCGAGAAAATAAAAACCATCGCCATTAATACTTCGGGACGTAATAGCAGGCAAAAACAGAAAAAAGGTCGTAACAGCAGGGAAGTGAGAGAGACTAGAGGCTCTAGTGCCAACAATGGACCGAGCGATCCCAATCATTGGAGCCACTCAGAGAAATATGACGGGGATATATTTTTGGAAAACAATTATAAAAAACATTTAAGTCGCCACGCTAACAAGTAAGCATCCATTTTATCTTTTTCATTCTTGATATAAAATAACATGAAACCAGGATATTTCACCTATTCACGGATTCAAAATTATCAGAATATATAAGAATACTAACTGGAATTTTGAAGATATAGAGTCAGATAAAGTAATGTAAAAAATTAGAAGTAAAATATTATCAAATGAAAAAAATTAATTAAAAAACCAATGACTACGTTTCTTTGCTTCAGAGTACTTTTGCGAGTCCGAATGCTGTACTACATCAAACACGAGATTATAGGTGATCTCGTACAACACATATCGGATGGAGTTCACGTTAGGTTAGTAAGGAAAGACTGCTGACGCGTAAGCTACAATAAGTTATATATTTTGTAATCAAGCCACCATAATCATACCTCATGCACACTTACATATACGAGCTTACATCACAAAGCTTGCAATTGCATGTGTCATGTCATAGGTCTTAGGTCTGATTAATAGGCTGGATTTAATCGTCGCAAGGAATGATTTAGTGTAGAGATTAACTACTAAAATTAACTTTGTCTTTTCTATTCTTACTTTAGTCATGTTTAACCATTCGTACAGGCCTTATTGATTTTTTTATTTGTATCTCTACATTATTTTCATCTGTTATAACTTCCTATTTCTTTTCCCTGTTTTATCCTCTGATTTCTTTACAATTTTTTTATTCTCCTATCCCTTTTTTTGGCATTTTTGACACTTTCCATATTCTTTTTCCACTTTCGTTCTTTCTAAATTCGATTTTTTATTCTTTTGGCATTCTTTCTCAATTTCTGTTGTTTTTTTTAATTAAAAAAAAAAATTCCACGCGCACTTCATTTCCTTCTTCGTGATCAGTTTTTGCTGCTCTCTTTCTCATGCTCGCTATTTTATTCTGTAACTGCTACTTCCCAAAGTTTCAAATGAGAACAAATGCTGTATCTACGTCGGGCAAATAAATTTTGACACGACGCATCGAGTGTGGTAAGCGAGAGTCCAATAAATGCAGTGCACTGTGTTGAGAGGGCAATTTTATAAATTTAAAAACCAAAAAATTTAATTTCATAGATTTGGTGATACCAGTTGGCTAGGAATTTGACATGTATTCGAGTAAAATTGGATCACTTAAACCTAAAATATTTAGACAATTTTTCCACAAGTATCTGTATTTTCTCCAATCATTTTTTACTTCATTTCTTATTCGATACCGCAAACGTATTACACCGGAAGTTCGACAAAGACTATTCATATTCTAGTCAAATATTGAAGTTTTTAAATGACCGAACCAAATCTTTCATATTCGGTGCAAATATCTCGCGCTTGTCCTACGACATCAATTTTTTATTTCATACCTAAAACAAATATTCAATTTGCATGTACTATGATTATTTTAGAAGAAGATAAAATCACTTGATCACTTAATTTTCAACTCTTATCTGTATCATCCGCGAAAATGTTCTTAAGAAAGAAAATCTAGTTTTCTAGTTTTTGTTATAATATTGTTATTGAAAAATGTGTAAAAAATGAAGAGTTTTCAATAATTCAACTTTACAAACTATAATCTCCATTGCTGATACAAAATTTGGTCAAAATAATGGTAATTAACAATTAGATAGCAAATGCAATCAAACTTCCATAAATACAAATGTTCAATGTAGCCATGAAAATGTGTTACCAATCCAACTGGAATCATGAAATCTGCTCAAAATTTTTTGCTAACGAAACAGAACCCAAAAAATTCTTGAAATCTGAAAACAAAAAAACAAAATAGAAATTTGTTCAATTGGCAAATCAAAACCGAAACGGCCCTACAGTGCGTTGCGGTTAAATCCTCCGCAACTGGCGGAGCCTCCAGTGAAATGGTGGGACCTGATGGCTGACAAATCGTTAATAGTGGGATGCTTCAAGCACGGCTACGAGAATTATGATCTGATGAGAGCCGATCCCGCGCTTTCTTTCATTACCAGCTGTCCCATCCTTACCCAGACTCAGACCGTTGAATCAAAGTGAGTATATTCGCCGTTACGTTTCTCTATTTCTTCAATGTTTGGCTCGATTTCACCTGCGTGATAAAAGCAACGACAACAGGAACAAACCCAAGAAACGATGCTTAAAAAGACAATTCACCTTCGAAGAAATGTGAAAAACAAATTGAAACATAAACAACGAAGATAGTCTCTCTTATTCACAATTATTATTACGCTACCTGCTACGTTATTACTTATTTAACACTGAATGCACGCTTTATTATTTTATTTAATATTATCTCTGCTATTTTATTCAAGTCCCAAAGGTTGTAGCATCTATATGCGCTTCTCCGTTCGTCATTCCTTTTATATACATATATATCTACAAATCCTATATATATATATATATGTGCATATATTCTATATATATATATACATATATGGGCTCCGTGTAAGGGCCTGGTGAATCCTTACATCATGTTATCGATAGACTTTGTTGTACATCCTTTAGATCTAAATATCTGATTGCTATTTTTGAAATTCTAGTTCAAATTTGATTCAAAATACGATTTTCTAAAGGCATTCGATTCATCGCAACTCAATTGTTACGATGAAACAATGAAACTGGATCGAACTTCGTTGTATAAAATTGTTTTCTTTGATTACGTATTTTTGAACAAAAATTTGTTTTTATGAATAAAATTGGATATTCTGTACGAAATTCTCAGAATCATGTCAACTTGAAACGAATATGTCAGTCCGTAAGAAATAAAAAGTATTCTGAAAATAATTAATCATCTAATTCAGTAAAAGGATATTTTTAAATCTAATAATTCACAAAACGATGCATGATGTATCGATAAAGAATGCTGTATATCAAATGGCACGAAATGCCTCGTATATAGCTACCTTACAATAGAATAACTTGAAAGAGATGAGAAAGATGATCGTGTTTGAAGTTTTTTTTTTAAACGAACAACTCAGTTTTTCATCGATAATATTTAATTCAAATGGGGTGATAATACAACTCGGTACAATCTGATGGGTCTTTATTCGCCATTTTTTCGTGTATAGTCAATTTTGCAATATTATTGCTGAAAAATCTTCAGATTTGTTTGAATAGCATTGAAAAATTGTTACTATTAATTTTTTGAAGCCTGGTTGACTATCGTCACTTGGATTGCTATGGAGTAATTCGAGAAATTAACATGCGTGCTTTATATAATTATCTGTTTCTCATTTTAATTAACGATCTATCGTCACATCAAATCGTTGGTGAAATAATGAATTTACTTCATCACTTGGAGAAAAAACGTCATTTGAATACATTCGCAAATCATTTACAGACTCCCACAATTTTTTCTTTGCGAAATTTTGGCTCTTTTTTGCCGAAATTTCAGTGAAACGTAAATGAGTTTTACTTGATTGTAATGAATTCATTTCAGTAACAGAGATGATAAAATTATGGAAATAGACCTCGAAGACGGAGGAGAATCATCGGGCATTACGAGGGACACGACAAAAGATATGGAGAAATTTGGAAGCGAGACACCAATGGATTCACCAGCTATTTCCAGCAAGGCTGAAACGCCGATACCCGAAGCGAGCGGTAGCCATGATGGCAACGAAATGATGAACGAGGATGATCAGAAAGCTTGGCCGTCCGTTGTCGATCTCAATACTAGATTGCGTCGCGTTATATCTTCTTATCAGCGCAGTGTAAAGAAAGAAGATGTGAAAATGACACAAAAACCGAAAATGAGCAACGAAGGTGAAACGAGTACCAATCATATTGGAAACATCGAGCCACCTCTGAATATGCAAGGATGGGATTTGCAACAACTTGCTATGTATCTTCTTGTACGTACCTTCTGTCTATACATCGTTTAAGTATTTGCAGTGAAGTTTTGACATCATAATTTCGTTTCCAGAAAATGGAACGTCGGGAAAAAATGGATGCGGTATTGAAAGAGCGAGAACGTAGCCGCATCGAGGAACAGAGAACAAAGTGGTCCAGACGAGAAGAAAGCGAATTCCTTAGAGTCATATCGACGTATGGTGTAAATTATGATCGTAAAAAGGCCCAGTACGATTGGACAAAATTCAAAAGCATTGCTAGATTCGACAAGAAAACGGACAATGACCTCACGGATTATTACATGTCATTTCGCGCTATGTGCAAGAAGGCATGTCATATGAAACTGAATGATGATGATGGTACGTGCTATCTTGTTTTTCTATTTTTGTATAGTAGAGATGTATGGCTAAGTGTTTAGTGAGTTATGATTGTGAAAATTAATTGTTGTATTATGTACTTTTGTAACATACGATTGTCTAATTACAGAATTCTCGGTCGATCATCTCAGTGCAAGTAAAGCTCGACAAATTTTAGACAGAGTTGACCTGCTTAGTAAGATTCGGGAAGAGATATTATCACATCCACATCTCGAGGAGAGACTTTCTCTTTGCCAACCATCTGCAGATACACCAGATTGGTGGATTCCTGGTAAACACGATAAGGAGTTACTTTTGGGAGCAGCAAAGCACGGCTTAGGACGTACCGACATAACGATTCTGAATGATCCAGACTTTTCTTTCCACAAATTATTGAACAAAAGCATTTTCAGCGGCTTACAAGCGTCAAAATTGGATAAGTTCGAGAAAGCAATTAAAATTGAGAGCCGTGAAGATATATTAAAGTTTGATAGAGACGAGATTTTAGTGAAACTGGAAAAAGGGGAAGGGACTTTGAAAATTGAGAAAGTTGGTATGAAAAAGGACAAAGATTTCAGTATAGATAAAAAAATGGAAGCTGCAGCATGTGAAAAGAGTCAAGTCGAGTTGACAATCGTGAAAACTGAAACTAAACCTGAAGAGAAACCTATCAGCACCAGCGGAGCTCTGACTATCACTACAGTGACCCGTCCCAAATCTCCAGAGATAGAAAAAAAAGATTCTTCGGAGAAGGTTGAAATACCTGAAACTGAGAATGACGCACCAGAGGTCAAAGAGGAACTCGCAGCTAAGGTAGCAGTGGGAAATTCAGAAATTGTCGAACATAACAGTCCAGTTGAAAAATGTTCCAATGTTGTCGAAGAGGAATCCAAAGAAGCAACAGCGCTGAAGAATGAAGGATCTTTGGAAGGGAAAGCAGAAATTGTGAATGAGGAAAAGGCGGAGTCCGTTGACAACGAGAAGCCGGAATCAGTTGCAGAAAAATGTGAACCTGAATCTGAAAAGGAAGTAGATTCAGTTCCTGAGATATCGAAGGACAGTACTAAAGAAGCAGAGGAAGCTACAAAAGTTTCAGAAGTAAAACCTGAACAACCCGAGGAGACATCGTCGTCAAAAGACGAGAATTTCAAAGAACCTTCAACAGAAACTGAAGAAGTGCGTAAAGATGAGAAAATCGAAGAGTCTGTTGAAATTTCGAAAGCTGATAAGATGGAAAAATCTGAAGTCTGCGAGAAAGGTGAAGAATCTCCATCCAGGCGTAAAAAATGTGATGCTGTCGAAATTTCAGAACTTGAAGGCAAGGTTGAAGAGAAATGTGAAGAAAATCCCAGCACCACTACAGTTCCTGAAACTAAGATCGACGTCAAACCTGAAGTCGTAGAGGTGAAAGAAGAAGCTGCTTCTGAAGTTAAGGAGGAAAAATCAACTACACCCAAAGAACAAGTCGCTAAATTGACTTGTGCATCGGTCGCGACTTCGACATCTTCATCGACACCCATGGAAGATCGATGCAGCGTTCAAGCTGCAGAATTGAAAGCAATGTTCCCAGATCTTGAAGTGATTCAGCCTCTTTCTCGTCTGACTCAAATCGACACTTTTGTATTACGAGACAAAACCATCGATTACACAGAGCCGACGATAGCCCAACTTTTAGCACATAGTTATCAGGTATCTATAAAATGGCCCAAAGAACATGCTATTGAAGCTCGACTAATGCATATAGTCCACGCAATCGAGCATAAAGAATGGCCAGTAGCTTTGACATTCAGTGCTGGCGACGAGGCAGATTTGATACCAATGGAAAAGGACAATTCAGAAGTGATAACGATAACCACGGACCACAGCATTCCACGTCCGATTAATGTGTGCAACAACGTTGCGCCATCCACTTCGGTCTCGTCACTGCCGTCGTCGAAGAAACGTAAAAGACACATAGCGATCGATGTAGAAACTGAGCGAGCGAAGCTACATGCTCTTTTGAATAGTAGTCACATGAGTGTTGCGCAAGTTCCTCCAGCTCCATTGACGAAGCCCTCGGTACTTTCGACATCGAGTTGGGATGGTAACAATGACGAGTCGCAATCCGAAGAATCACGACGTTCTACACCAGTTCAACCTCCACCGGCTCATCAACAAACAAGAGCACCAGCGATTCCTTTTGATTTCAAGTACGGTGTTCCTGGCAAGACCACTATCATCCCAGGCACGTCGAGTACGCTAACACCGATCGATCTTTCCGCTGGTTATCCAAAGCCGATCGCTGAATCATCAAAAGACTCGAACGAAGTCCAAGATTTCTCGATGCCTAATAAATCAAAACAGTCACAAATGTGCAGCAATAAAGGGAAACTTGACAGCATGTTGGATAAGCTAATGAAAAGAAAAAGTTGCCCCACAGATGAACCAGTCATCGGTAAGGAAAGGAAACGCAAAAAACTTGACGAAATTGTTCTGGGATTGAGTGCGGCCAAAGAACAGCAAAGTTCTCATTATCCTGAACACAACAAGAAAAGTACGATTACACCTAACGTCACAGTGACGCCGACTTCTGCGCCCATAGGTCTTCCTAATCAACCTTCTAGCTCTCAAAAACCATTTTCTATCACCGTCACTTCTGTTCCATCGTCTCGAGCCTCGGGATCTGCTACGAATTTAATGCAGCAACATCAATCCTCTTCGTCGTTACATGTCTCGCATAAAGACAGTTTCTCAGCACTCTTGGCACAAGCTGAACAACAAAATAGAGAATTGAAGAAACAACAACAACAACAACAACAACAACAGCAACAACAACAACAACAACAACAATCTCTTGCCGCTGCGCACTCTTCGTCTAGCAGCCATCGGAAGAGTTATGAAGCGATGATTGCTGATATCAACAAAGTTGCAGAATACTCTCTGAAAAGTGGATCGTACTCCCATGAAGCTAAGGTCAACAAATGGCTTGCCGAACAAACTATGACCGAACAGTTGGGTGCGGAATATCTCAGCGCACCTAGGAGACGTAGACCAAGAATCGATCCGTCGCTTTTAGACTGGAAAAAACTTACTGGCGAAGAAAACGTTGCCGTTATTAACAGGCTCACTGGTAAAAAGGTGAGATTTTAAATTATATCCTGAAAAAATATGATTGTCTCGTAATACGTCACATTACAGAAAGTTATTACTTTTCGTCCGGTTCAAAAGAAATTCTTTGTTGGTGTTGAGTATTTTTCTTTATTGAAAAATTTCTCAATTATAATATATGAACGAAACAGATGTTTGTCTTATGCATGCAGAAAATATTATATTCATTTTTGTTTTCTAAATTTAGGTGACCGGCACGAAAGCACCACAATTGAAAAGACTGGCTCAATGGTTGGGTGAAAATCCGATGTTTGACGTCGACCCTAAATGGGCTGAGCTCGTGAAAGAACGGGGAAATTTACCTCACGACTTACAGAAGAGATTGCCTGGTTCAGACCGTGGCAATAATAAAGGAAAAAGTCCAGGGCGACCACCAATGTTGCCAAGTCCAACTAGTCAAGCATCCGTAAGCCAGAGCAATATGGCTGCAACATCGATGGCCTCGAGTTTGAATTTTCCCTCTCTCGGCAACCTGAACAGCTCTTTACTCTCAGGTTTGTCGCTGGGCAACTTTGATCCAAAGAATAATCCCTTGCTAATGCCTTTTGGTGGCTTGCCGAACCTTGGAGCACTTGGCGGTCTAGGAAATTTGGGAAATCTTGGAAATTTAGGAAACATGAGTTTGACGAATTCACTCTTTGCCAACCTCGCTGGCCTTGGTTTACCCTCGTTAGCTGGTATGGAAGCTGCTCTTGGTGCTACAGCAACTAGTGCAGCCGATACTAATGTCGCATCAAGCTCGAATAGTGGGAAGCACGCTAACTCAAGTAGCGGTACCGGCAGCTCAAGCAAATCTGGTCGCAGCAAAATGGATTCATCAACGAATAAATCATCGGCACCTTCAACGTCAACTTCGTCATCTATGCCGACAACGACGCCGTTCCCTTTCTTCTTTCCTAACCCCAGCCTTTTGTATACCCCACTGGGTCTCGGCGGCTTGAATCCCTTCTCCATGCAACCAGGTGGTGTTTCATCCGCTTACGAAAGTCTCGCGCAATGTGGACTCCTCACACCGCCAACTTCATCCTCTTCGTCTCGTAAAACAGCATCCACTTCTGGCAACTCGAGGCAGCAGAGAGATTCTATGTCGGATGCAATGAAAAGAAAAGATTCTGATAAAAAGTCTCGATACTCCAGCGACGTTGGTCTGAACTTGCAGCAATATGCTGCTGATATGGCTCTTCACACCAGCAATGACGAACGAAAACGAATTGAGGCTGATAAGAAGGAAATCATCGAGCTCAGCCAAATCGCCGACCTCTCCGCAAGACTGGAACGAAAATCCAAGGAACAGGAAATGAAAGAGGCTCTAGAACAACTCAGTCGAACCAGCGCAGAACTTTTTACAAGAAATTTTGAAGATCTTCAACAACAGCGGCCAACTTCGAAGCGAGGTCACAGCGTTGAACGACAGCATCAACAGCCAACGCAACATCATCAAAATTACGAACCATCATCGTCATCGTCGCTTGAAGTTACTCTAGAGCCAATAACAAAAAAAGTTCGAATGGAGGCGGAAAATGTGACCATAACAAAAGCATGTCCATCGACCGTTTCAGAATCCGTCAATATAGAAACTGTCTTGAGACCTCCAACTGTATCGCGTCAGTCTGCCGAAGACGAGTCTACAACTCCAACCACGATGACGACTACTATAACAATTGCGACAGCTGCTGCCACACCGGCCACCACCTCCGAGCCTATCCAGATGACGACAAGCACCGGCATGAAAGAAACGCTAAACAACGAAGCTCCTCGGATCTCGACGGAGATTCTTCCACAACCGTCCACCAAATTAGACAAGCCAAACTCCTCTGACAACGACGAAGACATTAAAAGTAAAGCCAAGCGGGCTCGTAGCCTGAAAAGGTTCACGGAGCCACCACCTGAACGAAAGAATCTACGTTCTAGTGCCGGACGACAAGCACGGGCTGCTGCAGAACGACAAGCCCGAATGGAAATAAGCGGTGACTTGGAACCGCATGAAAATCAGACTCCGGATTAAATTTCAACGATCGACAAAACTATTGCTGTCTCAAAAAATGTTCCGCCAGAGCTTGATGTCACGAAGCTTCTGCAAACCAGATAGCCATCTCGGTAGTTTTCTGAAGAAACTGTGAGACCAGACAACTTTTCCCAGCTAAAATGTCAACACTAGTGAAAAAAAAAACTGTAAGCTCGAAATTAGTTTGAAACGATGGGTTGGTTGAAAGACAGCCACCGACAAGTTTGAGTACTCGTAAATTTCTTCGATTTCTCATTTCGGAATTTTCTTGACTCTGACGTCATTAGACGAACTGTATGATCAGTAATGTGTTATGACAAATGTTCATGAAATTCTTGTAAAAGAAACTATCGATGCAAGAGCATGATGTTGAGTCGAGGTAAAACAGGCACTGATCTACCACGAGAGTGTTACAGGAGGAGTCAATTGCCGAAGATGATCGAGAAACCCGAAGAAATCTTTGATTAACTCTAAAACGGACATACATTAATAATTAAAAGTGAAATGGACACTTTATGTGATACAAACACGTAATTCGATAATTATTTACGATTAGGCGATGAGTGATTTATTTAACAGGTGAAATTCTGAAACGAGTGCGAAAGATGAAAAGTTAAATTACTGACGATAAGAGATATGGTAGGAAGGCAAGATGAACTTGTACAAGCGAAGCGAAAAACGAAATAGCACGACTTGCCTGACTCGTGTCATATACATTTGAAACTATAATTTTTGTTAAATTTATTACTATCTCATTTGATCTTATTGTGGTTTTGACCAGGGACTGTTTTATATATAATTACTACAAACACACGTATTTACAGCAAAATACATACATACACACGTATATGTATACTATATGCATAATAATATAATCGTAATGTGTAGGTATAAAGTAAGTTAGATAACCGATAAATAACTTAAAAAAATTCAAACGAAGTGAAAACGTGTAAATATGCAATCCGATTTAGTATTATAAGCAGGAAAAATACAACAGAAAAAACCAACAACATACGATTACAGAAAACCACGTGTACTTGGAAAAGTGTATATAATGCAGTGTACTTTTAATTATACTAGGTGAAATATTAATAATAAACGGCTTCTTTTGTTGTTTGCATTTTTGTTTCTATTTTTTATTTGTTATTTACAATAGAGTTCGAGTATGCTTTTTATTTTGGTATTGCGTTCCTAAATCGCAGAATATTTCACGAGCAAACAATAAATTTTGTTTAAATTGTAGAGAAATATTTTTTACGAATTGCGTTTGAAAAAATTAAAATCTACATCAGATATGTTGGTGAAGAATTAAAAATGTGCATCATGGGAATTTACGAAACAGTATAATATAATAGTGAAAAAAATGCCAACAACTTATTGTTTATAAAGTATATTCAATAATTTGAATTTATTTTCCAAAAGTAATAAATACAAGTTGGAACTTTTTATCACAAGAATAGTTAATCATAAGAATAATTAAATGCCTTTGGTCGTTTCCAATTTATGGTTCTTTTAAGAAGCTAACGAGGTCGTTAGAAAATATTAATCCTGAACAAATTCGCTTCTTCATGAGTCTGCAGGTTGAAAAATCTGGCGCACGTATGATTTACCTGATGGTAAAGTTACAGTTTTTATATTCGTTCCAAAGAGCTGCTTTGCCTCCACATCTGTGACCTTTGGCTGTATCATCACGTCATCACCATTCTGTTGACGGAATTAGACAAAATAAAGCAAAATAAAATCAAAGTTGTTTGGGCATTGTATTGAAAATGGTATTCGTTTTTTAAAAAAATCATATTTCTTGCTTTATTTTTGCAAAACTCTATCGATTAGTACTCCCCCCTAATTGACAAACAACCAAAATGAGTTTGATTGCCTACAATTATTTCTGAATCAAGCCTGTTCCATTAGTTTGCGTCAAGATTTAACATCGATTTTTTAATTTGTAATTTAAAATAATGTTAAAATATGCATCCTCAGATTTCTTTGGATTCTTACCTTCCAATCAACCGGAGTAGCTACCTTATGCTTTTCTGTCAACTGAAGTGAATCAATGACACGAATAATTTCGCTAAAAAAATAGATATAACATTAAAGTTAGAATATAAGTATCTCATTTTTTGAACTAGGAAGCAAACTTAAATGGTTGGAAATCCATACTCGAAATTACGGCCCGTAGTTGCAGGATACAGGATAGACAGTCTCATTTTCTTAGCAGGATCAATTATGAAAACTGATCGCGCAGATAACGGAAGATTTTGATCATCGATCTCGTCAGGATCCAACATTCCAAAACGAGTGACTAGTTCGCGTTTCTCATCTTCGATTATCGGATATGGGAATTCTGCGGTGATACCTCCATAAGCTTTTATATCCTGAAATTCGTGAGATTTTAAAATAAAAGGTTTGCGCTGGGTGTCGTATAGTTTCCATCGCAAATTGGATACTGGTAACGCAAACTTGGATTCTCATCAGGTGGACTTACTTTTATCCAATTATTGTGAGATTCAACGGAATTGCAGGACAGAGCAATAACTTTGACGCCTCGTTTTTGAAACTCTGGCATTAATTTGACGACTCGGGCCAATTCGGTAGTGCAGACAGGTGTAAAATCGTTGGGATGAGAGAATAAAATGGCCCATCTGAGAGAAATTCCAAATTTCTTAAATTCTGCAGTTGGCATTATATTACTGATACAAATACCTGTCAAACTTTTTATTTATACCGGCTTGAGGTTAGATTAGGATTTAAATGGAAATAAATCATATCTTACGAGTCACCAATCCATTCGTGAAAATTAATCGGGCCAGTATTTGTGTTTGCTGTGAAATTTGGAAATGTTTCGCCCAGTAGAACCATGTTCAACAATTTTTTAGAAAATTAATGAAAATATACTAATTATTCGCCCTTGACAACGGAAAAAAACATCAACGATTCCGAATGGACCAATTAGAAATATATGCTTGGTAAAACGATCCAATCAGGATTTTATACCATACAACGATAGCCAATGAGAGTAGCTCTGTTTGGGATAGTGAGAAAAAAGTTATTCTTTCATAGGCAATCGTTCGTCGTATTTCTTTTGTCCGACAAAGGAACGACGCCGGATCTGTTCTCAAATCTACTACAAGTACTATCAGTACTAACCATGGGTACTAACAGTGGACAGAATGATATAATTTAGGAACAGAAAGTAGATTTCGGAACGCCATTAATGCGTGCGGATCAATTTGGCAGCGTTCAAAAACTAATCATAATGAGATGTGAAATAAATTCATCGAAATTTCACCACGCGGTATTATTGAAGGCTTTGGAAAAAATACCTTATGTTGTAATTAACAATTTACACAGACATTATAACGTATGTGAAAAGTTGCAAAGAATTATGAAAACAAGTCTGGGATAGTTAGTCGTTGTTACCGATAGAGGAGGCATGCGGGTGAATTTTTGACATAAAAAGGTTTTTTAATCCAGTCTCGAGGATATTATAGTTAGTGGTTGATAAAACATGAAAACTAGCGGTCCCTGTCTCGTATCTACTGATATCACGATTAGTCGGTGTGTATTTGTAGTTGTATATACCTATATAGGGTTACATTTTACTACAATCTTATCCACAGCAAGAGCGCGAGAAGGAGGGGAAAGAGAGAGAGAGAGAGAGTAAGGGAGCGAGCGAGAGTGCGTGAGGCTGCGGGAGCGGGAGAGGGAGCGGAAGAGGGGGAGAGGAGCAGGAGAGACAGCGAGATGGAGTGACGGCGGCGAGAGGGCCGCGAGGGGGGGAGAGAGAGAGAGAGAGAAAAAGAGTGAGCGAGAAAGGGGGGCGAGAGAGAGAGAGGGGGGGGGGGTGAAAGAGAGACAGCGAGG
>OZ018313.1:5977272-6052520 GCA_963969455.1 Arge pagana
AAAAAAGTAAGGTGTGTGATGAATAAATTTTTAGTGAATTTGTAAATAGTAGTCATATGCTCAGGTGACCGCGATTACGTGCTAAAAAATATCAGCACCAACCGAGGATACGTGAGCGATTGAGTGCGATAGATGGTGTGACAAATCAAAGTTAAAGTTGGCATTGGAAAAATCCGTGATATTGAACATTTTCCAATGCGAATCTGTCCGGCCGATACGTATTAAATGTTAGATTGCACGTCAATATACGAATAACCACGGTGGTCTCCTCAGCCGAGTGGAAGATGGATATACGTATATCGTCGACGTTACGTTGATCGAGAGAAAATATAAGATTCCGGCTCGCGAAAGCAGTGTAGTCGTTCGAAAAGGAAAAGAGAGAAACATAAAAAACGAAACGAAAGAATGCAAACTAGAGAGAGATAAAACGGTGATGATAAATGAGAATCGTGAAAGACAATTGTGAATCGTTGGTGAGTTCAAAGATAGTAGTAAGTAAGAAACGAGTGAATAGCGCATCGATCTTTTTTTTTCATATTTGCATCGTTCAACGACGAAACTCGTTCGCTGCGAGTCTCATTTCGGGGTTAGTTATTGACGAAAAAAATGCGTCGGAATAATATTAGTCGGAATAAACATATTTTACAAATGCTCTTATAATAATAATAATATTGATTAAATTGGCAGCAGTCATTTGCAGCAGTAACCGTGTATATATCGTCGGACGGAACTCTGCCGAATGCGAGAGAGCCGCCTGCGCTTTCCTGTCCCATCCTCCATCCTCTCTGTCCTCCGTCCGTTCTTGGCTCCGCCCTATCAATCGTTTATATCGTTTTAATACAACATTCGCAATTTTCTAAACTCGACGTTGCGTAGACTCGTTCTATTTCATCTTGTTACTACTACCAAGACCTATGTATCAAACCCCGTGAAAATCGTTTATTGACCACTCGCTCCGCCTCACCGTCGATGATTATCAATAATTATCACCTGAAAACCGAAGAGGCTTACGAAAATCGTTCACGTTTGCTTTTCTAACCTCAGATAAGATTATTTTTAAATCAATTATACGCTATGTAATATCATTGTTAGCCTCGCGACAGGGAGGTCAAAATGTTTGAGATCTTTGGGTCCCTCCCATCTAACTGAAAAAAAAGATCTAGATGACGATTACCCATCTTTCTCTGCTGATGTTCATTTATTTTCAACCAACTTTTCAAAAATTTTCCTTGTTTTTTTTCGGATTCTTCCTATTAAGTTCGTTCTTTGCCTAATTTGTTCTATTTTCCATTTTGCCATAATCATGATTTAGGTGCCTTCTTGTCTGGATACCCATTCATTTTCTTTTATTTTTTCTCATCTCCAATTAATCATTCACTTTTATCTATTACCTTGAAACCTACATCTTATCGATCGATGTTGCTGCAGAACATTTTAGACTTACGATCTCGTTTTTCCAAATCGCACCATTTCGTAATTTTGCTGGCTCATTTTTTATGCATTATCGATATCACTGTCCTATTTGTTACCTGTCTTCATTTAACTCGGTCTCTGTCCTATTATCCGCAAATCTTTTTCCACTCGTTTCTATCATACTTCAATATAGTCACTGAATTTTCAAACTTCTGCCAATGTTTACGCGCTTCCTTGATATTTCTTTCCGATATATAATACTTGCTCATTTTTCTTTTGCTCTGCAATATTATTTTCACCTCATTTTTTTATGATAAACTGGTCCAAAAAATATCTGTATCAGAAATATCATGACATTCTGTAATTCATGCAGACATATTGACCGTCAATCAAACTCCAAACGACACTCGCTCTGCGCTAGCTGGCTAGTTCGCATGATGTTTTTTATGACAGCAGTAATCCAAATAGTCGGAGTGTGTGTCATTTGACTCGTCGTAAATCTGACCAATTGAATTCTATAAATAAACGTAAAAAAGAGAAATCCCGGATCTATTTATAGGTATTTTCTTATTGTTTATCGACACTGACCGTAGAACAGGCGTTTTCCTTGTTTTCGCTGTCAAATTTCACCCGTTTGCTTTCCAAAATATAAGCTTTGACGCTCTTTTTCTATTTTGGAATTGTTCAATTATGGTTTACAGCCATTTTATGACTGCGTGGAAACGCTATCGACTCTCCTCTGGGAATTCTATCAAAGTTATCGCGACTTCTGCTCTCGTCTGCTGAGTGTTGTCTGCATGCTTTTGCAGATATATTTATTTAAAGTTCAAGTATCTGTTCAAGAGGTATATAAAGCCTGATGATAATTTCTTGGCCCGTCGACTTTGGCTTGAAGCTCGTGAAATGCTTTGAAGAGAGAAAAACTAAAAACGACGTCGATCTCAGTGTTATAATATGTATGCGTGTCCCAATAATGTTGATTGAAATAAGACAAGTCGTGCCGTATTTGCTTCTAACGTTTAATGGCTGCATTACTATCATTACCTTATTATTTAAAATTAATGATATATATATATATATATATATATATATATATATATATATATATATATATATATATATATATATATATATATATATATATATACTGGGATGTGAACTCGTATATATATGCAAGCTTATATATTATTTTCTTTGCGTGTATCCTCTGTATCACATTCAAATAATATTACTCTTTTGCAGGTTGTACCAAGTATCATGGGACCAAGTTGTAACGGAGCCTTGAAACATCAAAACATTGTCTGAAAACATCAAGCTTTTCCAAACAACGGTTCGTCCATGGAAATGTTTCGTCTTACATAAAAGATTACTACGTTTATCCAAAGAAACAACAATGTCGTCGTTTCAACAAGAACTTTCTACTAGCAAGCAAAAATATGCAAAATTTTTAAATTCCTTTATCACTATTTTTCATTCGTACTTATGTTATACGAGAAGCATTTTCCTATACACGGTCCATCAAGAGTCATCACTCAAAATGACTCTTTAAGCTTATGGAATTAATTATTTGCGAAACTTGAAGAAAATCTACCAACAGCCGTGATCTGAAATCAATTCACTTTTTTGTAAAATATTAACATATCTAAAAGCTTCACGGGGGTGTTTAAATTATAGTTTAGAATGTTGTCTGTTGAACTTGATACTTTCTTACATACTTCAAAAACGAAGTGTCATTCTTAAGAAAGAAAATGTCTATAATGTCGCTCGTACAACCGTTTAAGGGACTTAATTCAATAATTCCCGAAGTACAAGAAATACTGATCGAGTATTTACCTTGTATTGATTAGTGTTTCCTAGCTGATTGTCTAGTCTTCTTATTGTGTTTTTGGTCAGTAGATTAATTAATGTCAAATTATAACTTGATCAATTAGTTCATTCAAATCCATCTACTTTGCTGCAATCAATTTTTCCATATACGCCTGATTGGGCAGTGGAAGATTTTTTGTTTTTTTTTTTTAGCTTAACAAGCACACTCGACTTTGTCGTGACATTGGTATGTCGAATTTGTTATTCTTGCGTTAATTGTCCATGAAACGTGGGGAAAGCGTTGATATAGCTTTCTATAAGATTATTAGCTGCATCTATTAATAAACGAGGTATGCGATGGATTATTTCTATTCCAGTCGGAACATCTGTCTTGAACCTCGTTCATTTCCATTCCCATTTAGTATCCATATTGAACCATTCAATTCGATCGATTCGCATGCCAGGGAAATGAGAGATATTCGAGTATTATTTTTAGTGAAATATTTTTCAACATATACTAAACAATAGACTAGTCTACGTTTATTTGCGAGTAATTGAACCTACATGACTTTACACTGTCGCGGGGTAATCCAGATAACCTATCGGGCCCGTGTAATTATTACATCACGGATACGAGTCTTTGTTTCTTTAGGTTATTATCGAAACATCGTTCATCAATCAAAGACATTTTCACTGGTCAGCTGATGAATCATTTCCCAGTTATTCCAAAAAGAAAGATTATAACATCAATGTGGAAACAAAACTTTTGCAATGATTCAAAACGAGAAACAGAAATGACGACATGGAAAACTTGCTAGTAAATAATTCGCAGGAGATTTAGCATCTATACCCGTACCTCTGTTTGATAGACTATCTTTCAGCGAGGGTACCACTTACTAATTCACTAATGCTAAGTTAAACTGAGCTTAATAAACGTGCCAATGACGCATCATCTTTGTAGTTAGAGCATTTAAGGTCTAACTATCAAAATACCACCTTATTTATACAACCAATGAATAGTTCGTTGTTAAAGTTGATTTAAAAAGCAACACGACGATGCCCTACCTCGCATTAACACCTGCACGTTGATTTCCAGAACATTTTTTATTTATTTTTTACATTCATCCTACGAATGATGACATTTCGTTTAATATTCATTCGTGTCGCACCTCTAATTACATGCGCTAAATAAGAAAAATCGGATTGCGCCTTGCAGAACGTATGTTATTTTCTACGTACTTCTGGTATTACTCGATGACATTTTCTCTAAAATGTCAAACGACGCGTAAAGTTCTTATGCAATGAACCATTTTTATGGGACAAGCAAAATTTGTTTCTACAAGTAGTAATAGTTTGCAATACTTCCTCAATCGTCGCATGAAAATGTTCATTTTATGCCTTTATTTTTCAGATGAATTTCAAAACTTCGCGCGATATGACGTGATTTAATAGTGAAGACGAAAATTGTAACACGACAATGGAGCGTGCAACCCCGTAGCAAGTATTTGCCATGTTGGTAACGCAGTCTGCCTCACCCATGAATAATTTACCAAATATGCTGTCCGTGTTGGAAGAGGAAACGAACGTTGACATCGACGACGTATTTCCTCCGCACGTCGACACGACGAACATAATTATCCAGCCAGAATCACCGACAAGTAAAAAACAAACATTGAAAACATTTAACGAGGTGAACGCTTTGCTACAAGCTGGTAGAAAACGGGAGGTGAAATTAATCATACGCGATAATGCTTGGCCATTGAACAACGGTATCAGAGCCCAGCTATGGCCCGTGCTTTGCAATCAGCATACTCATGGGAAAAATATGCTGGACGGTTTCTACTGGGACATGGTGAACCAAGTTTTTGGAACTACAGGTAAAGTCGAGAGAAATATTGCATCGTTTCTCAACTTTTTGACACAATTAACCCCTTTTATTATATTTCCTTATTTAGCAAGCCAACAATTAATGATAAATATATACACTTTCAGAACTGCCAGAGAAATCCATTATGCTGCCACCATTCGTCGACAGCACGCATTGCTTGTCGTACAACTTGACGCGAAAGGGACGAAGCGTAGCAGATAGAGTTGTTTCTGTCCTTGGCTACGCGTGTCCCGACATCACATACAGTCCGTCGTTGTATCCAATCACAGCATTACTACTACATTTTATGCCAGGTGTTCAAAACCTCTTATTAATGAGTCTAGACTTGATTATTTTGTCACGTGTTGGAATCAACATGCTGAGACTATGTCGAATATATCGTAGCGTAGCAATTCTAATCTGAGAAAATGAGCATCAAACTAATTTGTCGAACAATTAATGGATTATCCATATTGTTTGAATGTAAAAATAAACTTTTAGAAACTAACTGTACTTTTAACCGAAAGAAATTTTCAAACTTCTAGTGCCAATTTTGCCATGATTATAGAATTAATTTTGTCAGGGAATATGTAATAGATCATGACATTAATTTTTTTCTAATCTTACAGAAGAAGAATGTTATCATTGCATGGCTAGTCTTGTTGCTGCCAAAGACAAAATGTTTATCACACAAACGAAGCTTCTCTACGAAGTGACATGGAAGACTGTCGAGCAAATAACAAGAAAACACGTAGTAAGTTATGATTCGTTTCAGCTTACCTTTCTTTTTACGAAGATCGATTAAAATTAATTGTTCTATACGTTTTCTAATATAGAAATCTGCCGCAGTACATCTAGCCAGGCATTGTTCTGGTTCAAGAGCCGAACGCATATATATGGATTGGATTTGGTGGATTTTGCAATTATTACCTTTTCAACATCTAGTCAGAGTCATGGACTGTTTTCTACATGAAGGAATTAAGGTAACGATGGATACAATTGATCTTTATCTCGGTTAAAATTCATTGTCATTGCAAGTTATGCTAGCTATTTATTTATCGAGCATTTAGAAGAAAATGTGTTCTATTACAGTTTTCTTTCACAGGTCTTTTATCGGGTAGCTATGGCCATAGTTTTATTATTTTACAAACACTCGTGTTCTCAAAATTCCGAATGGATGGCAGAGATTTCAAAAAATGGCATCGACGCTGCACTTTCAAAGTTTTGTCGGCAAATTCCCGTGAGTAAGCGCAGCAAGTAATTATTTCTTCCTGTTCGAATTTATTGTAGATTGTTCCTAAAATGTACATTTTTATCTTCGCGTCTTTTAGGTCACACCAGCGAAGTTTTTGCGGACTGCATTCGGAGTTCGTGCCCTTAGCTCTGCATATATATCCAGAGTCTTCTTACGTACTGAAATGGCTCTGAAGAGTCGTAGTGTACTCACAGGATCACGCTCGCTCGCACGATCCAGATCAACGGATAACTTACCGACAAGTCAGTCTCAAGTCAACATACAAATGATGTCGCACACACTCACTATAAGAGAGGTATGGTCACGCCGTAATAGAATTAAGCGATGATATTTATCAAATTATCAGAGAACAACGTTTTTGAACTTTCAGTCCAATGATACGCGGATCAATAACATTCTGAATCTAATTCAAAAGTGAATTTTTTGTTATTCGATCCAATTTATAATTTCTTTTAATACTACAACTTGATTTAATTGTTAATGTGAAGTGAAATTTGACAAATTTAAAAAACCATCAAATTCGTTGGCTTGTGTTATCCATTAGCCACCCTATTAAATTTTCTTTTCAAAGTACATGAAGTATCAAAGATATCAAAACACCAGGATAAAATTGATTTGGTCACAATGAAATGTAGCTATTCAAACGTTGTTTCGCCTCTGTTGTTAATCGATGAAGAATTTTCATCTTTTCTCTTTAGAATTTCTCTTTAGCTCTAATCACCTCACGTATGTGCGTTCGTTCAGCTGGTACAAAGTTTGTATTCTCTGTTAACGTTTCATGATATTTGTAGTTGACAATCTTGTTCTGCATAGGGTATCACTTTGACATCTTAATACGTGGTGTCAGCTATACTAACTACATATTACTCTCTCCCTCTCTATCTGGTTCAGTCGTCCAAATTTCTTACCCATAGAAATTTTCGTCGTCGACATTCTTGCCGTCGAGAATTGCAGTTATTGTTCGAAGATGAAAAGTCGATCGAGGGTGAATCGAGGAATTAGTTCCATGTTCACTTACCAAACATCATTTGGAAATGTAATTTAAGAAACATTCGGGATATGAACTCGTCGAATACGGTTGTACCGTTCGTTGTAGGAAACAGAAGCGAGCAACTTGATCGAGCGATCGATGAATTTCGCTTTTTGTACTTACGAAATTCTAATATTCTACATCTGAGTGCGAGTTCGCATTTATTTCAATAAAAATACATTTATTTTCAGAAAGAGTGCGAAGACACGTACAAAGATCGGGTATTGTATATTTATATTACTGGAAATGTGTCCTTAGTTTCATGTGCTACCCTCTATTCTTGAACTACTCACATTCTCACGCTGATTCATAATTATTATTGTTGTTATTATTGTCGTTTATAGATAACTCATTTGGTGTCATTGCGATGATCATCATGTCATTACTTCACATGGACGATAATAATGATGATAATGATGTTAACTCAAGGCACATCAAATTACTTATACCAAATCGTGCTTTCGATGTGAAGCTCTGATTTTTGTTGTTTTTATTTACTTTTTTCTGCAATGTCGTCATTCTCGTTCGTCGATGTTGACTATCGGTAAATTTTATTCACCGCGGATAATTTTATATTCGTCGCCAATAACTTGACGCGTGCACGGTCCAATCATAAATGTTGACAGTCGAGAACTTTGATTATTTTCTTCTGATGTTCTTGTCACGGTGAACCATAATAGTAGCCAAAACATTGGACAAGTCACATCCTTTGTTCGCTCTTGATAATTGTGAGTACGTTACAGCATCGCGAATTTTGGGCGTTAACTTTGTTGGGGTCCACAACATGACACATCTGTATTAGGATAATGAAATCTATATTTTTGCCAAACATTCATTCTAACATATTTCAATTTTCTAGCTGAGATGATATCTTAACGTGGTACAAGTATCCGAGTCGAAGCTCTTTTTCATTCGACTCACGTAGCAAAATTCATATATCTCGATGCAGTCTCTACTTTGCGATAATTTATTTTGGATGAAAATTTGAAATTTTTTTGAATGAAAGTTTGAAAAAATTCTATCGATTCGAATTTAATTCAGCACGGTAATTCAAAATATCGAGCTTTCGAGCGAACGACGAGCCTCGAGGCTATGATACATCCTCGGAACAACTTTTTGGCAATATTCAGTGTGGGAATTCGATTTTCCAGCCAAGAAATTAATTAGACATGTAACAAAGTCGTATATCAAAAAAAAGACTGAAATAGTGAATGAAATGAAGAGGTGCTGGATATTGGTATTTAATCGTAATTCAAACTCGCATGCCATTATAACTGATGGCATTGTCTTGTTATGTATGTTGTGCTGCGTTATATCGGATGAACCCGATGGATTATTGGATTAAAATGGATTTAAAAATGGTGATGGGCATAGGGAGCACACAGTCCCGGACCGCGCGCTCTATCTATGGGAGTTTATCCCATACAAAGCATTCGATCTCAAATCCTAGACGTGCCCGATGTAAGTACCCGCAACCCCTGAGCTTATGAACAACCAAATTTCACCCGAAATGTTATTATCTCAAATGTAATTGTTAATCATGGTTCAATTTTATACTCCGTAGCATGTCAATATTGTATGATCGTCGGTCGTAGTAACATGGAAATATATTTCAGTCACATAAGAGCAGTATCCATGGCAGCTATGAACCAACTACAATTAATTTTTACAGCAACAATGACTCAATGACGTTTGACTTGCTAAATTTTTTACCAATCACGATGATGTATCATCATGTGTTTCGTGTAAATTCACCCGTGTGATAGTATCAAAGTTAGCCTTTTTCGAAGGGTTTATACTGTATGCTCGAGGGCACAAATATATGTATCTGAAAGTTTATCATCAAAACTTCTGATGTATCGAGTAAATTTTCCCAATCCATTCTCATTAGTCAGGACTTGTTCTTCGTGTAGTCTGTACCCTCGAGCCAACAATACGATTAGTGTTATTGAAGTTTTGTTTGTGCTACGAATGAAAGAATTTTGGAACTTGATTTTATTTTCTGCGGACTATCTAACGAAATCTCATTCCCTTGAATGAAAGATTATATCTGATATCATTAATTTAACAATGAATTTTATTTTGTAGACACCAGCGAAGATTTATGTTGTTGTAATTCTGTGTACTCGCTGTACATTTGACTTGACTGTTGAATCGACGACTGGAAGAAAACAATATATTTCATCGGTAGTGCAACAATCATTGAAACGTTGTATTGTTTCCCATTGTTTAGGACGACGGTGGTATTAAAATCCTAATTTTTAGTTTGAACGTTGATTTATTGATAAAATATTGCCATAAAGTTGATTCGTCGCGTTTGAAAGTTTTACTTACTTTCACTTCTGCAAAATTACTTTTATCCTTCGCTGCAAATCAACAAATTTTCATGTCGAACGACAGAAAACGTTGTTTTTACAACAAAAACACGCGTCTCTGACAAACCACATTTCTTTTGGACAGGACGGAATTATCGTAGTAATAGAAACATTGTTGTTTCCGCTACAACAATACAATTCTCTGTACAACATGAAAATTAAACGCTATGATGGGGGTATTGTCATGATAATCGACAAAAATGGTGGCTACTACAAACGTGATCGTGTCGGAAACAAAAAACATGTCAGGAATTCCGATAGCGTCGTACGAATCATTCGTTTATATATATGTATTTGTCAATACATCTATATAAATACACATTTATGCAAAAATCATAACACAAGCATCTGAAATAATTCTTTGTTAAGCGCTCCGTGTCCGGCATGCGAATGGAACGCTGTGTGATTTGGCACGGAGCATCGAGCATGCCAATCCCTCTGAAAATTTTCCTCTTGTTAAAAACAACAGAACAAAACAAAATAATGTAGGAACAACAACAAAAAAAAAGTTTGGTCAATAGCATTATAGTTTGTTTTTTTAACCAGCATTGTTTGGTTTTTTTCTTTTTTCATTGTGTATGAAAAAAGAATTGTGGTGTATAGTTTGAATTTTAATTAATTTTTAATACGGCAACGCGGATTGCGAATGGATTTTCATAATCTATGCTTATTTTTAATCGACGTATGATCTCACGACGATTAATTATTTGTAACTCGAATGCATGATCCGTTGCTTGTGCCGTTGCGCGTTATTCCGTAATCAATTTTCTTTTATTTTCTATTCTTTTCGCCAATATATTGATATATCATCTATTATTTATATATATTCATCGATAGATGCTCGGCTAAAGCCTCAATGATGCTCCACGTATTCAAATATTCATATCTTTACATTATTCACAGTTGTTTACCCTGTGGTCGTGGCTTCCTGTGAGGATCACTATGTATCAACCAATCTTACTTTATACCACCGAAGAGCATGGATGTTCCCTCACCACTTTCTATGTAAGAGTTGAACAGCACGAACCTACCCTGCTCATGATAAAAACTTGCAACAACGAGGTAACCATCGCCGATCGTTGAAGTAATATTATAATCTTACTCTCGTGTCAAGTTGAAAAATAATTGAGAAAACACATCATCGTTGTCGTAGGTATTTGGAGCTTATTGCTCAACCAGGTGGTGCGAGCGGAACTTAAAAGACGATAAGGGGCAAAGGCAAGCTTATTTTGGCACGGGGGAGACATTCCTCTTCAGTTTGTATCCGGAGCGAGCCAAGTATCCGTGGGTCGGCATGGATGCGACGCATGGTGACCCAAGGGTTCATCATTCTGCAGAATTGTTCATGGCTGCTGATTCTAAGATGATAACCATTGGTGGCGGGTGAGTTATCATCTTTTTTTATACTGTACATTATTAATTTTCATTTTCTATTCCATTTTGTGGAACGATCGCGAGCATGTCGGTTCTCTAGCGGTGTAGAACTTACTGTTTGCGAAAAAGAAAAGAAAAAAAACTAAACTGAACAACATTTTTATACATTCTTTAGGGAAGGCCAAGCAATATGGATGGACGAAAACATAAGATTTGGAAAATCGGATCGCTGTTCAACATTTAATAATCCGCCGCTCTGTGCGACAGGTGACTTTGAAATACGTGTTCTGGAAGTTTACGGCTTTGCCGGTGCCTAAGCATTTTTCTTTGCGACAAAACGAAAGAATCTATATAAGAAGCGTACGTCGTTGGATCGATGTTGTCAGGGCAGCGTAATCACTCGATGACCAGGTGCATCGTTAAAGATTCACCTCGTGCTTTATTGACGAATAGATTTCGAACATAAAAAATCATTGAAAAAATTCATATTCATGAAAAATCACGTGACGTTTGAATATAAAGTTATATACCTCTGCGTGTATATATAGATACACGCGTACACACCTAAGCTGCCAGCAATGATCAAGCATATTGAGATTATATAATCAGAAGAAAAAGAAATCTGTTTCGCCTGCTTTTCGTTTTCTCCCGAAGTAATTTATAGCATTGAATAATTACGCTTCGTAAATCGTAGAATTTTATTAGTAGGTATTTTATGTATGAAACAAAGAATATTTACTCTTGTATATAATCATTATAACTCGTCGTTCTGTTACGCTAAACGGAAACGTCGGCGATTACTCGTTACTATCATCGATTATCAAAGAATCATCACACAACAACGAACAACACGTCTGTGGAAAATGAAACATAGAAAATAATTCGGGTCGATTGCGATACATATCATACTACTATCCTTGAGATGAAAATACGATGCCAAACGTTCAACTTGACGACCTGTTACAAATTTTCAAACAAAAAGTAACAGTGAACATTTTGGCCAATCAGATATGTTTCAAAAATAATGCTGAAAACTAAGAACATCTCTAAGTTATGCTGTAGATTACAGAAACGATAGAACGTGGTTGATGACAGTAACATTCTAGAAAATAGAGCCATTGATAATTCGAATTGAAAAAGTAGCGCTGATGACCTTAAATGTCTAAACACTTGACACCAGCGACGATAAAACTTGAAAATGAGATGCTATCGGTTATTAGAATACAAATTCAAAACGTGATACTCGATACTGGATGTACATAGTAGTCGAATAACTAGTACGCTGCTTGTACAATCTGAATCATTCGTGTGACAATCTCACAACGTTTTCATGTAACATCATGTGCTCAAAAACGACGACATTCACTGTATAAAATTGAAACGAGGGCATCAGCTGTAGGAATTTCAAAAGTACGTTGTATTTGGTTGCTGTGAAAATCGAAGAAGCATCGTGATTAATTGTAATAAAATCAAAAACGCGAAGCGCGCAGGTCGCGTTTATACCGAGAGGGACTTTGTCGATTTCACCTAGATCGTAAAGAAATTTTGTTGTTGAACACGCGTTGAAATGTAAATCGACGAAAGTAAACGTTGTGATCGGCCAATCAAAAAGTTCCCATCGAACAAAAATTTTAGGTCACAGTCTAAAAGTTGAACAATTGTAGCGACTATTCGTACAATATGAATACTTAATTGTAAATGTTCATTGGACCACAAATTCCTACGAGGAACAAATTTCTGTGTATATGTTGTGTACTATATAAAATTCACGTATGCGACTGTTCTCTGAGGAAAAAAGGCATATAGGTACATACATTTAATGCTTTTATTTTTTGCTTTATCCATCAAGCCCTTGACATTGTTTAGAAACGATGTCCTACCGAAATGAGACGCAGTCGTTTTTATTATTTTTTTAACATCCCATCTATATATGTATATATACACGGGTACAAATTTGTTAAACACAATTATTATATTCTAATGTTATGATTATGATTATCATCATCATAGATACTAACGTTTGTATGAAAAAAGATGCAGAAAATTAATTTCTTGTTCATATAGTGATTATTTCGATATAATTTAGAGATTATCGTTAGATTTAAAACGTTGATCAACAGATTTGTCGTTTACGTTAAAGATATTAATCTATTACATAAATATATATGTATATATGTATATATTTATGTAGCCTTTCTTATATATAATTATTAATAATCGAACCTCGTGATGAAAACAACGTAAAACGTCGAGGAAACTTCTAGCAACGAAAGAGTTTAAAAATAATAGCTGCGCAGATTTCGCACGACGATTATTCAGGGCGTAGATTTGAACCGGTGAAAAAGTTGAAACGCAACCTCGAAAGACGCGAAAAAGACAAATGTAATAAAACAAACTATTCTGTGACGACGAGAATTATAGGAAGGGATGGAAAAAAGTAGAGAAATTTGGGAAGGCACTGATAATTTGAACGTACCAAGCACATTTCAAACATCGTAATGTCGTTATTGTTATTATTATTATTATTATTAAATTATTATTATTAATTATTGCCATTAGAATCTATACATGTTCTGTGAATTGATGTGGACTGCAGTTTCGAAAATAGCGACGCGTAGCCCAGGTGTGTTATATTATACAGTTTAATTAAACTTAACGTCTACGTAATTCTTGTCTGCCAATTTAACCTACGGTACTTGATATTGATGATAGGCCAACCTGTGTGCGTGTGTGTGAGAGGTATACAAAAAAACTTCAGCGCAGCTATTTTTTTTTTTTACTGGGAATTTTCATCCTGGAACATAAAAATTACTGCGAAATGTTGTAGAGTCGAATCCTGTATTTATTAGGAGTGGTTTCATATTATTATCACCTCTACTCGAAGTTCTTTTGCAGTCCTAAATATGTTGACGGCTGATGACCCGAAGCACAAAAACCTTGTAAACTGACGTAATTTTCTTTTTTTTCGCTAGACTCTGAAAATATCAAAAATCATTAATTTTCAGATTCTGAGTATTTTATGAAAGACATCTCCGTTGTCCGAGATATCAAGTTTTGAAAGAAACCTTGAAATCCATAGTACTAAGTGTTCCTACAGAGAGTTTTTGAGAAAAATTCAGAATCTGTCATACAAGTGCTTAGGATACTTATAGTTAATTCTAATCGCGTGGTACATAATGATATTGGATATTTTTTTTGCGCGTGTTCAAGTTTGTCTACGAACTTCGACTCTCCCATTCTATGAATCCAAATTACATTTTTGAATGATAGAAATTCAATTCAATTCATGAATTGTAAAGGTTCACTTTATGGCTATTGTATGGCTGAATTGTTTCGATTTTTCCAGAATATGTCTTTCAGATGCGGTATAATCGAATATTTTCACCAACAAAGGAAAGGTTTTGATTTTCTTAACATGGTAAAAAATGTGACAAGGGTATTCAATGTCAGTATATGATCAACAGAGTAATTTCGGTCGATTTGCTTTATGTTTCATATATTACTTCAAACAATGTATTAAGTAAACTGTAAAATACTAAGAAATATGGAAGTGTCGTTGACTGTACAGGGATATTAAACATGAGCTATAAAAAAGAGCGATTGGTCAATCGAAGATGTATATGTTATGAGAGAAAATTTAAGAAAAAGGATCGAAACGCACAAATAATACGTAGTGTTAGTTTTCAATATATATATATATACATAATATATATATATGTGTTTATATATATACATATATATATATATATATACATATATATATATATATATATATATATATGTGTTTATATATATACATATATATATATATATATACATATATATATATATATATATATATATATATATATTAAAATGCCCGGTGGGTAATAAATTTACGAATTGTGAACGGAGGGGAAACATAAAAATCGAGGCTACATAAAATGCCAAGCAATAAGAGGTTGTAAAGATATTTCAGGGCACGATTAGCCCAAGATATGTACATTGTGATCTTATAGAACGCGACAGTTGTAGCAATGCGATAGTATGATCGAAGCACGCACATGTTCGCGTTCGTACGAAATTTGATGAAGATCCCATGGCTTGGCGACGATACCAAGGAAATGATAAACTATCCAAATGTTAATACTCGACGGAAAAAAAAATGAAACAAATTTTCAAAAACTACAATGGAATTGTAGTAGAAATTAAAGGTCGATTGTTGTTGGCGTGATAAGTGTTATAACCAATTTTATCACAAATTTCTCGGGAATGTTCAAAGATATATATTAAGGTGCGTCGCTGAGCTCTACGCAGAACATCATGCAAATTATCCGAATTTGATTCAGGCAGCTTATTTATTTGTTATTTCTTTTTCATTTTTGCAACAACATACATAGAACATGGTATCGCATTCCAAAATTATATTGTTCAATCTACAATGATTATTGTTATTATTAGTCAACTATTGTTTAGCATTCCGAATAGTATTAACGAGGCGCATAAAACAAACGAAGCGAAGGCTCTCGCAATAAGGGATAAAATAATAATAATAATTACAAATAATTGTTATAGTTAATGGATTTTCTTTTTTAAGTATTACAAATTAATTTCATTACCGATTCGTCGGTCCTAGTCAACGTGCGTTTTTCTTATTTTCTTTTATCCTTATATATTATCTTGTCATTTATTCTTGTTTGTCTGTTTAGCACAAGTGAGCATGTGTAAAGAAAATTGTTATTTTTTTAATTTTTGTTTCTTTCTATTTTTCATTTATCATTTTTCAATTATCAAGTTATTGTGATGAGAAGCTCGAATATAATTGAACGATTGAATAAATTTTCGTACCAAACGAATTGATTTGCACCTCGGTACGCCAATAACGTAATACTAACGCAAGTTGCGTAACGAAACGTAGAGAAACAAAACGAAAGAACAAAGCTTAACGAACAATGAAAAAATACCGAAAAACTGTTTCTACAAGGTGAGCGTCTTTCAAGCGTTCGCCGCTGCGACTCGGTCCGAAATTCCGAATTAAACGAAATTTTGTGGCTGCTGCCCGAAATTCTGGGCGGTAATAGGAGAGTAACGTCGACGGATAACGTCAAGTATTATGACACAGATGTAATTCTATAATGTTTAAAACTAGAACGACGAGTGTCTAAAAGGATAAATTGATAACGAAGTAATATATTATACATATTATACTTAAACTTATAGAACATATGATATAGAGAGAAAAAAAAATGGAATGTTTAAAACAAGCTTTCAGTGTATAGTCTAAGTGTTGCTATTCATATTATATGATCGCGACGTATCGGAATCGTTTCTAGCACGTCGGGGATTTACAAGCAAGAACTCCTAGAGCAACGGTATTTCGTTGCCGTGAGAAAGTAACACGAAAGAAGCAATTATGAAAACGAAAGTAAATGCTATTTTGCATATATTGATACCGTAAATCGTCGAGTTTGGCGAGACGTACTGAAATAATTACCGATACGGCTTTTAGTTGGTTGCTGTTTCCCAAAATGAAATTGTTACTCGTTGAACATTATATATATTATAATAAATGTCCTTATTGTTTTAAATGTGAAGAAAAATGTATTAATTATATTAAGAATTTTAGAGGATTTCAATTCTACGCTTTAACGTTTTACCAAAATTCGTGCAATTTTGTGATAAACATTCATCAAGCTCCATTGCGCTACGAATTTCATCTTGCAGTGAATTTTCACCTCTCTGCTTCAACTTTTTCTGGTACCTGAAACATCGACATACCAGTAATAGCGACCAAATGTTAATAATGTCGGTATGTTAGTACATTTCAATATTAAAGATGCAAAGACAGCGAATAATTCAAAACCTTAAATGTCAGTTCAACTAACTTCTACGTATATCGACATATCGACATGGAGAATTTCTTAGAAAAATTAGGATGTTAGTACGGATGTTTGAAAAATGTTCTGTTGTGGAGATTTTCTTTCGTAATAATCCGTGGTTTATAGATATGTAATCTTCAGAGTTTTACGTTCAGAAAATTAAACGTGAAAGAGCTGTTTCTCAATTTTCTCATTTTTGCTATGTAATCGTTCGACGTGTCCTATTTTTTCCCACGGAAATCTGCGCAACCAAGTATCTTTTAAAGAGAAAGAAATGATTATTATTTTCCCATGCAGAGTTGAGGATGATAAAAAAAGGTTAAACAAAAAAAAAATTATTAAAAAAATTAGCAAGCCGGCAAATATTGTGACACGTACGTGTATGTACGTCTGCGTTTGTATATATGTACATGCACGTATTTGCACACGTGTTGAGATCGGTAGCTAAGTAGGTACGTATCATTGGACAATTTATATCGAGGTACGCAAAACTCGACACCAAGCGGCGGAGAAACAGGCCTTGAATGCTTGAAAATTATTTATTCAGAACGGAACGCCAGTCATTGACTAATAAAAAGAATTGAAAAAATATCGGGTACTAAATTTTATTTATCAACCGGTGCACTCATACTCCTCGTAACAGTTTCCCCGAGCTTAGAATTTCAATCGAGACATTGCGCGTGCACGAACAAACGTCCATACTTTCATGTGAAAATTCACTTTTGTCATTAAACAAAATTGGCTATTAGTAGATTGCAATGTTTGGTACGAAAATATAGAATAATAATAATAATAGCAACAATAATGCCATTTCATTATATGTCGATATGTAACGTCTTCTGTATAGTTTTTAAGCTGCACATTTATCTATGCATACATCTGTAACTCCGCGTATTCGGTGACCTCTAGCCGTGTGACTCCCCTACTGCTTTTTCTGCGAGTCCGTTTTCCTCGGAATTTGGCTCTCTATCTTCACTTATGTTCTACACATTTTCCTACATATCTATATCTAACTACATTCTTCGACCTATTATTAAAGGTATAACTGCGAGTGATTCGGATGCGTTTCTCTCTTTCCGCGCGACTTACGTGTTACGTTTTATACGACTACACATTCGCCTATCACCATAAACCGGTGTGCAGTGTGCGCTCTGGTGTCCGCGCTCCCCGCGCTCTCTTGTTTATATACGTGGTTTTCTATCTACGTGTCCAATTAGCTTTGTCTCTCTTTCACGCTCCTTCTGTCATCCGATCTTCGCTCTTTACCTCTCGGTATCTTACTACTGACCTACTTGAAAAATCACACGGCGAATTATTATACCTGACCGAGAAATTATCTACAGAAATGCGTATCCCTCCTATTGGATTTGTGTTTAAAATTTCGAACTAATAACTACGTATGGTTATGATTTATGCTTTTCGTCGATGCTATTTTATTAATGACAATCGACACTTGTATCGAAGAATATTACAGACGAATGGTAATAAACGAAATGAAGATGGTTGGGATATTATGGATAGGGATTATATGGATAAATATTAATACACGGATAGATAACGAATGGTGCGTAACTTGTCGGAGGTTACGCTGTTACTTGCGTTGGCTGTGTTCGAAGCGTGTTACGCGCGGGCACGTTGCGAGAGACGGACACGAGGCACAAGAGCAGAAAGCGAATGTTTGGAATGCTCGCGTGCGTCTGACGCCACGTAAGCTTTATGGTACATTCATATCCGTACCTGGTGGACCCGCGGCAATGACATCCAAGTTAATAATTAAAAGTCTGCCCAAAGTCTATCCGATCGGTATGATTTCGCTTGTCAGTTTCTGTAGACAGTCGGAAGGTACGTTCGATAGAGTTCGGACGATCGACGATCGTTCTGCGTAGGAAACGAAAATTCTAAACGTGATACGATCAAATAAGTGGTAAAATGTGAGGTCGCGGACACCGTTCGACGTATGACATTTATAAATTATTATAACTGGTGAAAAGTGGGAATAATAAGTTTACGGTAAGGCATATAATAGTTAGCATAACTTATAGTTCAATTCGAATCTATAATCTAAATACGAAGGTACTTTACTTGAAAGAATTCCACATTTGCAATGTTTCATTTTAATATTATACAAAATAACAACGTCTACGCGTGTGACGATAAAATTTTGTTTTCCCATTCGAATGTTGGAATTGTGTAACGCTGTTTTTCATTGTTTTCGACCGAGCGAGTCGCACTGCGATTGGTATCGACTGGGGAATTCGAATAGGTTGTCCTTTCTCCGTCGTAATCGCTTTATAATTGCTGGTGTTTATTCCTACGCGCTCTATTTCAACGTTTGTCTCTCGTTGCATCATTGGACGCCGACCTGACACCGAATATGAATTCATTCGAATTATTTCAAACGTGAATCGAGAGATCGTCATTTTTTCTCGAATTTGTTACGTCACCGGGGCGTAACGTTGGTTGCCGTTGATCAGGCGGTCGCGATGGGCCAAATTTTTGAAATTAGAAACTGAGGGACAGTAGTATACGATGTTCGACTGTTATTTTTCATTTTTATTTATTTTTGTAGTCTCATCGACCGTATTACTTCGCATATCACGACAATGGTTCAAACTCGCCAATTAGCATTTTCAATTACAATACAGTGCGGCAGAGTAATCGCGCGCGATAAACGTGAAAGATAAAAAGTAATCAACAACGAATCAACTGTCGTTGATAAATTGTTTCTTTTCATTTCCCATGTGAATGCCTCGATTAGCACGTCGATTTTTCATTGCTCGAATAAGTACCATCAATTCGCAACTCTCGTTCGACGTTTTTCAATCAATTTTAACTCAAGGTCGTCGGATCGATAATCGATAATAACTGACTTTGAAGATATTTCATGTATACAAATACAGATAAAAGTATAAACTTTTCACAAAAGGATGTTAATGAATCCACTTTTATAAATCGACGAAGTGACAAGAGATACTTTTACAGTCAACATTTTTGGAGTTGTTCGATTCAGCTTAATTTCAATCATTCGCATTCTCCTTCGTCGAACCTTTTGATATAAAGTTTTACGAGTAGAGAAAAACTCATTCAATTTTTCGAAACTGCGAGTGTTGTTTTCGAGTCGAAAGACCTTTTCTACCCGTTGAATAATTATGAACGACTTGTTTTTGGTCACTAGCTTGAGGAGGCCTCGGAAACAATGAGAGAGCGAGCACGCGTAGCGCATAACAATTAACAATTTCCAAGTACGAACAGTTTGCCTGAAGGAAGTTCGTCAATTCACGTTTTCGGGTAATATTTGCGACTAGTATTTAGTGAGAATATTTTGTACGCTTAACTCTAAAGTGAAACGTACATTCGAATTAGTTTATAGGCGAACAGCAAATATGATATGTTGATGGATTTAATATCACATTAAACCCAATCGTCGCAGTCGTACCGATGAATCGAGAGATGGACAGCGGCATAGGTGTTCAGCGAAGAAGCAGTCTGGCTGCATCTTTACACTCCAACTTACTAGGGCTTGGATCAAACAACGGAGAACCAACAGCGTTCGTTGGTTCGGCTCGACGTAGATTTAGCAATGTTAGCGACGTTGTCTCCAGAAAGTTGTCACACACCATCGGTTGGAGATCGGTATCTGCGTCTGTAAAAATAACAGTTTCTCAGGTAAAACTTGAGTACAGTTTTACTTGTGAATTTAAAGTGAATGAAAATTTTATCTTTGTTATATTACAGGGATCGTCGCTCTGTGCCCAATATATTCGCAATCGTTTGAAACGATCAGGTATATTTCATCGGAAACTTGGCTTGCGTAGAATGAGAAGTGAGATAATATTGCCAGGAGGCTCGATCGTCAGCGAAGTTTATCCGGAATTGACTAGTATCGGATCGGAGTTGGAAAAAATGCATCCAAATTTGTTTACGAGAGTTGGCAGGCAATTAGGTAGCGGAACGATAAATTCCGAACAAATGGCCAGTGACATGTTAACCGACGTTTCGAGAGAGATGTTGAGAAATGGCGAGATGACATGGAGCAAAATCGTGGCACTTTACGCCGTAGCTGGTGGTTTGGCTGTGGATTGCGTGCGGCAAGGAAAGCCCGAGTATTTGCCAGCGATACAGCGTGGTATGACTGAAGTTCTGGAGGATGATCTAGCAACATGGATACAAGCCAACGGTGGTTGGGTAAGTGTTGAAATAAAATCCATGTTGCACATTTCAAATAAAGATTGTTGGTTTTTTTGTTTACGTGTTGCAGACGGCATTGATCTCGAGGTATAGACCTGTACCAAACCCGACATTATTCGAAATCTATAGATATCCGATCTATGCATTATTGGTCGCGATGATTATTGCTGTGATATTCGTTTGTTGGTGAATATTCTTGTTACTGCGAATAATTGAGCAAAACTCGTCAATAATTCCGAGCTAGATGGTGAACTCTGGAACGAGACTGTAGAGAAAAAATTCTCCTCGCCACGTCATTCGCTCAACAGTACGTTTTTCGTTCGCACAACGTTGAAGAGATACACGAGGGAAATACAAGAAAAAGTCACATCTAATACTATTAGAATAATGAATAATCGTCCTTTTTGTTCAGGAAGATGTACGATTATGCAGCTAATTAAGCCTTTTATGGTACGTGCCAAGTATATGGTTGTCGAGACGCATAAACAACCAATAACCGTTAGGTCAATACAATAGTAAACGAATAGAAACGATGAATACACTGTTTCTCCAAGTTTCAATAACGCAAATGACGTAAATAGCCGCTGTTTTGTTTTCTCTATCTAGCTTACCTGCTCGTCGCGTCCTCGTGGTTAATGACGTTCCAATAATTACGCCAATTCCAAGAAACTCAATTTTTCTGTCTCGTTATCTACCTTTTCTTCGTCATTATACATTCGAATGTTGACAACGGTCTCCTAAATTTAGAAGAAAATCAATTCTTGAGGACTCGACGTGATAATCGATGTCATTTGCATGATGCCATAAATAATAATCAAAACATTGTAATAGTAACTGGAAGTTCAGGATATTTAACTGACCACGAATATGCAAGTATTTTTATAATGATATAAGTATTTTACTTATGCAACAGACAATAACTCCGCAATGGCGTTGCAAAAAGTAAACAAGAAGAAGATTCGAGTATCAATTCATTTCTCCAAAGCGAATACAAGGCTGGAGTTTTTTAATGAAACCGAACTACTGGTCGGTCACCGGTACCGAACGGTAACAGTATCTACAAAATAGCCTTACCTGTTTCTTCATAGAATTTCCAATCAAATTCAAATAGTTCTGATTAGTTTCAGACTTATCCATGCTCGATAGATATTTTCCACGGGCGTCCAAAACCGCATCCAATTCTTTTTTGTGCCTGATGGCTAGTTCTAATGCCCTGAAGTATATTTGATTGAGTTAGATGAATGGATTTTGGTACTCTCGAGTTGATAGGTTAAATAATTCAGTATTTCCATTCATAACTGTCTGAATTTTTGGCAAAATTAACTTTTTACATTCAAATTATGTGCAATATTGACGTTCTTTGAAATTATCTATCCTCTTTACAATTCTGATTTGTTCTCTAAATTATTCTCGTTTTCCGGATGATTCTAAAAAAACAGCATATAAAAATACCTATTCCAATTGTAGATCTTGATATTAGTATGTATAGCCTCAATGACAAGACCATTTTGTAGCAGTATCCCTTCAGCAGCTTGAAAATCCCCCGCAAGCAAAGCCATTCCAGACAATTTTTCAACTTTGTTGGGTAATTGCTGACAATTATTATATTCAATAAGTTCTTGTTAATAAAAACAGGTCGAGTTGGATTTGCAATACGAATTCGACCGCTTGTACCGACCTTTATGTACTGGATGTAATCAACCTTATCAAATCTGTTGATAGCTGCGAAAGCTTCTTCCGCTGCATCCAATTCCTTGGCGTCCGTCGCCATGACTGCCATGCATGTCCACAGTATTTCGTTCTACCGTGATACGAATGGTAATAGTTATAAGTCAAACCATTCTGTATCAGTTTATTCGGAAATGGTCTCCAATCTTTACATTGTACATTAACATTCAATTTGGTAGATCGAATCTTCAGAAATTCGACCAGTATAACATGGGTCAGTTGATAATGTTGAAATTAGTTACCTGAGCGATGCGACATAAAGATAGGGCTTCCTTCCATCTGTTATTCAATACGTGTTGATGCAAACTTGTAAAAAATGTGTAAAACGGAGACGTGACCAGAGCTCCATCGCCTCTTCTTACTGTGACTAGACCTCCATGTACGCTGACAATACTCGGTTGTTTCCCAAACTCGCTATGAAAACCGAAGAACAATGATTCTGTGAGATTGGAGATATCGAAAATGCGATTTTTAAATAATGAAATAGCATCTCCAACCTATTTTCTTTGTCAATCCTCGTTCTGCGGATCATTTTTCTATCACTATAGTGTACGCAACTCGAACAGAGCCACACGGACAGCGTAACGTCCAACATCGCGGCTAAGACATTGGCATCAGTTGCCCATTGAATATTCTGTGCCATGACGGCTGCATAAATAGGATACAAGAAAAAATAATTGCAAAAATATTAATATTAGGAATATAGACAATGAAATTCAGAGAATAAATTTCATTTTTTGAAAATAGAGTTTTCTCACCGATCTTACAAACTCTTCCAAAACCACTCGATCGAATCGATATGAGAAATAAGTCTCGGTTGATGTCAATTATTGCCAATTGTCGTTCGGATGGATTGCCAATGTGGTTCAACGCTAATTGAAGAACACCTCGGAGGTGGGTGTGTGAATGCCCCTCGACGATGGGTTTATTACTTGACAGTTCCATAACGTGTAATACTGGAAACAAAACAGAATAACCGGTAAGCTGTTGAAAGGTAAGGAAAAGTTGAATATTATCAGTGTTTCAATGGTGATTAGAATAATCATTTTCGAGCAGCTACAAAATACATGAGAATTACGTTTGTCATTATGTTGATCTCGGACAACTAATGTGTCGGAGCAAAGGGAGATACAAGTTGTATTAATGGGCTCCTGTGTCATGCCTTTCCATTTTGGCATGCCAATTAATCGTCCTTGATAATTATATAGTGTAAGGATATTCCATTCAACCAGTAAAAATTGCCTGGAATCGAAATTACCATTTAAGTTCCAACACAGATGAAGAAAAAATTGAAGCATAAATCATCTTGATTGGTTTTTTTTTACATTTCAGCTAAGATAACTGACGAAACGCTGCTATTCTTCAAATCGAATATCGCTGGAGTATTCCAATTTGTAACTGAGTATACATGGCATTGAGATGGCGTTATGACAACGAGATGCCCAAAGCCGAATTCCAGTTGTACAACTCTATCTGATATTTCCAAAGTTTCTCGTCTTTCGCTTCCAGCTTCTCGAACTTGAATCGTCTTTCGTCTGACGAGAATTACTTCATAGTTTTTCCATTCAAGTCGTCTGGAGAAATTGCATTTTTTTCATTTCTGGTTCTAAGTATAACAATAGTAATCCGAATGAAACATCACCTGTCAATGATGTGAGCTGTGAGAATGGAACCATTACCGCAAGCCATTGCAACTTGTGTGCTGTCACTGGACCAAGCGATGGCATAAATGCTTCCGGAGTTGATTTTTTCCAAAGAATGTGACCACTGTCTCAATGTTTCTTTAATTATTTCTAAGTGTACATGAGGCAACTTTTTTTCTTACAAATTCTGTTACTGCATGAAGGGTAGCATTAAAATACTCACTCCAGTTTTATCGCACAGTCTTACAGTGTTGAAAGAACCAACAGCAAAATAACTGCCATTGCTGCACCAACTAACTGAGGTAATCGGATGTTCTGTCACACTACTTGAATACAACTGATTTCCCGTTGAATCCCAAACCTGAAAATTCGATGAATTTGCATTAACAAATAATAATCAATGTATTACAATAAAGTAGCTATTCAAGTTTTTATGATTCTCAAAAGTATTTTGAACTCATTAAATATTCGCAATATTTGCGCAAATATGAAAATGAATTCATCGTTTAATGAAATAGCGGATAAGTTGTTTCTTCTTAACACGATTAATCATCCTACTTTCATTTAAAAATAATCAAAAACAAATAATTAATACAAATCATTCATAATGGGAAAACATAAATGGAATAAAGTTTCAAGATTGATATTAGTCCATCTAATTAATACCACAAAATCTATAATATTAGCCTGAAATGACACGATCAATTCATGACAAAAATATCTCGATCAAAAGCCAGAAATCAATGTTCTCAGACTAGTGTAAATTAAGTATGTCTTAAAATTCTTAATGCAACATTGTTTACCGTTTATCTATAATTGGCCGATATTGTATTTGCGGTAATATTTTATCTAATGATAATCAAGCCATGGCAGTTTAAAAATCAATAAATTATTGGTCTGACAGTAAGAAATATCATTGTATGAATTGCATTAACTTATTAAATTTCTATGTTAGTTTAGGACTATTTGTACACAGTTTTATTTTGACCATGAGCTGAAGGGTAAGCTTTTAGAATACAGCATATAATGTTTTTTGTCACCTTGTAGCGGCAATCTTCTCCAGCAGATATGATAAAACCATTATTCTGATTCCAAGCAGATGCCAAAATAATGCCATCATGTGCTTGCCACTGGAACACGATGAAAATTCAAATGTAAAATGTGTATTTTGAGTCATGTCAATGTTACCTTGTGAGGTTTAGCATGGGAATTCAGTGACTGAATATAAAGATGACTACCAATGGTGTACAGAACTGCGGAGCAGTCAGAACTCCAAGCAGCAGTTAGAGCGGGTTGTATACCTCGGGCAATAGTCGAACGTAACATCCCGCTTCGGGACCAAATTTTAACCAAGCCATCCTCACCAGCTGACCAGAAATAACAATTTGATAAGAAGTGGTCATATTTTCATTTTCCTCAAGTATCTAAACAAAGTGTACCAGTGAGCAATGCTGACCCATCATTGTTCCACTTTCCAACAAGAGTGGCACCTTTGTGAGCCTCGCTACTTTTCTCAATGCGGCCTGTCTTATTTACCAGATGAAATTTGCCTGAAAAACATTTTCAAAGAAAATCTCACTTACAAAATACCGATGATTTAAACAGAGAGGTCATTAGGTTATCGAGAAGAAAAAAAGTATTCACCGTCAGCTGTAGTTATTAGCAGGATATCCGAAGCTTGTTTTTTTGATAAGGCTGTTGTTTGAAAAGGCCGGGGATGCCACTGCATATCAGTAGGATAAAAATCGTTCGGAAATGTCGTAACAACCATCGGCTGTGCCATGCCATTTTCTAATCTCCAACATAGCAAGGTATGGTCTTCCCTGCAAAACAGTAACAGTTAAGATATCGTAGTGCGAAAGGGAGAATATACGTGAGGTTGAATTACCCGCAAGAAAAAATTTCTTCCGATGAATTCCACGCGACACATGTCACTAATCCTTTATGACCGTCTGGATTTTGCAAAGATATTTTGAATCTCATCGCTTTCGGGTTATTAGTTCATAACTTCTATGAAATTTAAATATACGATCAAGCAGACAGTTCAAATTGTACCTTTGACGTCTTCGAAAACCATGCTTTCTATGTTGTCATGGTAACAAGAAATTCACAAGGCTCAAGGGTAATTGGTCATAATAACCCACAGTAGTGACAATAATTGACGAAGTGTTCAGAAAATTTGATATACAACACAGGTAAAGGAATGGCGTTGTGATTGGTCATTTCCCTTGGTCGCAATCTGTGATTGGCTGAGGTTTTATAATCGATGGATTCTATTGGTGGATCATTCTGCTTCACACGATTTGTATAGCCAATGAAAATGCGACTGTTCCAATGCTGCCGTGATCTGATTGGATATTCAGACCTATGCATCAAATAACTCGACCGAATGTACAGAATTTTGCGAAAGAGAACGAACTTATTTCGTAACCGAACCAGGCAAGATGTGATGAGTTTCACAACGGACGTAGATAAACGGATTTCTTTCTTCTGTTCTGCGTTCTGCTTGTTCCGTTCAGTTCTGCTTTATTTTGCACCGTTCGTGCATTTGTCATTGCGATTGTGGAAACTTTCCGGCATTGTCGGGTTTCTGGTACCGTGCTGGTCGTGAAACTAGCCGTGAGTTCAACAGAATTGCTCAGTGATAATAAAAACAATGTTGAAAATCGCGATATTATGCATCCTCACGGCGACAGTTGCGGTCTCAGGTAATTATAAATTAAGTCAACTTACAAATGAAAAGTCTTTACAAATGGCAGATAGATGGACGGATTGTGATATATTCTATACTCAACGAATGACGTTGCATTTGTTTGTCGGGAGAGCTCATACATCAAACGCACGTGATGGTATCTAACCGAGCGATAATATATCTTCGTTGACCGTTGATTCTTCCCAATTCATCGGAGCGAGAAATTTTCGTTGACAAATTGTTGCGTAGTGTTCGTTTATTTTTTCTTGCATCGCTCGGTTATTCCGCATTCGATTCATTCGTATCCTTTCTCTCGCCGATTCTAAGAATTTTGGCTCGGATATCGACCGTTACTGCCGTTGGTCGTCTTTTTTTTCGTTACATTACTATTCCTGGTATTGTAACATAGAAAAACCAAAGATATTTGAATTTTTTCATTATGTTCGCGGGAATCTGGACGTTTGGTTTCCGTTTTTTTCCTCCATAGATATTTCAGACTAGTTTTATCTCGTATTAAAATTGATAAATTTTTTACCCGTAAAAATTACCAATCATTCATCTTGGCATATAACTAAACGAGAGAAGCGAATTTCCAAACAATTCTCGTTTCATGTGATATAAGATTCTGAATGTCATGACAAGCGTGTTAACTGAGAGCCACTGAACCCTTGATGATTAAATTTCAGCGCAGCCAGGCTGATAAAAATATCTCTGATAACAAACATGTAAATACTGTGGATAATGCAGATGGCCGTAACATCACGCCAAGAGATGATACCAACTTTCAGCTAATCATGCCAATGTGCACGTTGTCTCAACAAAATTAGAAAGAACAAATAGAAACAAAGACTTTATGAAAACTTTACTAAGAAACCTTGTAACCCATTAATATTGTATCAGCATATTAAACTATCATGTAAAACCACAAACATTTCTTGGTTCATAAATACTGCTGACATAATAAATGTACATATAGTAATTAATCATCAGTAAGGAAAATAAATAACAGCCAAGTTGGGATAGAAAAAGAGAGTTTAATTTAGTTAGTATAGACACAATTTGAAATGGTACATATGAAATGAAACTTGTAGGATTTTTCATATCATTTCGAAACATGAGTATGAATCAATACTCATTTATCTTCGTTATTGAGTAATTATCATTCGAAACAAAGCATATCGCCGCCATTAAAATATAAGTAAACTCGATAAAGAGAGGGAGTTCCTTATGCCTCATAGCACCAATAAACGATCAGATAAAGATTCCAATGGATCTTGCTTAGCCTCTAGTCATCTCTCCTGTTTCATGCTTACATAGGAAATGAGGCGGAGTCCCAGAGAATGGATATGACGAAGATGAGTGTCATACTCAAGAGAGATAATGACTCACATGATACAGAATTGTTTAGTCATAATCACAAATATGTCAGATCTCTCGTGGTTTGGTCATTCGCTGATCACAATCAAGTCAACTCCGCGCCCATTCCAGTTTACTTATATTACAATCATTGCTATTCTAATGATGGAACGTAATGCGATGAAAGTATAGAGATGGAAATTATATATCACGGACAACGAGTCCGTGACCCTCGATCGTCACACGCATATGTATGTTTATGGTTGGATTTCGGAATTGGACCATGCATTAATCATCTGTGAGGCAGATTCGTGTGACAATTGGTTTTGGAATAACTGTAGGCATCATTGAATTAGAGAAATCAATTTTACGGTTTACGGTTTTCTCTATTTTTCAGGTGTGCTTGCATTTGACGCAGTCCAGGCCACCGATATCGGCAATGTTACAGTTATACCAATACCTATTACGACTACACAACCTACAACAGTTACTGTAGTTCCAACTAAAGCGACCACCATTGAACCAAATACAACTACAACAATACCGATTACAACTACATCAATACCGAGTACATCTACACCAATACCGAGTACAACTACACCAGCATCGACAAATACTACAACTGTTAATCCAATAACAACGCCGATGCCACCACCTACACCATTACCTATACCAACAGAAGGCAAATGGTCTTTCAATGGAACGAATACAACATGTATCATACTCCAGCTGGCCGCCGAATTCAACATTACTTACGTCAATAAACAGAACAAAGTATGTGCCATTGCCACTAATTCTTTTTTTGCAAACCAAATATAATTTACATTTTTTTTACAACTAATCCGATATTTCACCTTTTGCCTTGTCGAATCAAAAATATATAAACTCAAGAATAATTTTTGCAGACCGTCTTCAAGCTTTACAACCTGCCTGCAAACGATACGAAAGCTACTGGAAATTGCAGTACACCAGCGGACCAAAATCAAACCATATCATTACACTGGTCAAGCTGGAATGATAGTACACCCGATTGTTTCCTGACAATCGGATTCCGCAAAGATTTAGCTGCAAAATCCTACTATTTCGAATACGTACAATTACATTTGAATTCCAGCCTGTTCTCGGATAAAAAGAATGGTCAGTTTCTTCAGACAGTTTTTATTTTTTTCAGATTTCAGATTTTAACTCCTTTGTTTTCGTCTTCTCGATTACAGATTCCGATATTATATTGACTCACAAGTACCATGAATTTCCAACGTCCCTATCCCACTCCTATCGCTGCTTGAAGTCCAACTCGCTGAACTTGACTGATACGGAAAATGTTACCAACAGTATGCTTTACCTGTCGCAGCTTCGATTCCAGGCTTTCCGAACTACCCAAACAGTAGTCTTCGAAGACAGTGAGTGTAGTTTGAATTTCTTTGGCGCTGATTTATTCGACTTTCATCATAAATTCCCTGTTTTTTTCCTTTTCATTTCAGCTGAGGATTGTGCTTTCGATACTTCCGATGTCGTACCTATTGCTGTTGGCTGTGCACTGGCTATTCTCGTATTGATAGTTCTCGTTGCCTACGTTGTTGGACGTAGACGTAACCAGGCTCGTGGTTACCTCAGTATGTAATGATTGTGGATAGTTACACGATACGATCTTCATACTATAAATACGTGATTATAATAATTACCAAGCATATAATTATTTGTATCTACGTTATGACAAGGGGCGAGAAAGCGAAATGCGAACAAAAAAATATAAGAAAAATATTACGATTATTTTTATTTTTTTTATTCCGGCATCTCTGATGCCGCTACGTTTGTAGGAACTATATGATACATTTTCATCAAATTTTATCTTGTACCTTCGTTCAGATTTAATTGATCCAGTTCTTGCATTGGCTTCAGGTAAATAGTCGATTAGATTTAAGGATTATCGAGAATCTGATTCTATCTCACCAAGAAAAGGTACATTGAACATTGATTGTCGACATTGATCGAACTAGTGATAAATCATCCATAAAATAAGGCTATCGAAAAACATTTCTTTGTACTATTTGGTTGACCTTTGAAAAGACTAGTTTATACTCAATTATAGATGTAAGGACGGCGGGTGCATGAATTTTCGCGAGCTCAAATAAATTCGTTAAAAAATTATATGACGATATCTATTTGCTTTACGCCAATAGTCGGGTTTTCGAGAAAAGGTTCCTTGCGGACGTTAACGACCTGAAATGGTTTTAAACGCGTAATTTATACCATTTTGTTGCTGGTTCTCCACAAATTATCATTTCCATCGCTAAAATTCAAATTAAAATTAATTTTCCAACGAAGTTTTTTAAAAGTCTTCGCGAGAATATCTTCAAAGGGCGTTGGAGCGAAATTAGCAGAAGAGTGCTTTTAGTTACTGAAATTTGTAAGAATAACATTTGCGACTACTGCGAGCGAAGAAAGTTTTTTAGAAAAATATTTAGCTTCGCTACCAATGAAGCCCAGCTGACGCATGCTTGCTGATGTTTCCAACATGGAATTGTAAATTGTGGCATTGGGCGATCTCAAGACTGAACTATCCGATGGATAAGCAGAAAGTTGGCAAGCTCAAACTTTGAAGAGATATTCATTTGGAAAGTCAACAATTGTATATAATTGGCTATACAATTTCGTATGTTCCACCAATTTAATAATAACCATTTATCCATTGTTTCAGCATTCGATAATAAATTTCCGTATTCTATCAAAAACCCTGACTCCGAGTGTTTGTTTTATTTTTCATGTATGCTTTTTTATTCCAATCCTTCAACCGATATCAGTCCGACGACTGCAACATTTATTCGATAAGTACCAGTACAAACACATCTACATTAATATCCAAATCATCATTGTATGTACTAAGGTCAAGAGTGTCATGATTATCAACATATATTTATTACGCTTCGTTATCTAAAGCCTACACATGCAGACATAAATGTGAATACAAATCATGCTTTTTACAAAAATCACAGTTATTGTCATTCGTATTTTTTTATTGGGGTAAGATTGACATTCCTTTTTTTCTTTCTTCTATTTTGCCGTGTGATTATATGCATTAATTCTATCTTATTCTTTTTTTTCTGTCTCTCTCGCTCCTTTGTTATTAGCTATCTGTTATGAATTCCAATCTTCCGCATGTACGTCAACATGCCAGCTGTGTTGATCACCTATCTCAGCCAGTTCTGTAATGGTTGTTTTCAAACGATTGTCGGATGTTTTTGTTGCCTAGGTGTATAAAGTACAATTTTCTGTACGATTTCGAACAACAAACTCTCAAATGTATTCCTCGTTTAATGATCAGATGTTTCGAATCAAAAATTTATATATTTAAAAACTCTCATAAGTAATCTTGTCAGTTTGATGAAGTGATGATATTTCATACTTCAAGTCGCAAATGACATAACCTGACACTTTGCCGTCATGTTGATTATACGTGACGGCCGCCATTTTGTTCCGCATTGCCATGACAACTGTATCGACTTCCATTGAACAGCGACTAAAGTCCGAGTTTGCGGAAAAAAGAAATAAAATTAAATTAAAATTTAATCGATCGGATACAACTTAAATCTGAGTCAACTAAAAGCTGATATTATCCAACTCCGATTACGTAACACGACATAAATTAGGCATATATTTCTATCATAATTAGGTTAGTGGTTCAATTAAGTTTGCAGACGACTCGATGGAAATTGTTTTCACACTGCTTTCAATAAAAAAAAGTAGACAGCGAACAATTACGAACAATTGACCATCGAATTTCGTTCGATATCCATTATCTATTCATTTCAATTATGCGAACGATTTTATTCTAAAAAATCTGTAATAATTATTAGGTTAATCTCCTCTGCGTAAAGGCTGACATATGTACACAGAGGTCACCTACTCGTTCAAAAACAAAAGATAAACGATAGTTGGTTTTCCACACTTTCCTACTCATAAATTAGGTGAGTTATCAACACAATGACATTGTTACAATGAAACTTTTTTTAATCAGTTCACTTACGTCTCAGTTTTCCATTCCTTTTATAATAATATTTGCATCAAATGTAATAACCTTACTTCATATCATCATTTTCTCCCAACGTGCTTTGTTTCTTGTGCAAAACTCTAAATTTAGAAACTGTCATAAAGTTAACTGAAATACTTGTGATCTGATCGCAGATTGTTCGTGGCATCTTATTTTATGTCAAGTTTATGTAATGATCTTTCATATAATTTCATGTTTGATATTTAATACTGTACAGAAATGTTTGAGTGGGCGTATAGTGGCGTGAATGCATCCGTGCCTCGCAATGTCGGCCCAGAATGTGCAGAATATTTGACATCGTACCGTCGTGTTGTTGAAACAATAGCAGCGACCGTATTTGTGATAACATGTGTAACATGGGGATGGAAACGAATAACGTTACCAAAACCTTCACCCTACGTGAATCAAGATAGACTTGGAAAACGTATCCTATTGATAGTGATGTCATTGATTTTGGGAATGGAAATAGGTTTCAAATTTTCCAGCAAAACTGTTATTTATATACTGAACCCGTGCCACGTGACGACAGCTTTGCAGGTTTGTCTACCGCATAGGTAACGTGGTCTTTCGTTTGCAAATTGTGCAATTTTTTCCATACCTTTCAAGACCATCAATTAATTTGTATAATTTTTGTTTTGGTAACAGCTATATTTACTGGCTGCAGAACCAAACTCGATGGTTACAGCGATTTTTAGAATACATTTGAATCTCTTAAATGGACCTTTACTAGCTTATCTTTTTCCTGAAACTGCATCCAGACAGGTGCGTAGCCCACTACTAAAAATAATTAATCGAAAAATTATTAGCTCTAGTGAAAGGCTTATTTTATAATTACAGATTTTTGTTGATAAAGCTATATACTATATACAGCACGGTATGATGGTCGTCATCCCGTATTACATGCTTCGACTAGGAGGTCAGTGGATTTGAGTTTTACGTTTTCGCATGTAGTATATTTTGTCCATTGAAACCGATTTATCGTGGTGATTTACATTTTTCAGGAGTGTATAACGTTGAATCTCTCACCGATTTAAGTTGGTCTGTTCTAAGTTACGGAATATACATAGCTTATCATTTTTGGGTGTTACAAGCAGTTGGATTGGTGAGAATTTTATCATCTCCTAAACAAAAAATTTAATTACAGTTGGAACTTCCGTTTGGAACATGCGAGTCTGAGGAAATGATTTCTTCTTCGTAGCCTTCGCAGGTCAATTTGAATCACATGCTGTGCCCTGCTGTTTTGGATCCGTTTGAAGGTCACAATTACCGTGTCTGGGCTACTATGCATCAAGCTCTATTGTGCCCTCTTCTCTGCAAGTTATTCTGCTATGTCTCCGATTATCTTCTGACCAAGTTTCCTCCAACAAGAGTCAAGAAGTCGTTGGAGTTCCCAATGCAACGCAACCCGGAACAAGATGAATCATCGACAAAAAAAATCACCGTCAACGATTTTTCAGCCCAGGTTGGACAAAGCAATGGTCATACGCATACCGATTGAATTCTGAGCCTTTCCAACCATTTAACTAAATGGGGTGTGGTAACGAATTATTAATTCATCTACAAGGTTGGGCTTGACAGTAAGAAACATTTCTAGAATCAAAATTTTGACCTATTTATTTATTGCGATGGAACACTAACGTTCCAAAATAATTCAGTGATGCAAGAATTGTAGTCTCCATTCTGTATTTTTCTATCCATTTTATTTTTCACTAAGTTTTACTTTTCTTGAAGGAATTCAAATTCTATAATTTTTCTGGTTTTTAATTAGATAGTTTCTGGAAAATACTCATTGTTGATTCGTTCTGATGAATTTTTATGTCTTTGTGTTGAAGCATTGTGCGATAAATTTGTTTGGACCGGTTATTCTACTCAGTATATGATTTAGTTGTTCGCATCAAAAGTACAGCGAGATTATTACTTTTTCAAACCGGATGATTAAACGTATAGTTACAGCAATAATAAAACCAATATATTACAATGCTTCGTAATATTATATCATTAACGGAGCAAAGAATATATTCATTTGCGGCAGTATACGAATGAATGGCAGTCTTTAGTCTACTGACTGTCAATGTTATGTTGTTTTAACAGAGAATCTATATTGTACAAATCTGTGATTAATCAAAGCTTATGTCAATAGAATTTGGCTGTCAGTGCTCTGGTATAACGAGCACTTAGATCTCAATGAAACTAATTTCACATCTTGTATACATCTCAAGTATACATAGAGCATTTAGAAGACGGTAATAGATCTTTTAACAATGACGTACGAGATGATAAATATTTATTATTTTATTCATTTTATAAATGACATCCCAGTCAGTCTAAAATGGTGTCAACAACAGATTTTTTTTTACATAGTTAATATTTTTTTAATGATATTGATGAATCTTTCCTTGTTCTTCTAATATATGACCTCCGAAGGCATACGAAATGAAATTGGTTTCTCTGAATAATCATGAATTTCACACACCGTCTAGATAGAACTATTGCTCGAATAACGCTTAATAGTAGATCAAATCTGCATTACCGAAAGTTAATATGGTTAATATATTCGTTGTAAGTAGGAATTGAATTCAAGGCAGAAAATGGTTCAAGAATCTGAAACTTGGGGAAACAATCGTAAGCTATTCGTTTTTCCCTGATGCCAATCGTAAAATGAACGCATTAGTTAGTTGAAACTAGGTGAACTAGATTCAAACCATACCTTAAAGAAGTAGTGTCGTATAGTATTTAAAAAAAAAAAACAACAACCGAAGCAGCAAAAACGTCATTGGTTTGACGAATTTGCCAAATATAGGTTTGTTTGTCGCTGTTTTATTCGGGTTAGTCATCTAGGAAAAAAATCAATTATGTAGAAAAATTGTTCTACGCATTGAAGGATAGGCAGAGACTAGTGACTATGCCCGCAAAATGTCAACTTCATAATAAAATATATTGTGAAGCAACAAAAATTACATTAGTTCGATCGTCGATTTGTATTAGTTCTGATCCCATTGTCACAGATATAAAGCGAAATAAAACATTTTACTGTTCGTGTACTTTCTTTTTCTTAGCGATTTTCCTACAATAAATCACGCTGGTATCGCTTGATAAAATGTCAAATAATTCATTGAATTATTCAATTTGAAAATGATATAATTTATCATTAAAGAGAGGAAAAAGGGCAGAAGTATTGAATAAAACTTGAAAAAATGTTTTTTGTCAAAAATTGAAACAATTACAGTGTCAGTCAGTTTGATGATTTCTATTTGATTTAAAATTCGTTTATTTACAAATATTAGCGTACATTTATTTCTAATTTCTTTCATCACCTATATCATTTTCCACAAAATACCCTGAAACTGGCAGACATTCAAATTTGTTGGTACTTTCGTTGGATAAATACAGGCTCCAGTAAAGTATAACAATTAGCTCTCATCATAAGAAAAATGTGAAAAAACGGGTTTTTGTAAGTAATGTGTATGTTTAGCGTTAATCAAGCTGTCCTTTCGAAATGCCTGGAGGCGCATATATGTTTTACGACTCAGGATCGATTTTATATTTCATTTAGTCAACAAAAAATTGTCTACCATAAAAACAAATACTTGTTAAGCACTTTTCCAAACGATTTATGCAAGGCACTACGGCTTAAACTTGACGAAATGAACTTATTCTTCTATGACGCATCGATCGTAAGACGTAAAAAAAATTACATTTGCCTCTGTAAATTTGAACCCATTGGTGGAGAATATCATTTTCCTACTAATATCTTTACTTTGTCATGATTCTGTACTCAAGTTTCACAAAATGAATTTAAAAAAACCAAGTAAAACAAAAACAGTTTTACTTACATATATAAATAAATAAATAATTATTAACAATACCTTTTGTAAATATGTACATTAGGAAAAATTGTCGCAAGAAAAATGAATGTATTACTTAATAATATTTTTTTGTTGTAATCGCCATTCTCTCACAATTCTGATTAAAACAAATTATCCTGTTCTAAACACAATCCAGAGATTGAAGAAAGACATATGCTGTGGCATTCATTATTTTAAGTTCATTTTTCTTCAAGATTCATTTAAATCACTATCTTTCTGTTTGCAGTATTAGTACGTGACGCAACACTTGGAATGTCTCTTGAAAAATTGTCATGCGAAAAAAACATTTGAAATTTAGATCACCTATTGTTGAATATTTCATTTTCCAATGAACTATTTACAATTCTGCTTAAAACTTAGCTTCCCTCCGGTATTTTGCGCTTCGATCTTGTGAAAATTCTACTTAAACGTAGATTTAATACTCACACACGAGCGTGTATCAGTACACTCGTAGAAGAGGCATCCTCCAAGATTTTTGAAAACATGAATCAAAATTTTAACCATCCAATGGTTGCCCAAGATATACCATTGAAACTTCAGTGTTACCATACACTGCCGAAACGGAAGGATATAATCTCTTGTCTGGTAAACCTGAGGATAAATCGACAAACAAACAAACGCTTTTTGTGATTTTGAAACGAGAAATTTTCAAGTGTTAAAATTACCTCGAAATGCCACACCTAGGAATTCATAATTCTTTTCAAATGATAACGTATTATCATCACAATCTAATATTACTCGTATTTTTTCGCCAACCTGTAAAATGGTTTCGTCCAGTTTTATTTTTGGTCGCCAGAGATGTATTAATACCAATGATGTATGGTGCTTCTAGGCACATACACACCTGATACTTAGGGGCATTATTCAACAGTGGATAATTTCCTTGCGCGTCACCGTTGTGAAGCAAATGGTTATCCACTAAATTCCATCCCCAAGACTGATCATCCGAGCCTAATAGAGCCACATAACCATGACAGAGTAACGGTGCTTCTTTCGTCGCTATGCCAACTACGGCGACAGTTCCCAAGGGTCCTTCCCAAATTACTTCCCAAGCATGTCGACCGTGTCGGAATCCGATTTTACTTCTGGATGCATCGGTCGATTGGGCAACTGGATTTCTGCAGAACATTGGGAATTGTTTCTTGGTGCTACGATACAATGATTGATAAACACGTAACGAAAAATTCATAAAATTTCTTTCTCTCCAAGAAAGCCGAAAGAGATCGAGTTATCACGAATTTTGTTCAAAAATTTCGCTAGGTGTTCGAAAAATTAAAAAGATTCAAGCGTACCTGTGCAGAGTAAAGCCGTTGGGTTTAATGTAAATGTTGCGGGACGAATCGTTCGGATTCCAGGCATGATGAAAGGCTCGTAATTTCGATTTGTAGGTGGGTAGAGATGACAATAAGCCGGACTTGAGGGCTTCTTCAGAAAGTTTTCTGATACAATGTAATCGCCATACATCATTATTCTCATCGTTCAAAAATCTGTACCAATTTTTACAAACCATAGAACAATTTCTAAGGTCATGGAGATCTATGTAGGAAAATATTACTTCTAACACATGATGTGGAACTCTAGACGCTATATCGTCCATTTTGCCGGTTTTTCTCGATGTGAAAATACGTCTGAATATAGGAACAAAATAAACCAGAAACGCCAGAACTGTGCTATAATTATGCGGAACGGAATGGAATCAAGTATGGCCATGCTTACATCGAGCCAATTGGATGCGACCAAGTACCGAAACGACCAATCACGTGCAAGACTCTGAGAGAAATTTACTAGATCATCCCCGTTGATTGGTTTTTTCGGTACTCGTTTCGCATCAAATCGGTTCGGTGTATGCAAAGCCATCAGTGCTGCGGTATGGAGCCTAATTCTAAAATTGTCCAAAATAAAGTGACTAGATTCAAGTCACGTGAATGAGAGCACGCGTGACGGTTCTAGTTCGTCGTTCCTCTAGCTAATGTTTGCAGGTGGCGTCGACTGCTAGTTTGTTGTGATTTTTCGGATATTTATCACGGTGTAAAATTGCATCATGGTAAGTAAATTTCAATTAAATGATTTGTTAAATTTGTCTTTTTGTTCATAATTATGTAAATTAAAATCTTTCATAATTCAACTTAGCTTCAATACTTGTTAACATTTTTTCATGAAGAAAACATTACAACAAGAAAACAAATATTGCAGCTAAGGATAAAATTTGTTTGATTTGTTACAGGCGAAGGTCATCTGAATTTCATCAGAAAAATATGATTTCCATTTTTTCTGTGCTAACCATAACCACTCCACTGATTCCTTAACATCAATCACAAATTGTGGTTTCATAATATCAATAGCTAAAAAAATAAAAAAGGAATGTTAGTTTATTTTATGAGATTTCTAATAAATTTTAATTCCAAAGTATTCAGATGTAAAATATTACCTTTTAAAGATTGATCAACTCAAAACTTGAGTTTGGCATCTCTGCCAGCTATATCAACAGTGATGTCTTTGACAGATCCCTCATGACCTTTTTTTATCACCGACATATGAACTTCTATCTAATTTTGATTGCAGGTTAAATTTCTCTAACCGTCTCTTCATCTACCAATGTATCCAACTGCCGTCCAAAAAATTTAACGACAGAGAACTTTGATGAAAAGTGGTCTTGGAATAGATGGCTTTGTCCATCTGTAAAGCTGATAAAAAATTATAATCACTTATGATATCTTAACGTAATTAAGATAAAATAATAACAAAACAACATACGAGATTGGTAATTTAGCAAAAACTGTAAAAACAGGTATTGGATAAAAAAAGCAGGCAGTCTTTTCCGAGTAGATTTTTTCCATGATTTATTGCTGTTGGTTCCTTCAAGCTCTGAATCTTCTCATATGATTTGAGCAACTGATTTCTTTTGAACACATTTGGATATTGTTATGTTATTCCAAATAATTGTGACATGACGTATGTTCAGGCGCTGCTTATCATTCGCAACTCCTTCTTTAACCTCACATTTGACCACGGTCGTACATGCATGTCTCGCAATTCGAAGGAATTTCAATGGTAGGGTGACTCTATGTTTGAAGTAGTTTTCTTAGTGTGCGGGAAACACGTCAGGCCGTATGCAAACATAACCAATCAATTTCGCATAAAAGGAGGAAGAATAAGTAGCGATGACGAAAACCTGTATCGTACCTAAATGTAAATCAGGATACAAGAGCCTATAAGTCAAAAGATCGATTTTTAAAGTTCCGACGAATATCTTCGTCGTATTATGTTTGTAAGAAACATAAATAGGTTTGAATAGGATTGTTTACAAGCTATAATTGAATAGATTTTTTCGGCCCATACCCGTAACTCAGTGTACTTTTGTTTGCATATAAACTTTGATCCCCATAAAAAGCATCTCTGGTGCAAAAACCTTTCGCCTAGTGATATAAATGTGATAGTCACCCACAAAAAATACATTCTTATGCCAAGAAAACCTTATACACTTATTATTATTTTATACAAAAATTCCTTCCTCGTAATATTGGCCCGCCTAGTACCACCACCACCAATTTTTTTTTTTTTTTTAATAAATTTATTATACGTGCGTGAATAATCTTGAAAGTTGTTTCCGTTTGTGGCTAAATACATTGATTTGCAATCTGAATGTAATGCACTCTCTGTTAATGTAATGACTGTAATTGTCTTTATTGCCTGGTACAACTTCTCCTTCTCTACACTCTTTCACAGGATTCGCTAATAAATATTCTCGTGACTTAGCTACTTTAGCTGCTTCTGATTTGCATTGAATCGTTTCAAAAACATTATTTATTTGCCGAATAATAATGGACAGATTATCGGAACAATTTTTTCATACAGAAAATCCTAACCGCAATTTAACCATAAAATCGTACTCTGCGCGCTTTGCCTACCTGTCAAAGCAGAAGACAACCAGCGTGAACAAAGAACGGCGGAACGGCAGTGCCGTAAACGCCAAATTCGGGATCGGACTGATCCAACTGACCCTCATAACGAATACTCACGGTATAACTAAAGACTGTAGTAATCATTCAATTCAACCCTGTATTGCCAAACACTTGCAGTTATCTCATAAAAAAAAATATCTTACCGTACCTCAAATGATCTTGTTCTGAATTATACGCACAATTACGACCAAAAATACATTGACACAATAAATCATACCCCAGATGATTGGTATGATACCGTACTGTAGTTGGTGAAAATAAAGAGCTAACCAAAGCGCCATCTGGCTACGTCCATACTTGGTAGGTCTCTTCTCTCTACCTAGCGAAAGCCACTCTATACTCTTTATACCCATAGGTTTCGTGTCACAGTGAGTGACGTCGCTGACTGACGGAGACGACGAAAATGCAATCTCGTCGAAGACACGTATAAATTACGTGCATCGAAACCTTCGAATAATAATATCTCAGCTCTACGTCCACCGATTTGATCGCAATAGGGCTTAAATTAAAGCTCTCCTTTGCCACATCCTGCAATAAATATAACAATTCCGTATTTATAGCGAGACGGAAGAAATTAACGATCCAGAGACTCGGTAGAGTCTCGCGCCTAGTTATATATATAAAAAAAAAAAAATTTCGCACTCGCCGCGCGAGACTCTGACAGAGTCTCTATACCCGAACGGCAACTGAGGGACCGTTGAGGAAATTTATGATCGTTAATTTCTTCCGTCTCGCTATAAATACGGAATTGTAATATTTATTGCAGGATGTGGCAAAGGAGAGCTTTAATTTAAGCCCTATTGCGATCAAATCGGTGGACGTAGAGCTGAGATATTATTATTCGAAGGTTTCGATGCACGTAATTTATACGTGTCTTCGACGAGATTGCATTTTCGTCGTCTCCGTCAGTCAGCGACGTCACTCACTGTGACACGAAACCTATGGGTATAAAGAGTATAGAGTGGCTTTCGCTAGGTAGAGAGAAGAGACCTACCAAGTATGGACGTAGCCAGATAGCGCTTTGGTTAGCTCTTTATTTTCACCAACTACAGTACGGTATCATACCAATCATCTGGGGTATGATTTATTGTGTCAATGTATTTTTGGTCGTAATTGTGCGTATAATTCAGAACAAGATCATTTGAGGTACGGTAAGATATTTTTTTTTATGAGATAACTGCAAGTGTTTGGCAACACAGGGTTGAATTGAATGATTACTACAGTCTTTAGTTATACCGTGAGTATTCGTTATGAGGGTCAGTTGGATCAGTCCGATCCCGAATTTGGCGTTTACGGCACTGCCGTTCCGCCGTTCTTTGTTCACGCTGGTTGTCTTCTGCTTTGACAGGTACGCAAAGCGCGCAGAGTACGATTTTATGGTTAGATTGCGGTTAGGATTTTCTGTATGAAAAAATTGTTCCGATAATCTGTCCATTATTATTCGGAAAATAAATAATGTTTTTGAAACGATTCAATGCAAATCAGAAGCAACTAAAGTAGCTAAGTCACGAGAATATTTATTAGCGAATCCTGTGAAAGAGTGTAGAGAAGGAGAAGTTGTACCAGGCAATAAAGACAATGACAGTCATTACATTAATAGAGAGTGCATTACATTCAGATTGCAAATCAATGTATTTAGCCACAAACGGAAACAACTTTCAAGATTATTTACGCACGTATAATAAATTTATTACTGTTATATTTCGATGGAAATTATTAATAATCAGTGTGACTGATAACTGATGAACAAATAAAAAATTGTACTTACGTAATCAATCAAATTCTACAAAAAGTAGTGATATCCCCAGAAAAAGCACCTCTGGTGCAAAAACCTTTCGCCTAGTTATATAAATGTGATAGTCACCCACAAAAAATACATTCTTACGCCAAGAAAACATTATACACTTATTATTTTATACAAAAATTCCTTCCTCGTAAAAAAAAAAGATTCGAAAGCAGATGCTATTGTCTAGTACCGATATCACGTTGTCTTTTTCCGAATTGACAATTGGGCTTTTCATAGCACGGTATTGACAGCCTTCCTGTCCTGCCACGTAGTACCATAGATATAACGATAGAGGACTGACGCCTCCATTGATTCACCAAAATAAGATTTTTAAAAAATAATCAAAAAAAAAAAAAAATTGGTGGTAGTGGTACCAGGCGGGCGTTTTCTAGATAAGTACAATGTTACGGCGGTTGAACCATGTAAATAATCCTAATATAGTGATACGAAATATTGGCCCGCGTAGTACCACTACCACCAAATTTTTTTTATTTTTTAAAAATGTTTTAAATTTTTTTTTTTAAAAAAAAAAGGTTTTTGCACCAGAGGTGCTTTTTATGGGGATCATAAATTTCCTTAACGGTCACTCAGTTGCCGTTCGGGTATATAAGACTCTGTCAGTTCTCGCGCGGCGAGTGCGAATTTTTTTTTTTTTTTATATATAACTAGGCGCAAGACTCTACCGAGTCTCTTGATAGATATTAAATATATTATTGTGGTATATAGAACGTATGGAAGGAGGGTTAGGATAAAAAGCGTATACACTGCTATTGCTGTTCTGTTGCGAACAAGAAGGCTTGAGACAAGAGATAAAACTCGTGTAGTGGGGCTGTCACCAAATACGACCGCCGCTTAGTGGGTCTGCTAGGACGTGTATATTCGTAGCGCGCATGCGCATTTCCACATGCGTTTCGAGTGCATTGTGCTTACCAAGTCTTGTGCGCATGCGCGCTACGACAGTACACCTCCTAGCAGAGCTACCGAGCGGCGGTCGTATATGGGACAATCTGAAACTCAAGATTTGATAGGAGTTATATCTTCTGTCTCAAGCTTTCTTGGTTGCGAATGATCCATCCCGATTGCAGCGAACCTGGCCGCGTTAAACTGAACAACAAAATGCTACTTCGCTAAGAGAACCACTCCAACCGGCAGAGTTGAGAGACCTGTATATAAGTCCGTGTCATGGAAATCTCAGAACCTAACCTCTCGGATCGTAACACAATCTTTCATTCAAATGGTGTGGGATTACGGTAATTTATAATTCTGCCTGAGTTTACAAAATAAATGTATTTTTGCTCCGAAAAATTATCAGATTACGTAGCTTGTTATCAAATATTATATTAAAAAAATTCGCAATGATAAACAAATATTCAATAGCATTCATTGTAAATTTTTCATACAGACATTTACTCAGACTTGTATAAATGATTGTAGTTTTAATGTACATCTTTATTTATACTTCTCCTAAGAACAGGCTTACATAATTATTCCCAAATAGAAATGATAGAAATATATTGCTCCGCAAAAAGACACGACACTTACTAGTTATTGAGAAGAAAAAACCGTGTTTCTTTTGCTTCGGCTTTTATAAAGTCATGAGCATTTGGAAAAAAAAAGTTATAGGTAGCTCGACTTAAAATGAATTACACAATACATTCTTGTACTTTTTATTCGTAGTAAATACCAAACACAAGACAGTAGGCGTAGAATGTTCTTGTCTCGAACGTGAAGCTCGAGTACTTATCCTTTTCATGATCCCAAATGAATCTCATGGAAGCATGTATGGCTTGGCTTGTCTTTTCACAAATGGTCACTAAGACGACAATCTTATACCTGAAATTGAAAATGTCATTTAAATTATATTCAAATCCAAACCATTGAAAAGGTCATGGTGAAAGGTTCATTGATTCGAATGTAAGAACATATTTTGAAAAACATATACAAACCCGTCGAAATTACATTTTTGAATCCGATTACGAATATCAGCACTCACTTCGCAGCACAGTTTGGCTGCCTCTTTGTCGTCGTAAATAGCATCTTCCAGACGATTCATCATTACTTGCTTCACGATTTTGTCAACTAAATCTGAATTGAAAGGATTGTATGGTTGAAGACGGTACTTGTTCTGATACTTCGGTGCCTGTAACATACCTCAGTTGTAATCTTTAAACACATTTTAAGCTGAATAATCAAGTTACTGAGTATGTGAGATGCCAGATATCTAACATTTTATTTTAAAAAACAGCTTTCTCTTATTAAATTCTTAATAATTAGTTAATTAATTGATAATAAGAAAATATTCAATACAACTGGGCATAACAAACTAATGAAACCTTTTTAGAACCAATTAATATGGTCTCGATGTGGAACGATCTTATTGCAGCCTCCCGATCTTGTTAGTAGCTCTCATATGATGAATATAGAAAATATAGGTACAACTTGGACCTATTGGCTAAACTCCAACTGCCCTAAACTAATTGTCGGTTCTAAGTTTTTCAACATAGGGAAGGCACCGCCCTATTGTCGTTGCTGTGAGACGGAAAACCATTTCTTGCACTTATTAATGTCTTGGGCAAATGGTGCAGAAAAGGGAACAGAATTTGACCTCCTAGATCTCAATGAAATGCGTTTGGATTTACTTAGGTTGCTAGAAGATTTTAATTTTGTAAACGCTAAAAAACTAATGGAATTCGTAATGCATGTTTTAAGTACAGTAGACTTCGAATGAGCACTGATCCAGGATTTATATAGATAATGTAGTGTGTAATATGAGCGGCCACTCCGATTTTAATTTTTTCTTATTAAAATAAAACAATAAAGATTTATTACATACATATCTATAACAGTTGAACTCGCGCTGCTTGTTTTGTGGCTGAAGCAACGATGTATGGACGTGATTACATGGCTAAAGTTTTCATTTCGTTTATACTTTTGCAAAAACTACACTTTCCAGTCTTGTAACAGTACATCTTGGAAATCTTTTGAACAATGTCCACGAGATGCGAATTCATAACTTTTTGATAGGAGAGACGGGGGTAAAACTGGAACTTTGAGATTAAAGACTTGTAACTCCGAACCAAAGAACTGATAGAAAGAACAATACTAGGATTTATTAGAAGAACTAATAATGTAATTAACAATATAAATATACGTTGGGGGGGGGGGGGGGTCGTTAAATGGGGTCAAAATTAATTTTACCCTGTCCACCCCGTAAATCGGTTCGAAATATGTAAGAAGTAACGCTGTTATTTTTTCAGATGTTTAAAAAAATGTTTAGCCCTTGACCACGGGGATTGAAGTTTTCAATTTAAAATACATGGGGTTTTCATGCGTTTGCAGTCACTATTTTACTGTGGACCTAAATATGTTTGTAAAATCTTGAAATTGTTAGAAATTCGTTTACAGGCATGTAGTAGCCACATGAACAAAATTTTCGAAATCCCTACCTTCAGAATATATAACATCACTGGAACGTGTGCTTTCTTCGTTTAAATCAAATCGAGGATATATATACAATTATCTATATATTTGTTTGAACATTAGAGAGAAGTTGATTAATTCTCGTATACGTAGATTTTCTTTTTTAACTAAATACCACCCTGAAAATAATTTTTTTTCCACCTTAGAAATTTTTCCCTCCACTAAAGAAAATGGTATTCTTGTTTTGAGAATGCCACAATTTTTTTCCTCAGCTAATAAGTATACTGTTTTTTTGAAAAACTCAGTTTCCTCAGCAAAATACCAAAATAACAATATGGCTGACTTCTTATTATAATTCATGAATTAACAATTGAATAACGAATGGCTAATGAATTATTAATTACATTAATAATTAAATTGTTGGAAAGCAGAGGCTCAATCACGCTACCGCTGCGGTTGCTATGGTACCGCAGCATTAGGCTTTAGCGCTAGAAAAAACTTAGGTATTCTCAGACGAAAATACCAATTTTTTTATAATAAGAAACGTGTACGAGATGCGAAAAAACTCGGTTAAAAATATTTTGTATTGGGGGCGGAAAAAAACTTTTCCTTCGGTGCATTGGAAGTTGTTGAAAAATAATTCCCTTCGGATACAAGGATCGGAATATTGTATGAAAAAAAATTGTTAAACTTTTTATGCACAGTCATTTATCGTGATTATTTATTATTGATTTAAATTGCTTTTTTGCGGACCAATATTTTTTTTAATTTTTCATATTTCATATTTTGTCCCGTTCATGTCGTAATTTTAGTACCATAAAGACATTTTGTTTACCTGATCGCTGTCCATCTTTTTATGACACTTGAACTTTTCAAAGGTATCGTTAATTTGTCACTGAACCAAATGCTCCCATATTCATTTTTTACTACCATGTGGACAAATTACTGCACAACATCTTACCGATCGATATTAATATTGATTCGCAAATAGAGTCACTCTACAAACGTATGATATTCCACTCTCGGGAGCAGCGATTGCGATATCGTTGTACGAACCAAGCTGCTCTCTTCTCCCTTCTATTAAACTTATGATAGGAAACGGACGAATCGATTGTACCAGCAAACACGAACTGGTACGTGATATTTTACACCAGTGTTCTCCAACGCGTGGGTTGCGACCAGGGGGTCACGAAGCCTCTCTAAGAGGGTTGCGAAACCTCAGTCAAAAATATTTTAAAAAATAATAAAAACCTTGTACGTATTTGATATTTGTAACATAATAAAATACAGGTTACAAACAGCGGACCGTAGGGGGCGCAAAAGATTGTTTCATTTTAACGGGGTCGCAAGAATTCGCAATTTTAAATCATTAATTGTACGATATTAAAAAAAATCGAAAAAAATAGTAATTATGGAAGGCCCACGACTCGACTGGTCATATAAATTGTCAAAACGATAGTAGTTTGTGATAGAAAATCTTTAGAAAAATCGAAATAAGTACTCACCTCGAAAAATAAGATTCAATGTTTAAAACTAAATGTCACATAAAAAAGTATTTTGAGAAAAAATTTCTTTTTTTCTGAAAAGTACATAAGAAAACGAAATTAATAATAATAATAATAATTTGATCCATTATCCAAAAAGTTATCAGCCAAAAACTGAAATGTGATGGCTTTAACGGGGTGATCAGAAAAATCTCAAAATCTACCTTGAAAGTTCTTTTGCAGAATACAAGAAATTATGTAAGAATTGAGGAAATCAAAAATAATTTTTTTCAAACTGTCAGCTTCGGCATGGAATGCCCATATATATATATATATCACTCAGCTAATGCAAGTACGATAGATGTAGTAAGTTCCACTGTTTTGTCCACTTATGGGTCGCTAATCAGCTTCTGTATTTCATTTCTGTTGTTTGTAATTTACAATTTAATGTTATGGGCGATACCTCGGATATAATCCATCGTGTCTGTATCGTCATTGTAACATGCTGCTACAATGGATGCCGCGTTTAGGTTTAACATTGCGCCGACGTTTCGCAAACGTTCTGGGCTGGAGCTCTGATTCTGAGGTCTGACCTTTTGAGGTCGTCCTTATATGCTCCCGTGGTGAAGGGGATCAGTGAATCACACTGGAGCGACTGGTCAAGGGTTGGGGGGGGGGGGGGGGGGGGTAATCCGATTCAGTTAATTGATCAGCAGATTATTGTTGACTAGGGGTGTCAATGATTACGGGGTCATTACAATTCCAGTATTCAATGGCAAATCTCGGGGGTTGACTACGTTGTCTTCTTTGTGCTTTGCCGATCCATGTTTCTGTAAAGTAATCGATGATTGGATTTAGTTCTGTTTCATTTTGTTAGAAGTACTCCGATGCCAGCAGGGTGTCGTCCGTTGTGTGGATGTCTTTCGTCGGTACAAATGCGAGTGTTATTAGCATTCTCACGTGCAGATTGAATTCAACATTCTGGATTTCTGTATATGTGTGTATCGGTATACCGTTAGCATTATCGTTAACACATCCAATACATACAAGCCACGATATACTCAAAATCTTTGAATGAGCGGAGACCCGACCGAAAGGGACGACTTTCGTCAAGGTCATAAGTCCGTTCTCTTGATGGACAGAGAGTAGGTAGGGAGGTATAGAACTCTGAACTCGTAAAATGTCAATGCGAAAGAATTCACGCTCGCGTTTTCATCTGACTATGCTATGACCCGTGCCCCGCTTAGACTTTCCATATCAATGTGCTTGATGTGTGATATATATATATATTTCATGAGAATATTTATCGTTTTCATCACCGACAAATTCGAACTTGCAAGAAGACCATGATGATGATGTCACCATATACATGCGCGTGGTAGAAACTTCTGGGAAACACTTGCGGAATGTCGTAGGAGCGCGGGAATAGAACGACGCAAATTCGTAGGAAATGACATAATCCAAAAGGGCTGCTGAACCACATTACGATAACCCAAAGGGCGGAATAGTACGCGCCGGAGATATGAGCAGGAACGGTCACGCCTATCCCGGTTCCAGGGTCCATGGGAACAGGGGACTTTCGACCCGGAGTCTTGATTGTACAGATGATCGGGAACCCAGGGATGATTCCGGAGGCTGACGGAAGCGTCCGATTCTACACTCAAAGTTGTAGATTCGTGCACACCCTGGACCTGCAACCATATTTCCGGGAAAGCCCGCTACTGAGCACACACCTTGACGAATTGGAAAAGGGATCCAATACCACAATGAATACCGAAATGAAGATCTCCCTACGTGAACAAAAACGACAATTCGTAAAGGCGGTAGAAGAAAAGGATTCTGGCAATCGAAAACGACGCGCATTAATTATACAGCATCACAAGAAAAATAGTTCGTCCAAAAGACGGGACCACTACACTTTGATGTTATTGAGGTCACTAAATCCGAATCCGGGGTCGCTGTCACTTGATTGGCTCTTGTTCAAGGTCAAAGATTGAGAACAGCACCGAGAACAGCCTCTTCGAATGACAGTGTCATTTTTCCAACCTAATCTTTAGTAATGGGCTCCTTGGCTACTGCAGGGTCTGCAGTTGCAAGGAAACTCGTTTCAGTAGAAGGTAAACGTGTTGAACCTCCTCATAAATGTAAGAAACATAAAAATATCGCCCATTTATCGTAAAAGGACCCCGCACAAACCGTGTGAGAAAAAACTTTCCGTCGAATTTGTCTCAACTTTGGGAAAAGGTAGCCGAGATCATGTAGATTAAGAGTCTCCATGACCCGAAGCTCGCCTATGACTAGATTTCGGAATATGGGGGTTCAAACACAGACCCGACGACGGATTTCCTTAAATAAAACATTGAATTGTTGGTTCAAGGCCAGCGGTAACGTCACCATTTTTACATCCTTTTATCCTTGAAACTTTTATTCGGAACATTTCTCGAGATATTGCGTACTCTTCGAGTATTCCATATTCTAAAGTTTAAAAAAAGTTAACCTGGCAGCGCCCTCCAGTTTTAACTTCAGACATTCGAATACTCGAAGATTGCGAAAAAAATGTTTGTTATACCTGTTTTTACGACAAATATCATCCACACGAGTGCACTAGTTCCGTCGAAAATGCAAACGATAGCGACGAATAATCGTTCACACTTATATTGTATTTGAAAAATAAGTTACGTTTTAAATTGAATTATAGCCTTGTTAGCCTTGTTATTCCATAGCACCTTCCCTTTGAATTAGTAATATGCATTGTGAGAGAAAACAGAAATGAAGAAAAAAAGAAGAAAAAAATTCCGACGCGGGAATCGAACCCGGGGCGGCAGCGTGCAAGTCGAGCGCTGTGCCGCTTCCAGGTTTTAACTTACAAAGTTAACAATTTAAAAATATATTTAAGAATATTTTCATTTGTTTACTCGGAAATCGCGGGCGAGAGGGGAATGCACGCCGCACACCCTACCGACCATACCATCGCCCGCCAGCCAGTAAATGAACTGACCGGAACGACAAGACGCGGTTACAGACCAAATCGATCGCCCCGCCGCCGCAGCGAGCATGTCTGAAGCTTGCTGTGGCCGACAAGCCCGAAAAGTCTAACTGCGGCCACCGGTCGACCACGGCCAAACCTGGCCCGTTGCTGATTCTCTCCCGGTACCGACGCACCGACTCTCCCGTTCGACCAACCGAAGCACAAGGAAATTTCCCCAGCCAATCCGAGCCACCCACGTCGTCAGAATTCTGCAGCCTAGCCAACTAGCAGACTACCCGAGACAACGTGGAAGACATCGAGATACCGACAGCCAGATTCGAACCGAGAGGCGATCGACCCCCTTTCGTGCGTAGGTTATTTTAGTTCAGTCGCTGGATAGTTTAGGTTAGTTTGGTTAAGATTCGCTGTATTCCATAGTTTTAGTCGCGGCTTGTTTCGTGGGCTGCATTTGCGACTCGCCCAACATTTGATTAGTCGTGGTTTGTTTCGCCGATGCCGCTCACGATTCGCCTAACCCTTTGTTTTTAATTGCTTTGCTGTCTCCCCGCTTTGATCTACTATTAGTTGCATTATTTCCTGCCTGATTTGATCTAGTTCAAGTTTCCTGAGTATTAGTTCTCTTGTTCACTTTTCTTTTCTCTTTTATAAGCTACCTCCCCATAGTAAAGTCAGGAGCGTCCGTTTATCGAAAACCCATCGTTTGCTTTCATTTCATTTCCCCCCTTTCTCCCTGCGCCGTTCAGATGAGTTTTCCTGCTGTTCTTGTCTCAGTTTTCAGTTTCAGTTCCAGCTCATTTCGTTTTTAAATTCACTAACACCCTCCTCCCAGTACGAGGATAGCGGTTATAGATATATATATATATATATACGTCCCTCTTTGGGCATCCCCAAAACTTTTCATTTTTGGCCTAAGTCGCCAGTTTGCCATACCTCGAACAGTTTACACTATCTGCTGAAATACCGTGATTTTTTAGAAAATCAATACTTTTCTATCGATCTTCAAACATTTCGATCGAATTCACCAATGAAACGCCACACACAGCACAAATCATTTTCAGAACTGACATGAGAGCCCGTAACTCTATTATCTGGCCAACGAGAGAACAGACCTGCATCGACCGAGTTGTCTCAAAGTCGTTGTTCAGGAAAGTTCGAGGTTACCGCGGCTCGGGCGAGATGTTGGCCATTTCTATGTGACACTCGCTTGAGCCCCGTCGTGCTCGGGTCAAATGATCACTCCTCCTCTTCCTTTCACGTTCGATCTCGGTCGATATCCGCTTTTTCTTCCACTGCTTTCTCGAGTTTTCGCGTGGACATGTCGTTTTACGTAAGCTTCGCTTCAGTTCTTGGTTCTCTTCTTTTTCGTGCTTTCGTAACTTCCTTCATCAACGATAGCTGCGACGATTTACGCCCGGCGTAGCTATCTGCGATTTTCGGTTTTCCTTCAATACAGCTTGCGGCAATTATAACTCAAATATTCGATGCACACTTGAGGAACATCGATTTCAGAGATTGCGCAAATCAACGCGCTTTAGGTGATGTCGATGTTAGATGCGAATGCAATGAATATTTGCAGGACCAACTCCGTCGGGGAATTTCGCGAACGCAAACCGATGCAGTACTGCAAAATTGCCTTGAATTTTATGCGATCGCTGCCACGCATATTCGTAATCGGCTTCCCTTCAACACCTTTTTGAAAAACCTCACGGTTGTTGAAACTCGAGTTGCGTTGTTGGATCCCGATCATAAAGGGATGCTGGCATGCGTGATTGAAGTTTGCGAACGATATCCAACATCAGAGATCCATTGGCGAAGAGTGGCGTTGCTCATACGCGGTCAGTTCTGCCGTGAAAGAACGGTGGCGCAAATTACCATTCGACGAAATGTGGATGGAAATTTATCTCACCACTTCTTCCGATGGAACTGTCCGGTACGCAACCTTGCGTTCGCTGCTTGGAAAAGTGAGAGCACTTCCTCATTCTAATGCTACGGCTGTGAGGGGATCTTCTCCCATCCCAGACGCGGAAACGAGGAAAAGGAATGGGTTAGGTGCTACAACCTTGAATGCAATTTGTGTTATCAGGTCGGCTTTAAAATGTAGAAAGGAGAGTGCCGCCACGATGACAATCGCTAGGGATGATTTGAACTTAATGTCTTCTATAAATTTGTGTTCACAACCCTAACAACCACCAAAGAGTAGGTCGAATCTACATTTATGTGAAAATGATGGTGATTGGGATATGTATCAATGCGTGAAGTAAGGTTTTTTAGGTATTTATCAGGAAGTGGGGTTTATTTTAGATTTTTTGGCTTTTTAAACATAATTTAAAGTTAGTTATTGCAATTTTTTACGTCTTGAAACTTTGTGTGGAGAAAATGTATTCAAATGTTTCGTGGGGGACCCCGAGAGGCAAGGGGACTCACTACAATAAAGCACCCCAGTAACGAAACAAAAGAGAGGATCCGTGTAGTTTTGTTTTCAAGCCAACATTTATTTTTTTTATTAGAAAATTAGGCCGATTCGCTCGGCTCGATCTGGAGACCCGAACGTTGGCTATCACACAGATAAGCTGCTGCTTTTCGGGCGTCGTAGCCAGCAGATCGCATGGTGGGGCTGAGCAATTCGTAACCTTGGGCGCTGCCGAATGATGCTTTGGGCACAATCGGTCTTCCGAAGCATTCCGAAGCGAGCCGAACGCTTTGCGCCACAGCGACGTGCTGCTGTCGGATCGTAGTGGGCCGCGGTCGGTGCACGATCTGGCTGCACTGGAATGCCCACGTTTCAGGGCCCGCGAGCACCGGTTTCCGCGGCCATTATTCGACTTCTATTAGCAGCGCGCCCCTGGACGCCGCTGTACAGTGGTCGAAAATAATGAATAAGTGCATTAAACCCTAGCTTCAACTGGATTTCTTGGAAAAAATTCCGAAAAAAATATTTTCCGGTGGGTAAACATATAAACTATCAAATAAACAGTGGAAATTTTTGCGCGCCCCATTGCCTTACTTCACGACCCCTAATTGTAACTCGAATATTAATTAATCTGAGTTGGTAATTTTCTCCTCTCTTCAATTGGATTTTCATTTACAGCTTCGAAGAAATAAATATGGGACATTCCATGTTAACTCAGCCAGTCTGTTTTTTTTTGGTCTTGGGAAAAGGATTCTGTATGGGCATTTTGAAGAACAATATGCCCATGGACGTTCAACAAAATTTCATCACCCCAATATTCTTGGTTTCCGAGTTCATGATTAATGAATTTTCAATTTTGAAAAATCATAACTTCGAAAAGTCTAGTCCGATTTGAACGATGAGAAAATCGATGTTTGAAAATGACGAACTAATGTTGATCATTTTAACGCAGTTTTTTCTTGTTGCTCTCGCACCCGGGAATCAGCATAAGCTGATAAATTTTTCCACATAAATTGCCCTCAAGCTATTGTGGAAGGACTTCATTTTCATGACTTAGGGGCAACACACTATATTCCATTGTCTTATTGGAGTAGGCCAAAGATCCCCGTTGAGAAAGTTCAATTGTCCAAAAACTCGCTTGAGGCGAGATTTCCCCCTTTTGTGCATTTTAAACCACAGTAGGTTTATATTACAGACAGAGAAAAGCATGTATTAACAAAAGTTTACGTCATTTTAATCGTATTACAAATTGCGAGCTTAATAAAGCCCAGAATAACAAATTTTGACGGTCAACCAGAATGTTATTCTCTTCTGGAAATGACGAATTGATGTTAGTCAGTTATCAGGTTCGTGTATTCTAAGTATCCTGGCTTCCGTCGAGTTTATCCTGCCTTCTTGTAGTCGTAGGAGCAAACGCTCTTGATTGTGGGAAACTGACCACAAACTTGGCATGTATTTCGGCTCCATGGTGGATAGAAAATGTTCTCTCCATAGTTGCTCTAATTCAAAAAGGCCGCCGGTCCTGCTTTCAAAGTACTCTACAACCTAAATAATGAATTTTAACATTTTATACCTTTCTGAACACATGTATAGCCTACGTTAAATCCGGAGAATAGAAGATTTTGTTAATCTACTTTCTGATATGTCAGATCACAGGTGTAATAATTGCATATACAAAATAATACTGACATTATCTCATAATTGCAAAGTAAAATACACTCCGCACAAAAATTCAAGCAACACCACCTGAGAAAGTAAGTAGCTCATCAAGTAATAATAATGAAGGACGGAAAACCTCATTTTAAAGTTAGACATTTTTATGACCGGTTTTTGGCCCACTCTATTTTGGGCTGAAAAAATCTAAAAAAAATTATATTATATCTAACAGCAATTTTGAATCGTTTCCATCCTAAAAAGACCAACACCCCACCCCCTTAAACGCAGGGGAAACCATCAGTTGTTGAAGGAATATTCAGAGAGTTTAGGCGTTCGAAAAGTATTCAATTCCTATGAATCGTACTTATTGAGTGTTTTTTGGGTCGCTGATCATGAATCTGGCCGCGGAATCTGGAAATTCAACATGGCGAATCCAATATGGCGGACGAAAAATTGAAATGTTTTCTAAGTGCATCAGTGTGTGTAGAGCAGACTTCTGGCAGTCTCTGATTATGAATCTAATGTCAGACTTTTGAAATCCGATCTCATAGTTGACAAATACTGTAGGATTGATGCCTCGGTGTTTATTGATATAATCAACAAATGAATACAAAACATTGCAGTTCGACTCAGCTACAGCATCTTACTTCTCTAACGCGCGACGCCAAACTGTTTACCAACCAACGCTAAAGTCTGAGTATTCCTTTAATAACTGATTATTCCCCATACGTTCAAGGAGGTGAAGGGCGAATGGGGCGTTGACCCACTTAGGGTGGAAACGATTCAAAATTGTTAATAGATACAAAAAAGAATTCAGAGTTTTTCAGGCCAAAATAAGTTGGGTCAAAAGCCGGCCTTAAGGGCCCTCTTCCTTTGATTTAGCAGATAGGAAATCAGAAACTTATGATGGTTTCAAAGCAAGATTTGTGAAAATTTGTCATTGATAGCATATCTTCAAAGTGATGCATGAAGTGAACTGGAAATGTTAGTTTACTGCAGCCTTCGATAATCAGCAGCTTAGGATTTCAGCTTTAAAATAAGTTTTCCAAATCTGATCTACGATGCTTCCTCGAGTTACGCGACTAAACGCGAAAGCCGAAAACCTTATTTTTCTGACACTCTGTACCGATTTTTTGAGTTTTCCGTATGAAACTCTACATTAAAGTGAAATTTCTGAACCCAGCGCATGCTCCAGTCGATTCATTTTTGATGAAATGTTAGATAGATCGGAATCATTGACGGACGAAAATCAATAATTTCTGATATAGAATAATCTTAACAGGTTTGCTTTCAAATTTCATTCCTGTCATTTTTCGTGTTCAGGTATTCGAGCTTTGGAATTGACCTATGTTCCGATACATCACCATCGGCATTCACACAGCCGAAGGTGTGCTGTGTGGAGACATACCTCATGTTTGTGGTCGCATAACTCGATGAAAAAAATTATAGAGCAGATTTAAAAACTGATTCAGAGGATTTGAGCTGTTCGATACAATAATCTTCAAAATGTAATCACTGTGCATCGAGGTTGACTTTGATTTTTGTTCGAGATGTATTATAACATATAAAAATAGTTAAACAAAATATTTCTCCTCGTCCATCCTAAAAGCATTGAACAATTGATCGTTTGGAAAAATAAAGTTGGATCAAAACAAAAAGTGATCATCCCCATACCTTCAACCCATGCAATGATCGTGAATCTTGCGCAGTTGGAAGAGGAGGATCCAATTTTAGTTGTTTGTCCAACAATTCAAGAAATTCCGCGGTTATCTGCTCCTGTCCAGTTAACGCTTTAATGTGTGTTTCCAATATCACACGTTTCTGTATTGGAAGTGCATTTTTTTCCCGCAATGTTCTTACAGTTGAACGTAATCTCCTCCAACAACTCATGTAAGCATTTTCGACATTTTTAAAAGGCTTTGAAAGTGGCGCGTCACACATTTCGGCCAAAACGTGACGCACCTTCACATCTTTCATGTTACTAATTTGATGACACGCAGGACATAATAGAACTATGTCATGAGACTGGTGTTCCTTCATAACCACTATATATGGAATATAATAATTATTAAATTTAACAAATATATCGGTAATATAATGAGAAGTTATACACTCAAAACTTTGAAAAAAATGTTGAAGTTCTTTATCAATTAATTTTATACGAGCTTATACGTAATACGCATAATGGAAAAAACGATCATAGGTAAAACTTTCATTATTGAAATAATACGACATGCTAAAGATGGGCGAAAAAATTTGAGGCGATGGAAAAAAGTTTCACTTTAAACATTAAATATTCCCATGGTCACATATTAGGTTTGATCAAGGAATTTCGATCCCGTGAGAAATTTGGTTCGTAATGAACGAACTAAAAAATATCTAGAATGTACCGAAGTTATTATTTAAGCACAAAGCCGTTTTCATTCTTTGATGGTTTGTAATGTGTTTTTATTTTATATAAGTAGTTTCTTATTTTTCAAAATTCAAAATTAGGCACGTGATTTCTAATATGAGAATGTTAGGATTTCATAAAAAATGTATATATTCACCAGGGAAATGTCTTCGATATTCTCTAGGTACAACATTTTTTCGAATAAATTTTTCAGTCGACCCACAGACGACGCAGCAATTAACCTTCAATTGAGTATAATATCTTCCAACTTTCCCTTGCGCTCTTCCAGATGGTTCAAACTTCAACCTAACAGTATAAGGCTCTGTGGATACCACAACACCTAGTTCCCTCTCAATGTACCACTCAGCTTTCTTGAAATTGCAGGTACACAATGTTTCGCCATCAGGGGCTTGCAAATAGCAATTGTAATACAGCGGTTTAATCCGGGTGGGCAAATTATTTGTGGTTTTCGGTTTATTGTGATTATTGTGATTGATCTCTGAATTTTGTTCATGAGTTACGTTGTCTGGGTTCACCTTGAACCTGTCGTATAACTTTTGTTGGTCAATAAAGCAAGGAGAGTATTGTTAGAAAATTTCCGGAACTTACCTGATGTCAATGCCATCCTGCAATCGTGCATACAGTCTATCTTCTATAGATCGACCCCAAAATAAATTAGATAATTTAGAAAAATTTCGCCACCCAGAACGATGTAGATTTGATTTCTGCAGCATCTACGACGACAAAAAAAAAACCACCAAAAAATGACTCATGACATTCCCCAAAGACAAAAAGGTATGTCTCTTTTTGTGCTGGATATAAGATGAAATGTGGAAAAATAAGAACATACTCGATGATAAATTAAAACGGACGCAATGACATCAGATGCCGCATAACTGATTTGTTCATCAGTAAGTGAATCGGCGTTCCAATCGCTGCGTCTTATCGAGGATTCTTTGTTCATGTCGATGTCTAAATATTCTTTAGCTAGGCCTTTGAGACCATTAGCATTAGCGAGGCCAAGGATTCTGGCAAGTAAACGCAAATCCAAGGTGCCAAATACCTTACAACCATAATCCTTTGTCAATTTACATCCATCATCAAAGGGTGCTACTCCAACCTTTAACACATGCTTGCTTGACAACAATTCCTAAACAAAAAAGTGACGAATAAATAAAGATAATGATCATTTTTAATTAAACGTTAATGAACAAATTCCAAGCAAAGATAAGGAAAATTCGAATGCCTGTAACGAGTATGAAAGATTAATAGCGATCAGTAAAAAAGCATCTTAGTACCTTCGTCTAGATTTTGATGAATTTTTACTGACATGTGTTTTTTGATGTAAACTGGGTAACTCATTGTCTCAGGCCAATATTATATTTTTTTAAAAACTACAAATCATATTTAATTCGCAGATAACATCAAAAGATTATAACCTAATCAACGTCTGCCTAGCGTACAATATTCATTGAAATAAACTTTACACTACCAAAAACGAGTTCAAAGTACTCAAATAACAGTCCCCTGTCGTATCACTAAAGCAATATGGTCACTTCAGATTAAATTAATTGAGACAATAACCATTGGAATCAATAAAATTGTTTGAATATTCAGACAATATTATTTCATTGTCAATAAGACCTGTTCATTTTTTCGAAACATCACTTCATGATACTGACAAGGGGAGGCTCCGAGATGTGGGTCGCCGTGTTTTTTCAACTTTGGTAGGCACGTTATAGGTCAAAAATAAATTAACTCGTCCGCCGGCTTTTTGCTAGACTCTCCTTAGTTTTTGAAAAAACCGAGGTCAAAGTTGAGGACGGCAAATCGTATTTTTAACGATATAAATCGAAAGATCGTGTTGAAAGAAACATTTTTTCTCAATATTTTGCCGGGTCCAAAGTTAATAATTTTCGGGTTATTAACGTTTTTGTGTTTCCAAGCTCCAACTTGAATACCGGTAATTTTGCCCGTCATTCACAGCGAGCTCGGTGGGCGAGCGGTCGAGACGTCTGGTGTGGAATCGGTGGTCCGTGGTTCGAAACTCCGTCGTGACTTTTTTGTTGCTTTTTTTTCAATTCATAATATTCTGATAATCTGATTTTTTTCTTATACGTTTCAAGTAAAACTTCGGAAAATGGAGTTGATACAAAAAAAGTGGGTATAATGTATTTATATTCTTTTATTTTCATAAGGCAACATACATATACGGAATTATACATAAATTATACATCTAGTTAATACAAATACAAGTATCTGATGTAAAGGTTTTACGATGACGTGCTCAAAATTGGGAAAGTTGGCCACCCAACTATATCAATCATATTTGGATCACGTTCTGAAGCCTTAGGTGCAGCAAATAAAATGTTGTCTCATACTCGATTCGTTTGGTGGCCAAGCCCACATCACGCGGTACGATACCCCTCTTTGTCAACCGTGTGATGTTTGCTTCTTTCGACATATGAAGAATTTCATCGCACGCCTTCAAAATAATTCGACTACACACGAGAGCAGAGAATTGCATGATAGGGCAGATGCTATGCAATTTCACGCATTGATCCACAACCAGTTATCCGCGCCCATCTTTCGAGACATGATTTTATATGCTTGGCACGCTTCCAATTTAACAACGTGAACCAGGTGTGTTTCCCAAAATCAATGCATCGGAAAACTTGTAAATGCGGTGGGATTTCGTTCGTATGTAGCGCATGGTGCAAAATATATTTATGTTTTGCATGCCTCTACCATAAGTTTCACCCCAATGAATGCGAACAAATTCACGATTGAAAGTTCGTTAGGATAAGGCAATATGTATATATAATTTATGTATAATTTGGTATATGTATATTACCTTACGAAAATACAAGAATATGAATACATTATGCCTACTTTTTTGCATATCAATCCCACCTTGCGAAGTTAACTTTTAAAAAAGTATAAGAAACAAATTCAGATTATCAGAATATTATCGATTGAAAAAAAGCAAAAAAAAAAAGTCACGACGGAGTTTCGAACCCCGGCCCAGCAATTCCACAGTCTGAAGCCGGTTCAGCCTTGACCGCTCGCCCACCGAGCTCGCTGTGAATGACGGGCAACATTACCGGTATTTCACTTGGAGCTTGAAAACACAAAAACGTTAATAACCCGAAAATTATCAACTTGGGACCCGGCAATATATTGGGAAAAATGTTTATTTCAACATGATCTTTCAATTTGTATCGTTAAAAATACGATTTGCGATCATCAACGTTGACCTCGATTTTTTCAAATCTATAGTGTCTAGCAAAAAGCCGGCGGACGAGTCAATTTATTTTCGATCTAGAACGTGTCTACCAAAGTTGAACAAAAACGGTGACTCACATCTCGGAGCTTCCCGTTGTTAGTCAAAACTTTCAGAATAATTGTGCAGCCTGTTACGAAGCTTTTCACAAAACCAGAAAAACTGTGTCTTTCATTTGATAAACAATCCACCTTTTTGGTGATCTCAACTCAACATCAGAATTGATAGTGCATAGCTGTAAAATTATAGTTGTAATCGAAACATTGTTCCGTGCTTCAACTGTGGCAGGATTGGGCACGGTGGTAAGAAATGTGAAAATGCCTGTGTGTGTCTCTGATGCGCTGGTCCTCACCCAACTAAAGACTGTGATGGCAAGTTACCGACCAAGTGTTCAAACTTTACATATAGAAATACCACGCGAAACGAAAAACATAACAACGGATCACCTTGCAACTGATACAGAGAAGTGTGTTTGCTTGAAATATAGAATTGGTAAGCCAATCAGCGAAACTCATTATTTGACACTTCCAATTGTGCCGAAATACTTAGGTTTTGAAGGAAAACTAAAAAAGTAGCTGAATCACACAATAGACAAAGCAATGACAGTAACCATCAACGAACGGCCAGCAAGCGAAACAGTCATCATCAAGAAACGGTAGGAAGAATGGATGAAATCGACGAAGACTTTGGATTTACACAAGAGACATCAATCCCCAGCGTTGAGAAGCTGAATGAGTATTAAGGCGCCAACAATTTCAAGAATTTATAGATTTTTATAAAAAGGTTTGTATCAAAACCCGATATTATAGTATGTACGAAAACGTGGTTTCTTCACGACTTTAACTTCTTTCATTTGCATAATTATCAAATTGACTACAATGATAGTACTATTAACAAGGCAAATGCAGTAGTTATATATATAAGCAGGAATATTGATGAATCAACTTGTATAGAGGCATTCAAATCTTAAAAATATCTAACTAGAGTAATCAAATTGAATAATGGTAAAAAAGTTAGATTAACATCGTTATATAGATGCCATAGAGAAAAAAATACCATGATTTTATATATAATCTCAGAGAATACATAGTTCGGCACAATAAATCCCAAAATCATCTCATACTTGATACTGATTTCAATATAAACCTGTTTGACAATGATATAACAACGGAGAAGCATATTAATAATTTATTGGAGACCTGCTACGAACTTCTCTTCATAGATATAACGCGAGCTAGCAACAATTGTGATATAGGAACTTGCATAGATAATGTATTTATGAAGACTGATGATATCATAACAACTCAAGCATTCAACATTGAAAATAGCTTTACTGATCATTATCCGCTTATTGTATCCTTAAAAACTGAAAAGTAGAAAGCGTCTCAGCCTATTTCTTATCATATTCTACAATACAATAAACTAAGCAGAAAAGCTACATTAATAAATTGGGATCTGGTATGTGTGGAGGGTGATCCACATAAAGCTGTTGATATCTTGATAGGTAAAACAAGAAGTATAATAAAATAAACAAAGAATAAACAAGATATACGAGAGAGTAAATGGATAACGAAGGGAATAATAACCTCGTGTTTCACTAAAGAAAAATTATATCTAAGGTGGATAAAAGATATTGAAAATCTTGAAAAAAAAGGATGAATACAAAAAAAATGTCAAAATTCTTGACAATTTAATAATTCTAGCAAAGACTAATAAAGCATAAAAAAGAATTATTCAACGTAGCTAAGATTAACTTTAAGAGAATGTAGCAGCTTATCAATGCCAAAATTAATAGTGAAGCTAATAACAAAAATACAGACATAGGATAGTAATAAAAAGATTGTCGAAAACAAAGAAATTGCTGAATCTTTTAACAAATTTTTTAGTAACATTGGACCAAATTTAGCGAAACAAATTAGCAATCGGAGTAATGCAGAAGTCAGGTTGCCAAATTGGAATAATACGACTATTTTTTAAATGAGGTTTCTGCTCAAGAGATCTACAATATAATTATTGAATTGAAAGACAAAACTGGGGGAATTGACGCGATTGGGGCGCAAGTGTTAAAAGCTATGGTCAACTATATAACTCCACCTGTTGTATTTACAGGTTAAAAAAATCGTTATATTTTTTGATTTGGCAAAGGGTTTTGACACTGTAAGTTACAAAATCTTAATACAAAAATTAGCAATATATGGGTTTCTTGGTAAAGCACTCGAATTGTACAAAGACACGATTCTTGGACCGCTGTTATTCTTACGCTATATTAACGATATGTTGTCTATGCTTCATGAAAAATGTTGCCTTTCGTTTGCTGATGACACAGTAATCATTAGTGTTGGTAGCACTTGGGCGAAAGTGGAAGCAAAAATGATCGATTTTTTAAAAATAATTTCTGAATGGATTGCACTAAACGAGCTGTCATTGAACGTTAATGAAACTGTATATATTGCTTTTGCCTATTATGTTGATAGCGTAATCAAAAAAACAAGATACCTGCTCTACATAATTAGAAAACTATGCACATTTTTCCCGATTCAACCTTTGTTAACTATATATTATACTTTTTTCCAAAGTATTGCAACTTATGGCATTCTAGGATGGAGTGGTCCTTATACAAACGTAATAAAGCCTCTATATTCTTTACACGAAAGACTACTTGATATAATCTTTAAAACAGTCCCAGTAACCTACGTCCACTCATGATTAACCAAATATACAAAATTAAAGCATAGAATTTCAATTACAGAGATCTGCGAAAGAAATTCACTGAATCCATGAGTATAACTAGGTCTAAAAGTGTGAATTTACCAAAGATAGTCGAGTCTGTTCAATCTAAGAATCATCGGATTGAAGCCATTAAATTGTCCAATGAGCTTCCAAACCATTTAAGAGCTATGTATCTCGAACCAAGAAGTATTTTTAAACAAACTAGTCAATTGGCACAAGATGAAGTAGGAAGACTCACTATTACTGAATACTATTATTTTATTGCCAAATTTATTTAGTTTTAAGTTTATTTCTTTTTTAAGTCTACTCTTTTATCTTTTTGTTATGTTCTATATGAATGTTAGGCCCGGGCTAACCTACATGTATCTTTGTATACTCTGATTAGAAATAAATAAATAAACAAATAAATATGATTCATATATAATCAAATATGATTATATATGATTCTTATAGAATTATATATAATTATATGTGACCATTTTTCATATATAATTATATATAGTTCTGTATAATTCATATAATACATAATTATATATAATTATATATGAATCATATATAATTATATATAATTTTTGTATCCGAGAGTGTCATGCTAGGGTCCTAAACGGATGAACAAAAAGAATATCGTTTTCACATATAAAGTATCAGGAATCTTAAATCAAGCAGTTCACTTTTCGCAGATTTTTGAAAAATCAGAAACAACACATTAACATGCTCTGGTTCAGCAGGTTGCTTATAGGTGCGATTCTGTGAAAATGCAATGGCTTATGGTAAACGCTGTAAGTAAGTAAGTAAGTAAACGCAGCGTTGCATCGTAGTATACACACGAAAGATGATGCTACTATACTATGTGATGCACCAAATATATATGGGAAACAGCGAAGCCTGAATAACTGATCCCTACCAGATCAGCACCTTACTCATGTTGAGCCAATGTGTCTCCGGAGAGTAAATCACCAAAAACTCGACTTTGGAATATTTGCAAAAACTAGTGAAACGTTCGAGAAGTATCCGTTGTCAAATGCTATTTCAGGTCCATATTTTTTTTTAGAGAAGATATTCCCATTTACAGATGCATCAGGTTCGAAGTTAGCTTTCGACGCTGTTACCTCTTAATACATGGTAAAATACTTTGAACATTTTTTACAGTGATAATCTTATAAAGTTACAAATATAAGGTTTAAATTTCATCATGATTCCTTTCAATAGATAATACCTTCAACTTGCTGGGGACATGACCAATTTTGTTGAGACGGAACAGCACACATAAACCATTTAGAGTAGTTAATTGCAATAAGGAAACTGGTTCTTTATCCACCCATTCGCAGTCAAAACCCAATACGTTATCTGACATTTCACTTGAAAAGAAGAAAATAAATTAATAGATTTAGAATAGAGCATACTTACTGATGAACAATACTTACTGACGAATACGCTGCAAGGCATATTCACATTTCTCTTCAGAACTGACCACAATCACAGGTTTTGACTCAAATACCATAGTTCTGTTATTATTCAAGCTTCCAGTATTCCTTAAAATAAATATTGTTCGATAAAATTCTCTTACAGTTCGTAGTACACAGTCACGGTACTTCGAGGCGACCAAAGCCAATCCCATCGTTAAGCACACAAAAAACGTGCTATCTTTACGAATTTGAAACATTTTTATCAACGTTAGATGGAATAAATTGGACAATATATATAATTATGGTCTGGTTTGATGCGTAGATAAATAAGTTAACTTATAATATGATATAGTATAATATGATGAATAAATTAGTTAATGCAAAGTTCAAGGAAAGCCCGTGATGGAAAACAACGTGTATTCGGGGGTCCTCAGTCCCGTCTGGTCCCGTCTCTAGTCCCGTGTGGTCCCGTGTAAGAAAGCGTGATAACATATAGTTCAAGCTGAGGGGTCTTGGCCGTGGTGGCGCCACATGCGTGCCGAAAGATGTGTACAGGTAGACTCACCGTAATGTAGTTTGTATATATTACATTTTGTATATATTACAAAGTTCCTCAACTTGAGGAACGTAGCGTATCTCTATGGGGTCAGTCACACCTGAGGTGACTAGCTTGGTGACTGAGTGACAAGACCACTATCACTACATATAATATCTAACCTTGTCACCTCTGGTGTGGCCGTACACCAGAGTGTGGACACTTCGTACTCCTCTCCGAGCCTTATTCGTAATCACTAATTACAATCATTACTAATACAATCATTAATTAATTTATTTTCTTCAACATAACTTTACCTATTTTAATATTATTCATTCCATTATATATTCATATCTTTAAATTAAATATAATTTGTGCTGCAATAATTTTTTTTTCAATTTTGATTGTTTTTAGAATTATATTTATATTTCGCTCATAAAATAGAATTGCTTTGTCGGGATTTGCTATGAAGATTTGATTTAGTTTGATTAACCTAATACAAACTAGTATATTTCGGCAGAGGTCGCCACCATTAGTATTTACCAAAGAGAATGAGAATTCTCCTCGGTATTTACGAACGACTTCAGTAATAATATGAAACATCCTAAAATATTTTTAGTCGAAATCATTATTACGTTGGCTGCATTCTAGTACAAGCGGGCGAATAATTTCGCTGCAAAAGCATTGAGTGTCCACACTCTGTGCTGCCAGAAACCGGACCGAACGTGCACCACTACAATCGAGCAGCGGCATGTCGGTGTGGCGAGGCGCGTTCGGCTCGCTTCGGAATGTTTCGGAAGACCGAACGAATCCAAAGCATCATTCGGCAGCGTTCAAGGTTATCAATCGCTTGGCCCCACCATGCGACCTACTGGCTACCACACTCGAAAAGCAGCTACCTATCTGTGTGATAGCCGACGTTGGGTTTCCGAATCGAGCCGAGCGATACCGAAGATTTAAATTCCGCGAATGTGCTGACTGAGCGTACCATTGGAAATCTCACCTCGCTGCTTTTTCTCTCAACGCGAGATGCGAGACGGGACCGAGTCGGATGAAAGAAAATCAATCATTTTTTCGCTGATGTAGGTCATTTCTCGCCGGGTTAGAAATCCGTTTCATGCGATTTCCAATCGAAAATCCTTCTTGAAGGATTTACGGAAAATCGTTTTTACGCACTAGTTGCGTAATGTACTTTCAAACGACACAGAGACCACCAACCTAATTCTCGGAGAATTAACTCTGCATCATTTTTCTTGTCGTTACATTGACTACATGGAAAAATACATTTTAGGCATTCAAATGATTTATAATGAGTACAGCATTCTTGAATCCGCCAAAGATTAACATCAAAAAACGCCTCGCAAATTTCACCAATTAGTATCAAAACTTCTATCACGCAGCAGAGATTTCTGTCTGCTCTATCCGTGAATACACGATTTTTGGTTACAATGTCTATTAACTTGTTCAATCTAAAAGCGCTCCAGTCTCCAGTTGCAACACAGTTTTGTAAAGTTCGTTGGCTGGACAAGATCGTTACTAGCGTAGGTGTAAGGTTCAGTTTATGTAGCGTCGATATCATTATAGTAATACAATTATCGTGTGTTCAATCAATTCCAGCGGTGCTGTGCTATTCTGGATGTTGGTCATTTTTTTATATGTACAACATTTCTTAGACCGCTGTGTGCTTCGTTTCCGCTGACATTCTCGTGTGTTACCTCCAAAATTGAAGTGTTCTGGTCGTTTATTCACCTTTTCTAATTGTGTAGGTATGAATATTTTGTGATTTAGGTTTCTGACGTTTCGTACCAAGAGCTTCCGCAGGATTTTATGCAGGGGCAGCGGGCCAGAATGTTACTCACTAGAACTTTCAATTTGTTCGTTGTGTGAATAACTCGACTTCTATTGTGTATTGATACATCTTTTAGTAATAACCTCTTTCACCACGGCAAGGTAGATATACAGGGTGGGGCATTTAAAGTGTGACAGAGCAATAGCACTCAAATTATCAATGATACTCAAAAATGTTTCATATGAAAGTTATATTGTTCCAAAAGGCCGTCATACTGGACCATCATATTATTTTTTCGGTGGAGGCGCTGAAGCTACGTCAAGGTCAACTCCACTTTTTTAAATGGGACAATGCATTTTTTTTTCCACGCCATTATTACTGACTTTAAGACAAATTCAGTGACCTACAACACAAGGTCATTCTAGGCACGCAAAGTATGAAAATAGTCGAAATATCAAATCAAATCGAAATAATTACTTTCGAAGGATTTCCCAGCTTTGGTTTGTGTCTACCTACAGAAGATGCTCGAAGTGATGACCCTCGACTTGTAAACACTTTATTATTCGCTGTTTTCATTTCTTCCAATACCTATGATAATACACATCTACAGGTATTGTTTACATCGGCAGCAAGTGCGCATTTTCTGTTGACATATCAGTTAGTCACACATTACCTTCTAATGTGAGTACATCGGATCGCGGAAATGAACGATTTTCAAGAACCTTTCGATATGTTGATGGTGCTGGGGGAATGCCGCAAAAATTACCGAAACGCTCAAAATTTGTATGCAGCTCGTTATCCGGATAGACAACAAAAATCGCGCATGGCCCTTAAGCGATTAGCCGACCGTTTCTGCCGCTTCGGTACAGTAAAAAAAACACGAGACAGACGTCGACCGATTGTTAGTGAGGCTAATGCGGCTGCCATTTTAGCTTTTGTGGCACTAAATCCACATGCGAGCAGCAGGCAAATGGCAAGAGAGAGTGGAATTAGTAGGCGATCTGTATTAAGAATTTTACATAAACACAAGTTCCATCCGTACCATATGTCATTACATCAGGATTTGTATGGCAACGATTTCCTGAATCGCGTCACTTTCTGTAATTGGATTCGTCGAAAAATGCGCAGAGATGTCTCGTTTTTGAGTCATGTGCTTTTCTCAGATGAAGCTAACTTCACAAATACTGGAAATGTGAATAGACATAATATGCATTATTGGGCAAATGAGAATCCTCGATGGATGAGAACTGTATCACTTCAACATCCGTGGTCCGTTAATTGTTGGTGCGGCATTGTCGGTGATCGCGTCATTGGTCCATATTTTTTTGAAGGTCGCTTGACTGGGCAAGTTTATGCAAACTTTCTGGAAAACATACTGCCTCAGTTACTGGAAAACGTGCCGTTGCATGTTCGGATGAACATGTGGATGCAGCACGACGGTGCACCACCCCATTATGCTCTGTGTTCAAGACAAGTGATGAGTGAGATTTTTGGCGATAAGTGGATAGGACGGGGCGGTCCTGTAGCTTGGCCACCTCGTTCACCAGATCTAACATCGCTTGATTACTTTCTATGGGGTTTTGTCAAAGAACGCGTAATGGCGGTAGCACCTACTACGCCTGACGACATGAAAGAAAGAATACGCCAAGCATGTGCCAAAATTACACCACAAATGTTGGCTGCAGTTAGACGGTCATTTCATCAGCGAGTTAACAAATGTTTACAAGTCGAGGGTCATCACTTCGAGCATCTTCTGTAGGTAGACACAAACCAAAGCTGGGAAATCCTTCGAAAGTAATTATTTCGATTTGATTTGATATTTCGACTATTTTCATACTTTGCGTGCCTAGAATGACCTTGTGTTGTAGGTCACTGAATTCGTCTTAAAGTCAGTAATAATGGCGTGGAAAAAAAATGCATTGTCCCATTTAAAAAAGTGGAGTTGACCTTGACGTAGCTTCAGCGCCTCCACCGAAAAAATAATATGATGGTCCAGTATGACGGCCTTTCGGAACAATATAACTTTCATATGAAACATTTTTGAGTATCATTGATAATTTGAGTGCTATTGCTCTGTCACACTTTAAATGCCCCACCCTGTATAATAGAGAAAGGTCTTTTTTAATTTTTTTAACATTTTCTTCTAATTTTTTAAAATTTGTTGTTATTTTATTATTTCTTTATCCTTTTTATCAATTTTTTTCATTTTTTCTCTTGGAATCTCAGTAAGCGTTCTCCTTATGTATTAAATCTGATCAATTGTTTTTTTTTATTCCGAACCCGAATATATAACTTTTAAATTTATCTCACCCGGTTTCGGTTTCATTTTTTTGTTAACGCTCTCTATCCGTCCCTTCGTGCGTCCGAACTTGGGACATAGTATTACTAAAGGACGGTTATTTTGTAGTGGCATCAACTTCTGTACCTATAGTGTGGCCACATTTTGGTTTGAATGCGCCTATCACACCTTCAGTGATAGTAGGGAATGCTTTCCTGAGTAATTTGAGGTGATTAACCCATGGTCGGAAACGCACCCTGAGGGAGCTGGGGCAGTCTTTAACACCACTGGCAGACAGGCAAACCATCGCACTTGAGTGACATCAAAGCTGCCTGTCAAACGGCGCTGGTTCAAACCACGGCTCCAGCCGGTCGTTTATTTTAACTGCGTTTGTTTTTTATGTGATCTGAAGTTGTTTACTTTATTTCAGATTCTCTTATAATTACCGCGGTCTGTCTGTACAGTCGCATCATGGCAGCAGTTCTCACTCAGTTGAAAAACGTACTTGATTAAATGTTTTGGAAAACTAAGAATATTGGCAATATTTTGTTTATTTATTTTTTACGACATCTTGTTTATGGCGAGGCGCGTGAAAGTGCCCGCGGTGCACAGAGGATCTACGCGCAAAGCTTCCCGAACAGGCGTAATCCTGGTCGGGTCGTATTTGTTAATGGTAACTGAGGGGAACTGGTTAAGTAAGCGAGAAATATCATGACTGTGGTACGAGAAGAGCAAGACGAACTGTTGAATTTGAAGAGGAGATGTTGACTAGAGTTGAAGATAACCGATTCACCAGCGCACGTGCAATTGCTCACGCGATGAGCGTCAACTACCAGAGTGTGTGCCAGGTTCTCCGAGATCACCAACGTTACCCTTACCACCTACCAAAAATCTAGGCCCTCATCCCGAATGACTTCCTTCCACGCGTCAATTTTTGTCGGTGGTTTCTGCAGTGTTGCGTTGAAGACCCGCACTTCACAGCAAAGGTGCTGTTCACCGGCGAAGCGTGCTTTACCAGAGACGGCGTCTTCACCTCGCGCAACAGCCATGTGTGGGCGGAGGAAAATCGTCATGCTTCACACATTCGTGGGAATGAAGTGAGATTTCCAGTGAATATGTGGGCTGGCATTATTGCGGACAACCTGATCGGCCCGTACATGCTCCCTCCGCGCCGGAACGTGCAAATTTATGGCGTGTTTGTGGAAGAGATGCTGGCCATCCGCTTGGAGAATGTGCCACTGCAACTTCGCCGGAAAATGTGGTTTCAGCACGATGGGGCGCCGGCACACTTTTCACGTCACGTTCGCGATTATTTAGACGACACCTTCACAAATCGCTGGATTGGTAGAGGAGGACAGGTGGCGTGACCACCGCGATCGCCAGATCTTACACCACTAGATTTCTTCCTTTGGGGCCATCTGAAGAGCCGTGTGTACGTGACACTAGTGGAGTCAGACGAGGATCTGCTGGCACGCATCATGGCTGCAAGTAATGAGCTCCAAAACATGCCAGGGATTTTTGAGCCGGTGCGTAAAAATGTATAAACGCTGTACAAACACAAACCCTCACCAATAGCGGTCTGCTATACTTAATTAATATATCCACACTTCGGATTGATGCGAATTTTGACCCGAAATCGTGGACCCAAACAAATGCAATAATGAGGTGCGTCAGTGCGTTAGTTTCTCTCTGTGCATGAATATTTTCTCAGTCTCTTCGAAATAGTGTTACAATAAATATCAAAAAAATGAGTGATAGAGATTTGGAACCAAATATTGTTCCAGAACATTTTTGCAAGACAGCAAAAGCAGTACAACAGACATGAATCTATTGTCGGCTAAATCAAAATTACGTTACACGGCAACGCATAATCATTTTAAAAAGTGGCGAAAAGAAAAAGGTACTTCTTCATTTGATGAAGATGTACTGTTGGCTTATTTTAGTCAAATGGATTGTGCTGCACCTACTCTTTTTCCAAGATTTTCCATGATCGGAGCATGTATACGCGCTTATAATAATATTGACATCGGCAACCATCCCACATTGATTCAGTACCTAAAGAAGAAAAATGAGCGTTACGTACCCAAAAAATCTAAAGTTTTTACTACTAATAACATGTCGACATTGTGCAACGAATGTGCAGATCCTAACCGGCTTGTTATCAAGGTAAATTCAGTGAAATATATTTCTTGTTTAAATATTTTAATGCAATTATGATGCAATAGGAGCGTGATGACTAATATGTAAAAAGTTGAATTTTCTTATTTTTTCGTTGTAAATTTACGAATCGTCCAGACCTTGAATACAACTTGTATCTTTTATTGTATGTTCATAGGTCACTTGTATTTTCGGAAAAACAGGTGCCTGCAGACGGGAGGAGTTATTAGTTATGGAAATAAAAGACGTCGAAGATCACCAAACGATGCCTTTAGTCAAAATTCCCAAATCAAAAACAAAAATACGACGATCTTTTACTATCGTTGAGAATTCTATGAGATTTGCAAACAATATATAAATATACGAAATCAGCAAAAAGGCAACACTCGATTTTTCTGCAAAATGTCCAATGAAAAGTGCGCTAATAAACCAATAGGAATCACAACCATAAAGCGTCATTCCCGTTCTAAATCTACTGCAATCGCCGAGGGTTACATAGAAAATTCTATTTAGACCAACAAAAACTTAGTGAAACAATCACGAAATCAACCGATATAGCTCCATCTACGTCAGCTAAAAGATCATCCGAAAATATATCGTCGGAAGCAAAAAAACAACGCATTGAGTTGCATTATGAACAACCATGAACTTCAGGTATAAAACGACGCGTTAATACACCAGCTATTATTATTCCAGAAACTCAATCGTCAATAGATTCTGAAACTAGTCCAGAAATTACACATTTGACAAGCGTTTCTCAATAAAAGGTATTCGATGAAAATGATGGATTCGAAGATGATTTTGCATCTGATATAGTACAAATAGGTACGCAGAGTCAAGGCCTCATCAGTAACTAGAGATTTAATAAATTCCCAACAATTACCTAATATTCTTAAATTAGACAAAAAAATTTCAATAGAATTGAATAACTGTTCTAACATTACTTTTAATGTAACCAGCAAATAGAATTGACGAAAATGTACGAAATATTACAAATAAATGTTTTGATATCCATAAAATATAGATTTTCATAGAAATACTGTTCATCGTTATGTTTTCTTATCTCAAAAATTATATTGTAAATTTCACATCTAAAAAAAAATTTCATAATTTAAATTTATGGAAATTTTTTAAATTGAATTTTAAAGAAATATTGAAGAATTTTTTAGAGGGTATATAATGTACACGAAAAAACCTTCCGGGTAGATTTTGGGATTTTTGATATCGCCCGTTTAAACGATATCGAATGTTATTTTTCTTCCTGTAACTTGTTCAATAGTGGACCAAATTGGATATTTTTTTCAAAGATTTCATTTTTTATGTACTTTTTGAAAATAAATGCCAAAAAACTGTTCAAAGTAGTTTTATACGTAATTCTTGAGTTTCAAACCTTCAATCCTCCTTTTGAAAGACAGTGCATGTTTCGATTTTTTTAAAAAAAAATATCGCAACTAGTATCGTTTTAACAACTTTTACGACCGGTCCGGTCGTGGGCCTTCCATAATTACTCACTTTTTTCGAATTTTGAAAATTTTGCTGAAAATTTATAAATAAACTAGTTTATAGAGTAAACCGCCATCTACGTTTCGGTTTGATCGAATTTTTTCTCAACTCGAGTGTCCAGTTCCCAATGTTCTCATTTGATGCACGTCTGTACTGCAACTACAATCAATGGACAATCCAAGCACTGCAAACCAATATGGCGGACAATGTTTTGCGGTGCGTGTTATAATGCTGTGTATTGAATGCCAATGAATGATTGCGAATGTGAAATATTTGATGAAATCAAGAAATTTCACTGTCTCGCGTGTCTCGTGCACCAGTGGGTCGCTTAAAAGTCAAGAATTATGGATATCCGGGGAATAGAAGTAACAAATCAGCTGAGGGTAAGTTACATAGAGTTTAGAGTTCTCAACATAGCTCAATAACGTTTTTTCAAGTGTTACTTCATAATGCTCAACGTGTTAGTAGTATTTTATATATTCGTAACTATATTCCAGTACATCGAGTATATGTATTGAGATCGACGCGTTAATTGCTGACACATTTCCGTACAACACGCAAACGTACATGTTCTTCGTGTTAATTCTAATGACATATAATGATTTCTTTTTTTATGTTTAGAGTGCGATCCGTGCAAAGCTTTTGGAACTCGGGGTACGATATGACGAGGAGCTACCCGATTATATTTTGGTTATGGTCGTAAATAAAAAGACATGTCAACAAATGTACGAAGACTTGCGCTTATTTCTCGAGGAAAATACATCACCGTTCGTTGATTGGCTACACGACCAAGTTTTGACGAAGCTGCAAAAGGTTACAGTTGCAAAGAAAAGGCCCTCGCGTGATCTTGTACCTACAGTAGTTGTCAAACAGGAAGAAGAGCGCAAAAAGAAAAAATCATGCGCTACCTCATTTTTGGACGATCAGTTGAATGAACCGATAGACAGAGCTACGGACAGAAGTTCGAAATTGACCAAATTACCAAAAAAATTAGAAAAACAAACGAAATCGAATGTTTCAAATACGGAAGTCAGTACAGTTCTTGCGTGTGAAAACCCTTCGAAAAAATCTGCTCATACGGACAAACTTGACACGAGTCTACCAGAATCCATAACGAGTAATACGTCAACTGGGGAAAACATTAATACCCTGCCAGCTAAAGAAACCGAAGACTTGTTGACTTCTAAGAAAAATGTAGAAAAAGTAAATAACTTAAAACATGGTCAACTTCCAGCTACATCTAGTTCGAGTGAAGCTTCGTCACAGACATCAACGGATCTGCCAACTCACGAAAAAACTACTGGGATATCAACAAAGAATTTGAAACAACGATCTAATAGTTCGACTTGTTTGGATAAGCTGCAAACGAGTCCAAAAGACAGAGATGAAGAGGATAAAGACTTCAGTGAAGAGAATCAGAGAAAGATCAAGTCTAGCATTAACAGACCAAAAATCACTTCAGTCGTCACGGTGAAAAATCGACTTGATATTCCAATTTCCAGGCGCAAATTTGATACTTATAAACAAAGATTAAGTTTTGATAATCGCTTTAGAAGGACTGACAGACATGACGTTGATGATAAACATAGGAATAGCAGTTTAACTGATCGACATACTAAAGGTGAGAATCAGTTTCGCAGAAACCTGGGCAAAGACCACAATTTTGTGGTTCGAAGTAACGAGTCTGACAGAACAGTTGATATAAAAAAGCGTCTCGGACACGTAAGAGATGAAAAATCAATTACAAATTTCAATTCGAAAGACAAATTGGGGTGTAATATAAGACTAAGAGGTACGACAAAACTATCAAACACTATCAAGGATAGATTGGGATCTGTTAATAATTCAAGACCCAACGATAATTTATTGATAAAAAAAATAGATTCTCCAAGTGAGCAAAGGAATTCAAAGTATTTAGAGCAGGGTATATCGATTTCTAATTCAAACACGAATATCAAAAGTCGTCTTGGTCCGGTAAAAAATATTGCAAAATCAAGCAATATCAGAGGAAGATCAGATGCATCCACTAGTTTATCAATGAGTAGCGAAGAGGACCCCGCGATTCTGGCTGATGATGAGGATCTGGATGGTTATGATGACAGATCTGTAGGCGCGGGGCCTATAAAATCTAAGATCATTGCAGTGAAAAGAACTTTTCTGGAACGAAATGATGAAAGACGATGCAAAGTTTCAAAATCCGATGATACATCTATGACAAAGAGCAAAGATGATCTGAATAACGAAGATACCAAAGTTGCTAGCAAAGTTATTGTTACGCCGAGACCATTAAAACCCTTACAGCCAAATCAAAAACGAGCGACACAGTCGTTATTACTCCGAGCTGTTGCTGAAGCAAATCAATCGGTTGTTATGCAAAAGAATCCAGAACCAGTGTTAATGGTGAGTTTAAAAAGTAGAAAATAGTATTCAGACTAAAATGTAGAATCTTGAAACTTCTGGGTGCTTCTTGAATTCCAACAGTGATATGAATTTATGATCCATATTATGCGAAATGAATGATTTATATTAATTGATCAGTCATATTTTACAATCACTTGAAATTACTCGTCTCTCAGATCGGAACACAGCGTTATATTTTGATTTATATTAAATTTATTTATACATATACAGGGTGATTCTGAATCCGTTACAAACTCAGAGGGGTTGTACGGGGTTGTTGTTGAAGCATTTTGAACAGAGTCACCTAACGGCGCTAGGCGTCTTCATAGATACTTCCATCTTCGGAAGTTTTCTCGGGTCAAAGCAAAGAAAGAATTAGTTTTTTTATTTTAATCGACACATTCTTGTAGGAAATTCAATTCTCTACAAAAAAATTCCGAAATAGTTTTCTCGTAATCCTAGTTGGTAAAAAGTTATCAGGCTTTGAATACTCGCAACTAAGTGTTTTATAAATTTTCTCCTTGGAATTTACTCAGAGGCGAGTATTCAAAGCCTGATAACTTTTTACC